>CM035427.1:123718290-123750790 GCA_020310875.1 Ceratopteris richardii
AAAGACCTGCATATACTTGCTTTAGCTCGTAAGCGCAATGCAACTGCGAATGTTGGAGAGCTCTTCGATCAGATGCGTGAAAATGCTAACAGAAGAGCCTCCAACGTTTTAATTTTTTCCCGTCAACAGACCGCCGTGTAAGCGATGCTAGATGCGTCGCATAAACGACGTGCACAGAGCGTCGCTTATGCGACGTAGACAGCGTCGCTTAAGCGACGTTTTTGGAACCCACGTATAAGCGACGCTACAAGCGAGCGTCGTATGTCCCATCGCAGTACACGTCGCAAAACGAGTCGTTCACTTCGTCGTTTAAGCGACGGTCCGCGCGCGACGCTCATTACGACGCATGTTGCAGGCATATAGCGACGAATTTGTGTCGCCTTAACCGTCGCTATACGCCCGTATTCCTTGTAGTGTTTTGATCTAACTCCCTGTGGACTCGAAGAAAAGAAAGAAGACAACGGCTTCAGCTTCACAAATAAATCGATTTCCGTCACGTATAATAGCTTCCCTCAAAAAGCTTCATAACTATTTCAAAGATTTAGATTCGGCAGTAAATATTCTGCGTGACCAAGGGGGAGGCATCTCGCTTTTGAAGAACACAAAGAAGGTCTAGCGAGAAGTTAAGCAGACCAAGGAAGAATATGATGACGAGTCATGAATATGATGTGTTTATTAGCACAGGGGCCCCGACACGAAACCCAACGTTGTGAGTGTACTAAGCGGCATGTTACGATCCAAGGGCATTACATGCTTTGTGGATTACCAGATGGAATACGGAACTCATGCAAATTCTGACATCGATGCTGCCATTCGAAGCTCGAGAGTGTCCATTGTAATTATAAGCCCAGATTTTGCAACTTCTGGGTGGTGTCTGGATGAGGTCGATAAAATCATGAAAAAAGGTGCGGGCGCGCCTAATGCACCTCACAAAGTCGTACCTGTTTTCTACGACGTGCAAGTGGTTGGGCAGCAGGCAACAGATACAACATACGAACTACCCAAAGTGAAGAGAGCCAGTGATGAGGAAAAAAGAAACTGGCTTGAAGCTCTAAGAGCCGTCTACAATCTCGAAGGGAGGAGGTTCGTCTACGACAGCAAGACCACGTAGGTGTATTCTTTTCATCAGAATGACTCTTAAAAACCTCTCACAATGCAAGTTTGTTCTGTACTATCAGACACATTACCCTTTGCATTGTTTTTTTTTTTCACAATGCAGGTTTGTTCTGTTATTTTAGTGTAAGGAAGTCATATTAATCGTTGCCTTCTCTTTCCGTTTAAGGTTTATGTAAACATCACAGGTTGCAATGGGAAATATCAACAGAAATTGTGCAGGAAGTCGAAAAATTTCTCATTGAGAAGAAAGTTATCCCTCTTCAAGGCACGAAGATTCCAATTTCAATGGAATGTGTACATCATTATAATTATGATGTGTTCATTTGCCATTGGCGGCCGGACACACAGCACAACGTTGTAAGCGTCCTTCGGGGCATTCTTCTCTCGAAGGGCATCACTTCCTTCGTAGTTGGTTACGGAAGAAAGATGGGGAAAGTGAATTATACTGTGGAATCCACAAGGAAATAGAGCATTCCAGAGTGCACGTGATTTTTCTGAGCCCACACTTTGTAAGTTCCACGCACTGTCTCGAAGAGGTAGTCTACATCATGAACGTACAACGTTCTCCTGGCACGTCCAATGCATCCGGCAAACCGAAAGTTCTACCTATATTCTACAATGTGGAGCCCTCTACAGTTCGGCACCTTATCGCAGATAAAGGCTACGCCTTCGACAAAGGGCCAGGAAGCACTGATGAGGAACAGAATCGGTGGGCTAGTGCCCTAAAGGAACTCTCTCTTTTGCGTGGGCTCGAGTATAAGACCGCCTCAACGTAGGTCTATTTACTTCGTAAATTACAAAAGTTATTCTGTTTTTTAAATTGAGAGTTACTTCTTCTTTAGGATGGAAACATATATGGTTCTTACACTCCTTACAGGTTTCAATGGGAGACACTATACGATGTTGTGAAAAATGTGGAAGCGTCTACGAAGAAGGTCATTCCTTGTAACGATCGGTCAAATTATGAAACCTTGTATGTAGAGGAAATAAATCAACTTTTCAAGGTGTTGGAAGTACAGGAGAATTGTGAGGATGTTTCTGTCATTGGGATTTATGGCCGCAATAAATCTGAAATCGCTAATCTGCTGGTGAAAGCATTAGGTGGGAACTTCGATCGAGTTTACGAGCTAAGCAATGTAATGGAGAAAGCCTACCAGCAAGGAGAACTGTCGAATATTGTCCTAAAAATGTTCTCAGATCTGATCCCTACGAGCACGTCCAATGATCTAAGAAGATATCAGGAGCGTTTAAAAGATCAGAGGTGTTTGGTAGTCCTTGATGAATTAGGAAACGACATTAACAAGATAGACAAGTTACTTGTGGAAGTGAAGAGGATACTTAGAAACAGGAGTTTTGTGGTTCTCGCAAGTCAATTTCAGCAAGTTCTGAGGATATTGAATGTGAACAGAATCATTGATTTGATGACCCTGGAGCCTAAAAGGGATTTGCTTAATATATGCTACACCAAAATGGACGGTGTTAATGATGCCTTCTTGAATCAGTTGAGAGAAACATTTGATATGCTTGGATTGGATGTGCGTTTCCTCGACGAAGGCGAAGTAATGAGTCACGGTTCATGTCTTCAGGATGCAAAGCTGATACTTTGCATTATTTCAAAAAGTTTCAGGAGTGGTGACTTAAAGTTTTTGTTTTCAATGATAGGGTGCTATAGGTCCCCGCACAAAAATTGCTATTTGATGCTAGACCAATTATTACCCCATCTCCTATTAAGGGAGATATCCGAGTCAATGTGTTTATGGAGCATCTAAATTTTATCCCACTTATTACCATTGGACCATCTTATTCGTTCAATCTGAGGTGGATCATTCCTAAGAAGGAGACACATTTTCAAATTGTCCCATGCCTTGATCCTTGATTGATGAAGCACCAGTCATTGTTGGTGTATTTCATCCAAGTCTAGTGCTTGATCACTCATAGCTGTAAAGCATTTCTTATGTACACTCTCAATGAGAGAGTCATTGTTGGTGTATTTCATCCAAGCCTAGTGCTTGATCACTCATAGCTGTAAAGCATTTCTTATGTACACTCTCAATGAGAGAGTCATTGTTGGTGTATTTCATCCAAGCCTAGTGCTTGATCACTCATAGCTGTAAAGCATTTCTTATGTACACTCTCAATGAGAGAGTCACAGGAACATCCCCTTATAATCCTTGAAAAAAGTATACCTTGAAAAATAGATGCATAATGTTTTGATGAGTTCTTTTCTATTTGCTTCTCAAAATGGTAGCCATGCAATGCCGCCTCTACAAAGTGAGCGGCATGGATACACCCAAGAGTTGAGTGAAGTGGTTGTTTATTAACAGAATATTCCGTTTCTCAAAAGTGCATTCCACCTTGTTGTCAAAAACCATAAAAGTGATCTCTTCTGTGAGTTGCTTTTTCTTGAGGAACTTACACATCTCTTTTATCAATTGTCCGCTTTTCCCACCTACCATTCTTTCAAGTAAATTTCTTTGTTTCTTCTTTTAATTTCCTCTTTGTCTTTGTTTACTTCAAGTTTTTCGGAGTCCCAGTAGGAGGTAGGAATTATCATTATTGGATTCCATCTCTAGATGTTGGAGCCAACGATAAAAATTTTCCCTTCTCACTCACCAAATGTTAAAGATTTCTTTTGGGCCTTGAGAAGGAGAACTTGGGAGTGCTTGAAGGCCATCATCCAACATTTAGCCAGAGAGGTATAACATCTAAAGGCCTTGCTGCAGGCCATGGAGATCACCTATTGAACGGAAGGAAGGGAGAGGACTAAGAGATTAGCATGAAACCAAGGGGACTTCCTATGTCTAAGAAGAGGTTTGAAGGCGAGAATCATTGGGTAATGGTCAGATAAAACTAATTCCACACATTAGGAGAGGGATGTGTGACCTTTCTTGTCAATGATGTTTTGTGGGATGTAGCTTCTATCAAGTCTAGGTTTTACAAATTCTATGCATGACCGGAGGTTCAACCACGAGGGGCATGTGTGTCTTTGAATTCCACCAGTTCATGGTGTAGCTTGACCTAGTTCCAAGCATGTTTCTCAATTCTATCAATAACTCGTCCCCGTTGATCCCATCTATCAAAATAATATTCCATCATATTAAAGTCCCCAGAGAGGATGACCTCCAAAGGTAGAGAGTCTAGAGAGTTCTAGCTCTTTATTCTTTTCGTGTCTTGATTAGGAGCATAAAGTGAAGCAATGGTGAGACAAAGAGTGTTATGAAACAATGTGGAGATCCATCAATGATATCGATTCATAAAATTATCCACCAAGAATAATTGCCATGTCGGTTTGAAGCTAATACCCACACCATTACTCCCATGCCGGTATTGTGTGGTGAACAACACATGAGACTCGAAGATGCTCTTTAACTTTTTTTGCGGTTTGACTTAGCCAACTTTGATCTGTTGAAGATGAATAAAGTTTTGATTGACGTTTATGTCTCGAAGCCATTGGCCAAACCCAATTGCTCTTCAGGGGTTAGAAAAACCTTAAATGTTGTATGAAACAACAAACATTTACGAAGGGATGTTTCTTTGTTGGTTAGGGATTTAACCCTATTTTTCATCTTTTTATCTTTCTTTTAGAGGTTGAGGGGTCTTAGAAAACAAGAAACCCTTTGAGGAGGCTCTTCCATGGGAGTCCAATAGGGAGTTCACCTTTTTATGACACCAACCTGACCAAGGACTCCATATCCTTATCGAGCTAGAAATGTTGAACCGATGATAGAGATTTCACTATCAGGGTTGTATTCTTTGCTAGAGTTGAAACCATCCTCTTTGCTAGATGTGACTTCTTCCTCTTTGCTAGAAGTGAATTCTTCTTGATTAACTTTCTTGCTTGTGGTAGGGGTCTTTGGGGTTTTCTCTTCAGTCATGAATTGTTCCTTCCAATGACCTGGGTGGTCTAGAAGATTGATCTTGTTTTCTAGGTATCATAAAATTTTGTTAGTTGCAGTGAATGAGTGAGATAGGATTGACCCACCACCTCCTTTTGGACTTCTTCTCCTTCTATGACTTACTTCCATGAAGGTCTCTAAATTATGATCCTCGAGTTGGGTTCCTTTGATTTTTTTTAGTTTTGGATTTGGGGATCTATATTTTGAGGTCAGAATGATATTTTCAATCAAAGCGTGAATATTTTCGTTGGGCATTTTCCATATGCTTTTGATGCAAAAATGATTTTTGCCTCAGAGGGCAGTCCTGCTTGATCCTATGGCCTGGAGCCCCATAGTGAAAGCAAGCATTGGGTAAGTTTTTGTAAACTGATTCCTATTCGAGAGAGAGTCCTTCATGGATGTATATGACAATCTTGGTGGGAAGAACAAGGTTGAGGTCCACTTCAAAACAAATATATGGGTGCCACCTAGCATTGCAGGAGTGTAGCACACCTTAATAGATGAAGCACATTTTTTATTAAAAGTAGTGATGGTTTGTATCACCATGATCTTGCATGATTTCTTGCTTTTCATGCTCTTCCATTTGATCAAATTGTTTTAAGAATTATCCACAATCCACTCCTATAGTTAGTTAATTTAATTTTGTACCCAATAGGAATCCTAAGAAATCCTGAATCTACTCACTGAATATCTTTTGACAACCATGACCTTGGACGAACCATGGAGGAGGATTGAGGGGGTACTTGAATGTAGTTTGATATTCTAGAATACCTTGGCAGACATTAGATCATTGCGTTGATAGACAGTGTATGTCATCAAAGAAGATTCCTAGGACCAAAATGCTCTTAATAATTTGGCGATTAAATACCTTTAATCTCTTGCTCATCCATTATGTCTTTGGTCAGGTAGCGTCTACAATAATGGAAAATTGGAGATAGGTCGAGAGGGGAAACCCTTTTCTAGCTGAGAACTAAAGAGGGAAGGAATTCAAAAGCATCTTATCATGTCCATATATTGTACTTGATACATTCCCTTAAAAGAGACCACTCTAAAAAATGTAATTAAATCCCAAACCCACCAAAGAATAGATATCATACCCACACTGTACTTGGCTATGGGCTTTATCCAAACTGATTTTGATAACTACAAAGAATTTGATTATCTTCCAAACATTCCCCAATTGCAATAAAGGTTTTCTAGAATAGAATCTATTGCATGGAGCTTTGAGAATATTGGGACCCATTTTCAGAGTTAATGAGGTTTAGAAATGCTCAATTTGGATCTGCACGACGTCAATATGGAGCTTCAAAAGATCCTAGGTTATCATCTCAGCTAGTCTAATAATTGAACGTTAGTTGCTGGAACTTTACTATTTGAAAGAAACTATGTTAAAGTCTTTAATGAGGAGATCAACTGATGGTCATTGGTGAGCATATTTAGTAGGTTCAAGCAATGCGTTTTCTCCATAAAGGAGCTTGGAGTCCAAAGGGCTAGAATCATGACGTTATGTGAGCTTGTAATTGAAATGCTTAGATTTTATTTTAGGTTCTGGGTAGAAATAATGTTGTTTTTTCATGTTCCATGAATAATGCAGTTGCTCAGTTGAAATAGTTAGCCCACTTATTTATCTGAAACACTTGCGAAAAGTATTAGTATTTTCATAAGATAAATACTGGATCTTTATAAAGGTGAAAGGATTATATTATTTTTGTATCGACAAAGATTAAAATTCTTAAAATTCAGATAAAAAAAGAAACAGAAGGATATGTAAAGCCATCTCTACTTCTGCATAGACCTACACGGATTCTCCGTATGACTATATTACCATTACGTAAACAAATCTTCATGTAATAGAAATCTTCATATCTGGCTCTGTTTTCTAATATATCGTGCATGGTTTCAATTTTTGTCTTGAAATACTTACTTTGTTCATTCTGTTTGTAGAGCGTGTAAATCTGTTGAGTGATTCCTGAAATTGAGAAGCGTACAAATTCGTGTGATCTTCAGTCATTCGTTGATTTAAGCAGCACATAAAGTTTGATCCAGTCATTCTCACTGTTTTTGCATATATGTGACATAGGTCTCTTGTTCTTGCAACATCTGGTCATCGATAACTGCTACTCTTTAGACACTCTTTCCTTCCTCCCCACAACCCTTCGGAAATTGAGTTCGATTATGTTGAGCCCGGAAAGCTCCAGGCTTGAAAGTGTGGAAGATGTGAGCGTGGAAGATCTTCAAAGTTTGCGTTTCTTCTAGTTTCTTGGCCAACATGTTTCACTAAAAAAGTATCTGAATACATTTGCAGGCCTGGCTACCAAACTTAGAACACCTCACTATCAACCACTGCCGAAAATTGAAGATGTTAGCTCTCAACGCGACATTGCTGCAACGATTGGATTTGCGTGGATGTGTTGAACTCGAATACTTCCACTGTAGAGGTAGCATTTTCACTTTCTTTCATTTCTATAAATTTATCCCAAAATAATATGTATATAAACGATTGATTATCATTTTTCCTCATTTTATGTAGAATTTTTCTAAACATCCATATATACGAAAGTGAGATTAGAAGTTTATAACGTCATTTGAGAATATTATGGCCATAAATTCCATTGACTTGCAAAATCTGATAGGAATGGTGTCAAAGGACATTGCTCTCAAGCGTATATATGTGTGTGTATGTATATATATATGTATAAATAAATAAATACATAGATAGACTTATTAATGTGTAAATCTAAATGTTGTTTTTATGGATAATTGGAGTGTGACATTTGGTCTCATGTATTAAGTACACTTGGATTGATTGAAAAGAAATATATAAAATGGCTCCGCTTCTATTTACCATTACCACGGAAGGGCTTATCTGGCTAGGTGGAAGCAGGTAATATCAAAGGCCTTTGATTTCCCATACAACTTTTTGCTGATGATATGAACGCCTCTGTCCACAATGATAGTACTAGCGTGGAGATGTTTTGGAGGTGCTTGGATACTTTCTGTGAAGCCTCTGGATCCCCTTTCATAGCTATTGTCAGGATCCAACCCGATCTTCTCTTTGAACATGGCTGTCAAAACATTCCTATAGGCCAACTTTTTCGGGTTCTTGGGATTCCCTTGAGCTTTGATATCTCGTTGGAGTAGCGGAGGAATTGGGTCCTAGCCCGACTCAAAAGAAAGTTAAACTATTGGAGAGGTATGAATCTGAGTACACTACAACCATTACCTAACTGGACTACGAATAGATTCCGTAACATTAGGAAACGAGCTTATGCAAATCAATCTGCTCATCGTGCAATGGTTATCAACAAGTTCCTCATTTTGTCGACCATGTACTTCCTTTCTTGTTGGAGACTGAAAGAGCAAGAGCTCTCCAATTTGGAAAGTATTTGCAAAAACTTCCTTTGGACCAGGGACCACAATAGGAGGGGAGTGCCTAAAATCAAATTATCCATCTACACTAGCCGAAGGGATAGTGGGGGCCTTGGCATTCTGGACATTGGGTGCATGGCTAACAAACTTGTGGCAAAATGGACGATTAAAGTGTGGGCCAATGGAGAGGCCTTGTGAGCCAACCTTATCTTTAGAAACTAGAATGCGTTAAATTTTGTGGGACTCCCGAAGTGGAAGAATCTTGACATTCTGACCCTTTTGTTTTCTTCAATCTCGGTTTTCCTTAAAGGCTCGAACCTTGTGTGCTCCCTATGGAAGAGTTGGAGTAAATTCAAAAGCTTCATAAAAATCAGTAAAGCTGATTGGAAGTGGGCGGCCGGTATGAGACGTAATGACTCTAGTTGGTTTCCCATCCATGGCATCCGGAACGTGGAATCTTGGAACATTGAAAACGCCAAGCTGCTTCGGAACAAAGGCTTCAAAAAATGGAAACTTCTTTGGAAACAAGACACTAACCAGTCAATCAACTTCGAAGATATTGACCATATCATCAACATTACCTATGAAGAATGGAATACTTTACAAAGCAGACATCTTGTTTGGGATGGATCTACAGTCCATCTTCTCATGGGGCACAACCTGCCGTGAGCGGCACTTGGTCTGAGATGACACAATGGTAATTGCCCAATAAGAATCCTGAACATCAAAGAAAACATTGATTATCAGGTCAACCTCTTGTGGCAGAATAGGTGGAAGCAGGTAATATCAAAGGCCTTCGATTTCCCATACGACTTTTTGCTGATGATATGAACGCCTTTGTCCACAATGATAGCACTAGCGTGGAGATGTTTTGGAGGTGCTTGGATACTTTTTGTGAAGCCTCTAGATCCCCTTTCATAGCTATTGTCAGGATCCAACCCGATCTTCTCTTTGAACATGGCTGTCAAAACATTCCTATAGGTCAAATTTTTCGGGTTCTTGGGATTCCCTTCGGCTTTGATATCTCGTTGGAGTAGCGGAGGAATTGGGTCCTAGCCTGACTCAAAAGAAAGTTAAACTATTGGAGAGGTATGCAAATCAATCTGCTCATCGTGAAATGGTTATCAACACGTTCCTCATTTTGTCGACCATTTACTTCCTTTCTTGTTGGAGACCGAAAGAGCAAGAGCTCTCCAAATTGGAAAGTATTTGCAAAAACTTCCTTTGGAACAGGGACCACAATAGGAGGGGGGTGCCTAAAATCAAGTTATCCATCTACACTAGCCGAAGGGATAGTGGGGGCCTTGGCATTCTGGACATTGGGTGCATGGCTAATAACTTGTGGCAAAATGGACGATTAAAGCGTGGGCCAATGGAGAGGCCTCGTGGGCCAAGCTTATCTTTAGAAACTAGAATGCGTTAAATTTTGTGGGACTCCCGAAGTGGAAGAATCTTGACATTCTGACCCTTTTGTTTTCTTCGATCTCGGTTTTCCCAAAAGGCTCGAACCTTGTGTGCTCCCTATGGAAGAGTTGGAGTAAAGTCAAAAGCTTCATAAAAATCAGTAAAGATTGGAAGTGGGCGGCCGGTATGAGACATAATGACTCTAGTTGGTTTCCCATCCATGGCATCCGGAACGTGGAATCTTGGAACATTGAAAACGCCAAGCTGCTTCGGAACAAAGGCTTCAAAAAATGGAAACTTCTTTGGAAACAAGACACTAACTAGTCGATCAACTTCGAAGATATTGACCATATCATCAGCATTACCTATGAAGAATGGAATACTTTACAAAGCAGACATCTTGTTTGGGATGGATGTACAGTCCATCTTCTCATGGGGCACAACCTGTCGTGACCGACGCTTGGTCTGAGATGACATAATGGTAATTGCCTAATAAAATCCCGAACATTATAGAAAACATTGATTATCAGGTCAACCTCAACAAGAAGTGGTGTCTCTCGTGGACGCGGCTGCGGTGGGATATGAAGTTCATGGCTATGGGGAACCCTCTCATACAAATCAAACACTTTGTCCTCTTATGGAAAATTCTTCATCGAGGAATCTGGACCAACCTAAAGGCTAGCAAAATTTGTGGTTGCCTCCCTAGTGTAAGCAATGCTACTGGTCCATTGAAGATGTTGCTCACATCTTCTTTACATGTCCCAACTCCAACAAGCTCTCGCAGATTGTTGGAAAGAAAACTAGACTTCAGAAACACATCAGTTGGAAACAAGCTCTGTTCGAGAAGTAATCGGTTGCTCCACAACTCTCTTGAAAGTCATCAGAGGGGAGGTCCTTTGGAAGATATGGGAAAGATGTGCTTATACCTTTGGTGACTCCCTCTTGGGTTGCATTTATTCGATTGAATAATAAAAAAATAGCGAATATGTTTGTTTTATTCGTGGTTTTCTGAATAAACACCGAAAACAACATACGAGGGTATGTCGAGGCTGCTACCGAGGAAAATAAACGGGCGTGATTTCTTCGCGATGTCGGTGTTAAAGTCAGTATATGCGTCCGAAAGAAAGCGTCGGTATATGCGTAGGTATGGGCATCGGTATGTGCGCCGGTATAGGCGTCGGTATATACGCCGGTATTACCGACGCTCATACCGATGCATATACCAATGCCCATATTGGGTGTACCGGCGCCTATACCGACGTGCATACTGGAGCTACCGACGCGTATACCGACGATCGTGTGCACAAATTTTTTTGGACAGAGTGTGTTGTCTTTTGCTATAGCATGATGTTGTTTAGCAAAAGACAATACACTCTGCCCAACTGAGTACATATGTTATGTACTCTAATGGCAACCAAAACATAAACTTATATGAGGAAAAATGAACAATGAATCATGTACAGAAAGTTGTTTATTCCATAGATGAAAAATGTACAAAAGTGTGGCAAAGCACTTCTATATAGGAATCAAATACAGAATTATCGTACATCATTGCCACATAGGAGTGTAATACAAAATTGTGGCAATGTGACGAAACACTTCCATATAGGAATCGAATACAAAATTATGTTACATCATTGCCGTATGCGAGTGTGATACAAAATTGTGGCATTGATCAAAATATTTACACCTACAATCCTGCAACAAAACATATGTATAAAATAAGACCAATTAACATGACATTTATAAACAACTAAAAACACGAAACCAAGATATAACTTTACCTAATCAGGAATATTCTCCCATGAGACGATTGCACCACGTCCCTCTAAGTCTTGTAACAGTGCAATCAGTCCATGTCAATATTCATATGATTCTTCAGTTTGCATCGGAGGACGACCCACTGCCAACTCCTATAATAAATATGCAAAATGTTAGATGAACATACATAACACAAACAACTTCAATAATTAACATGATACTTACAAATTGGTAGCGCATACTGTCGTATACACATACATGCATATGCATACATACATGCATATGAATACATGAATGCATATGCATATAATACATGCATATTCATACATGAGTGCATATGAATTCATGTATGCATATGCATGCTTGTATGCATATGCATTCATGTATGCATATGCATGCTTGTATGCATATGCATGTATGTATGCATATGCATGCTTGTATGCATATGCATGCTTGTATGCATATGCATGACATGTATGCATATGCATGCTTGTATGCATATGCATGTATGTGTATACTACAGTATGCACTTCCAATTTGTAAGTATCATGTTAGTTATTGAAGTTGTTTGTGTTAAGCACATTATGTATGTTCATCTAATATTTTGCATATTTATTATAGAAGTTGGCAGTGAGTCATCCTCCAACGCGAAATGAAGAATCATATGGATATGGACATGGATTGACTGCATTGTTACAAGACTTAGAGGGACGCGGTGCAATCGTCTCATGGAAGAATATCCTTGATTAGGTAAAGTTATATTTTGGTTTCGTGTTTTTAGTTGTTGTTTATAAATGTCATGTTAATTGGTCTTATTTTATACATATGTTTTGTTGTAGGATTGTAGGTGTAAATATTTTGATCAATGCCAGAATTTTGTATCACACGCATACGGCAATGATGTAACGTAATTTTGTATTCGATTCCTATATGGAAGTGTTTTGTCACATTGCCACAATTTTGTATTACACTCCTATGTGGCAATGATGTACCATAATTCTGTATTCGATTCCTATATAGAAGTGCTTTGCCACACTTTTGTACATTTTTCATTTATGGAATATACAACTTTCTGTACATGATTCATTGTTCATTTTTGCTCATATAAGTTTATTTTTTGGTTGCCATTAGAGTACATAACACATGTACTCAGTTGGGCAGAGTGTATTGTCTTTTGCTGTAGCAAAAGACAACACACTCTGCCCAAAAAAATTTGTGCAGACTCGGTCGTCCGTATACACGTCGGTAGCTCTAGTATGGAGGTCGATATAGGCACTGGTACACCCAGTATGGGCGTCGGTATATGCGTCAGTATGGGCGTCGGTAATACCGACATATATACTGACACCTATACCGGTGCACATACCGACGCCCATACCGACACATATACCGATGCTTTCTTTCCGACGCGTATACTGACTCTAACACCGACGTCGCGAAGAAATCACGCCCGTTCATTTTCCTCGGTAGCAGCTTCTGTATACCCTCGATATGTTGTAGTGATGGATACGTTTTTTATTGGAACGTTTTCCATCAAAAGCACTTTTGATCGAAGCACCCTCGATCGAAATATTTATCGATCGAAATATTTATCAATCGAGAGCGCTTTAGATCGAAAAGCGTTCTCTAGCAGAAAAGTATATATTTTTACATTCCATCGAAAAACGTATTCTGCACGTGCTTTATTGATGTACTAGAGAGCTTTAAGCCTGCAATTTTTATCAAAGAGGTTCCTTTTCCATCATCGAGGTATTGTTTTAATTTTTATTTATTGTTTATTTTATTGTTTTGTTAATTATATCATGCATATTGTATGATTCACATATGCGTCTCTTACATATGCTTGATTTTTATTTATATAATTTGTTTTGTGTCTTTTAATCATTAATTGTATACATGTTTGACTCGTTCAAGCGTTTCTTACTTGTATACATCGATGAAAAGCATTAAAAAATAAACCAGTACTGTGATTGTCTGACTCGCTACATCGATTCTTACTCTCACAGTAGTATAGGACATAGCAATAGATCTATTGAGATTGTTTGAATCGCCACCTCGATTCCTACTCTCTCAATAGTATAGGGAATATTGTGATTGTCTGATTCTTTGACTCTTACTCTCACAATAGTCGCTTAGATTCCGATGAGAACACTTGGTGTAGGCCACAAGGTGTATAGAAACTATTGTGATTGTTTGATTCTTTAACTCTTACTATCACAATAGTCACTTAGATTCCAATGAGAATACTTAGTGTAGGTCACAAGGCGTATAGAAACTATTATGATTGTCTGATTCTTTGACTCTTACTATCACAATAGTTATATATAATTATGTGACAAAACTCATATATAGTATAGCGAATGTATATAAAATATTATAAATGTCTTATTCTTTGACTACTACATTCTTAATAGTTACATAGATTCACTTCAAGATTATAATTACACTTTCTATTTAATTATAAATCTACTTATTTAACTATGCATATGTCTATCATTTGTGTGCACATAGTATTGATTTATTTATCCATACACTTATTAATATTCTATTTTTATTTTTGCAGAGATGGAAAAAAAATAAACAAGCAAGAGTGAAAATTTTTAGAAAAATTCGTGCTCATACATGTATCAAATGAGAGAAGATGAAATCAGTATAGCCATGGATACTTCTAGTTACAAAAATTTCATTGCACAATCATTCAGAACAACATTTACTAATATTGAAAACAAATTTGGCACTATGTCTGGTGGAGGAGAGGTCTTAGATGAGCAAATGTCAAAAGAGCTTACACGTATCTTTGGGAAAATCATCAAAGTAGCAGATTCATTGGTGGTGGATATCACCAGTATGCCCGGATTCATCGATAAAATTAAATTTATCAATTTACATTATCAGAGTATGAAGAGAGGAAAGCAATTAAAACCGGACACGACTGAGCACCTTGTGAGAGCACAAGTAGATCCAAATACAAGAGATGCATCTGTGAATATGGGAGATCAAATATCGAACAATCTTTGTTTGCTCCCATATTCCTCTATTCTTTTAGAAGATACAGCTCTCGTGGAGGAAGGACAATATGGAATGATCCATAAAGTCAAGATATCTGACCCGAGATTCAGCAATGAAGTGTTTGTGGCCAAGCTATTCAAATTACATGGTGCTCACATACAAACACGAGAAAATGAAGCCACAGTGTTATCTATTACGCATAGTGGAATTATTAGTCCACTTGGTTTGGCTAGACACCATAGCAAAAGTCCATGCCTCATTTTCATATTTTGGAAAGGTGGTACATTGGACATGTGGCTAGAAAGATTGAAGAAGGAATACCTCAACGTACTACGAATGGGAGGTGTGAAGGACACAAAAGAGATATAACAACCATGAAAACAACTATTTGGCAGCTAATCAATGGTCTATTACAAACAATATCATGTTTACACACTTGTAATATTTGAATTATGTGGAATAAACGAAGTGTTTACATTTGAGTTAAGTGGATGAAATAAAGTATAATCATTTGTATTAAGTGGAGTAAATATTTTGGTACCATTTGAGTTAAGTGGATGAAATGAAGTGTAATCATTTGTATTAAGTGGAGTAAATATTGTGCTATCATTTGAGTTAAGTGGATGAAATAAAGTGTAATCATTTATAATATATGGATTAAATAATGTGGATTTATTTAAATTATGTGGAGTAAATGAAGTGCTATTCATTTGAGGGATGTGGATTAAATGTTCTGGATTGATTTAACGTATGTGAATTAAATCTTGTGGATTCATTTGAATTTTGCAGAAGTAAAACATGGCAAGAATGCTAGATGTGAATGATGATCTTGATCATACTAAATCTCAAAGGATTTTATCTAAACAAAATGCTCAATTTGCACAATCACTATTAGCATTTTTATTCCATCAAGATTTAGAGCCAGAGGGATTAGAAGGAGAAGCATTATCAATGAAAGAAGTAAAAAAGATATGGCCAAATCATTTTGTTCGTGATGTTCTGTTTCGGATTACAGGAAGGGCAAAAGAAATAGCACCTTTAAAGCTTTCAGGCTTACAAAATAAAGGATTAGCAGAAATGCTACTTTGATGCTTTGTGCAAGTTGAGAGATCATTACCAAATAATAATGAAATAGCATTATATTTCATTCGAAAGGTTTTTGTACAAGATATTCTGCCTCGACGTGTAGATTGGGATGATCGTCCAAAGAATGCAGATATCGGTTTGGGTCATCCTCAAAATTGAGCCGAATTTTGTAATCGAGGAAATGAAGGCCCTCTTCCTCGAAAGCAGCCCTACATTTTGCTACCGGAAGAACATAATCTTATACATGATTTGTCGTCACAAGGGGCAGAATTATACAATGAAGAACTAACAATTCCTGCATTACGAAGAACAACGGATGATCAACAAAAGAGGACTGATGATCTAGAAAATCAAGTGAAAAATACTTATGAGAGCGAATATGGAAGACTCTCAGAGGCATCATCATCTTTTGATTGGTTTACTACCGATGAGTTATTGAATCAAGAAAACACTGAGTAAGCAAGCTTTTTTTGTAATGAAAGACATTACTTGTATTCAATTTTGCAATTGAATATAATCATAGTATTCATAGTACATCATTTTCTTCATTTTGAATATCATCATCTATGAGAGGTACCATGTCATCTATTTCTTCCATGTCTGAACCATCATTATGATCTACATCTAAATCATGATCACTCCACGAATCGTTTGTTAAACTTTCATGAGTTTGAAATTCTCCAAAAGTTTATTGTGCTGTCGTAGAAGCTATCTGGGTTGGAGCATGTAACAAATGCATATTACAAAACACATATATCAAATCATTATCACGTGATACAATTAAGCAATTTCTTTGTTTTGAATGAAGAAAATCATAGGCACTCCAATTACGTTCAAAACTACCACTTGAAGTTGCTACTGAAAGCACTCTCATAGCTATATGTTGCAACTCCACTGCTTCACCTCCATACTCTTTCCACCAAATAGGAGGTGGATGCTTTTGAATCGCTTCAATATGCCATAGATCTCCAAACGATCCTTCTCGATTTACATACGCTACTCTTTGGTTGAATGCATCTCGACCATCTGTACCTGGAAATAATAACTGACATGTGGTTTTGAAGTTTTTCATGACTTCTTTGTTTGAGGCTTGACCATTGAGTTGAAATGTTGGATCCAAAACAAATTCTGTTTCATGCAAATGAGTATGCATTTGCGCCCATCTCTTCTCTGCTAATGATACAATCTGTGTTTTCTCTCGTAATGAAAATTGATTAAAGTCTTTTACTTTTTGAATAGCTTCTCATTAGGGCGAAAAATGGCCAAAAAAGGGCCGTGTAAGGATTTCAATTAGTTGTGCTTAATCTGGATTAAAGTTGTCAAATCATTTTAAAAAATTCCATGTAAGCGCATTTAAAATGTATCTTATGCAAATTTTGAAGAGAGAGAAACTTGTGTGATAATCATGAAAAGTATGTGTGATATCTTTCACCTTGAAGTTTGTGCTCATCGGGTGTTCATGAAAATGTGAATTTTCCTCTTGTTCACGGACCTATATAATGTGTGCTTATGACGTTTTGCACTTTTTTACTCTACTTTCCATTGCAGGCATGTTTTTCTCTTTCATGTCATTTTAGACACTTTCGTGTCACTCTTCATAGCAAACCATGGATAACCTTAACCCAAACACTATCAATGAGCTTTCAACCAGCCAAAATCATTGTGATAAGTTCCATATCAACATTGCAGTTAGTCATGAGTATGCAATGACAAGAAAGGTATTCCGAAGGACGGATATAATGTGTGCTTAGGATGTTTAGCACTTTTTTACTCTACTTTGTATTGCAGGCATGTTTCTCTCTTTTATGTCATTTTAGACACTTTCGCATCACTCTTCAAAGCAGACCATGGAGAACCTCAGTCCAAACACTATCACTCAGCTTTCAATTAGCCAAAATCATTGTGGTTAGTCATGAGTATGCAATGACAAGAACGGTATTTCGAATGGCTCTTCAACCTTCTGAAGTGGATGGATTGCGGAAAGAAGGCAAAAACATATCGACATATGGGCAGATGGATCTATCAATCCAATTGATCCATAAACTAGAAGGTATCCCCTTTTTCATAATCTTCATGATCTAATTAGATTTGTAGGAGATGGTGAGAATGGTTTACGAGGCTATCATTCAAGGCTCCGAGAGATTTCAAGAAATTATGTACTATACATAAGAAAATGCGAATCTCTACTTTCAGAAATGGGATTTCATGGTGGCGATGTTCATCTAAGAGAAGATCCAAATCTTTCACAAAATATAGGGAATGTACTATAGGATGTCTCAATGGGGGTGGAGAAGCAAGGAGATTCTTCAACAATCATGATGATAAACAATTAAATGCCATGTGGAATTGCTAGAAAACATTTTGTGAGTTCACAACTAATGTAAAAAGCCAATGAGAAATAGCAAAAAAGAGAATGGATGTGTGGGTCAAACTAGATAATTTTTAAAAGATCATGAGGCAACAGGTAACATCAAATAGATATGTGATAGATTTCAAAAAGGTGACCACAGAGCTTATAGAAACCATCATACATGCATGGAGTGCCAAAGACATAACAAACTACTTGGTGAGTTTCAAAGATAATTTACTCAATTTATTTTTCTTTAATTAAAATAAACATTTGATGAAACTCTTCTGTTATTCTAGCTTATTCTTCTTGTGCATTGTGACTTCTTTGCAGAAAAGGACTCGAGACTTGCCAAATGGAACACCCAAGGCATCGACAAATCTCATTATCAAGCAAGGCCAAGCTTCTTTAGGTGCACAAGGAAAGGAGGAGGAGTAAAAAAAAGTAATACCTCCAAAGAGATTTTCGATTGGTTCTTTAGAAGACAATTACAAAGAAGCTCATGCCAAATATTGTCATCAAAAGAATAGGACTATGACCAGACAAAAACATCATGGATCAATATCACAAAATGAAAAAGATTACATTCCAAAGGGAGCCTTAATATTTGCAATGTCTTTTATTTCTTTCAGAAATAAAGATGTCTATGTATGTACATTTCATGATGTAATAAGCTTTGAAAAGAAATATGTCTATGTATGTACATCTTTTTTGAGTCTTCTAAATGAGCTTGAATTTGGAAAATCTTCCTTCAAAGAGATTTTTGATTGATTCTTGAGAAGAAAATTACAAAAGAACTCATGAAAAATATTATCATCAAATAAATAGGACTTTCACTAGAGAAAAATAGATCATGGATCAATAAGGATTAATATAAGGACAAGGATCAATTACACAAAAAAAGATTACATCCTTCATATTCGCAATGTCTTATATCCCTTTGGGCAATAAATATGTGTATCTATGTACATTTCATGAGTAATAAGCTTTGAGAAGAAATATATTGAATCCTTCTTAAGTCTTTTGAATGAGCTTGGATCTCGCAAATCTCCTCTATATCTGAGGTACTCTTTTCTCATGTAGCCAACAATATGACACCCCTGCAGCCATTCCATAGCTTGAGTAACAAAGGAAGTAGCCTGCCCTTGAAGCATTGAATCTTGGGGCATATCCAAAAATTCCTAATGCCGTGTTTCTTTAAAGTAGCAAAACACTTTATGTATTAAAGGGTATTGAAGTAAAACCCACGTACCTTGAAAGATTCCTCAAGGAGAATAGTGCAAAACCTGGCTCTTCACTATAGTGCTTATGAATAACACAAAATAATTCTGGTTTTAATTTTGGAAGATAATAAGTCACTAAATGAATATCCACCTTTGTCTTTCCTTTCTCCTCTATGGTTTTGCTTGTTCCCTTTCCCTTGCCAACATAGTTGCCTTCATCCAATATAGATAACTGTGGAAAAAAAAAAAACCTAGGTTAGAAAAGTCCAAGGAAACTTTTAAAGTCATAGAAATAAGTGGAAACACAAGCAGAAACAAAGCATGAGACCCGACTGATTCAAGCGATTAGGGTCATGAGAGAATGTCGGATGGGCCTAATGGCTTGCATCGGTCATGTTCGATTTCTCATCCTAAACTTTATAGAAACATATAATTAATGTTGAAAATAGCATTTAAACACACATTAAGTTGTTATATATGGATCATTCATTCATATAGCTAGGAATATGATACTTGTTTAGACACGAACAATCCAAGCGACTAGGCCCATCAAAGAAGCATGGATGGCCCTAATCGCTTGAATTGGTTGTGTCCAAAGGAGGTCATCTTGAACTTTAGATTGCATGTGAACTTTTATATCTTATTATTGGTTAAGAATTTGGAGAAATTTATGCTACCATTGCGTCTACAACGTGCCAAAACCCTAAGATTAACTGTCTATTTGCATGATTTTGATACCCAGAGGTCTTCATAAGCCTTTTTGTACTGATCTCCAGACACGACGGATGCAAGCAATTAGGCCCATCCAACATTGTTGGATGGGCCTAATCGCTTGCATCGGTCGTGTCCTAGATTCATGTATAAATAAGCTTATCAAGACCTCTCGGTATCAGAATCATGCAAATAGACAGTCAATCTTAGGGTTTTGGCACATTTCGGATGCAATGGTAGTATTAGTTTCTTGAAATTCTAAGCAAATAGTAAGATAGAGAAGTTCACATGGAATATGAGGTTTAAGATGATTTCCTTTTTGTCTAAGACATCAAGGATCTTGCGTAGGGAGAAAAAAAAATCTTAAATAATGCAATAAAACTAGGGCATGACTGAAAATCAAGAGAAATAGAGGCTAATTTTCCCATTTCTTTGGTAAATATCTATGAATGATGAGATTGTATAAGAAGAAAACCAAAGAACCCAAGTATATAAATGAATATAGGACATGACCAATGCTCTATCTCTTCACCATGAACATATTCTTCCTCCTTTTCTTTTGACATGTGATCAAGCCATATTAAGAAGGCAATGTTCAAGGGGAGCAAAGAGCAATCCCTTTCATGCTCTGGGCATAAATCTAGCTTTTTTGGCAAAGTTGATATCCTTTTGCACTTTCTAGTTATCCTTTTCCTCCATCTTAGCTCTAGTTATTCTAGTGTGTCCTAGTGGAGAACACGACCAATGCAAGCGAAATAAGCTAGTCAAAGGCTGGCCAAATGCATGTAATCGCTTGTATCGGTTGTGTGAAGTATAAAGCACAAGTATGTGTCCTAGTAGAGAACACGACTGATGCAAGCAAAATAACTATGAAGGTTGAAAATGTCAAATGATGAAGGGGACTTGTATTTATAGTCAAGGAGGACCGGGTAACGGTCATATGATGTGGACCAATAAGTGAGTGCCACATGGAAAAAGAATGTTTGGAATTGCAATGGCTAGATGTCCTGGCCCACTCAAATGATGCCACATGGCAATGTATGTTGGGATTTGTAACGGCTAGATGACATGGACCAATCACAAGTCACCACGTGTCACCAACGGTCAACTCATTCCAGAGACCTATTTAAGCTCCTCTATTCACTTTTTTTCATTTTTTTATGAACTCCTTGCTAGCGCCGAGTTTCCATTGCCTTCGTGTTTTCTACATGCTTTTCAAAATTTTCCATAGGCCACATTTTGTTTGAGATATGATGGATCACAAAAGCTTGTATATGACGGATCCAAGCGATTGGGGGCATCGAGAAGATTCAGATTCCCTTGATTGCTTGGATCGGTCGCATTCATTCATATAGCTAGGAATATGATACTTGTTTGGACACCACCAATCCAAGCGATTAGGCCCATCAAAGAAGCTTGGATGGCCCTAATGGCTTGAATTGGTCGTGTCCAAAGGAGGTCATCTTGAACCTTACATTGCATGTGAACTTTTATATCTTATTACTGGTTAAGAGATTGTAGAAAATTATGCTACCATTGCGTCCAAAACGTGCCAAAACCCTAAGATTGAGTGTCTATTTGCATGATTTTGATACCCAGAGATCTTGATAAGCTTTTTTTACTGATTTCCAGACATGACCGATGCAAGCGATTAGGCCCATCCAACATTGTTGGATGGGCCTAATCGCTTGCATTGATCGTGTCCTAGATTCATGTATAAATAAGCTTATCAAGAGCTCTTCGGTATCAGAATCATGCAAATAGATAGTCAATCTTAGGGTTTTGGCACATTCCGGATGCAATGGTAGTATTAGTTTCTTGAAATTCTAAGAAAATAGTAAGATACAAAAGTTCACATGGAATATGAGGTTTAAGATGATTTCCTTTTTGTCTAAGACATCAAGGATCTTGCATAGGAAGAAAAAAATATATCTTAAATAATGCAATGAAACCAAGGCATGATTGAAAATCAAGAGAAATAGAGGTTAATTTTCCCATTTCTTTGGTAAACATCTATGAATGATGACATTGCATAAGAAGAAAACCAAAGAACCTAAGTATATAAATGAATATAGGACATGACCAATGCTCTATCTCTTCACCATGAACATATTCTTCCTCCTTTTCATTTCACATGTGATCAAGCCATATTAAGAAGGCAATGTTCAAGGGGAGCAAAGAGCAATCCCTTTCCTGTTCTGGGCATAAATCTAGCTTTTTTGGCAAAGTTGATATCCTTTTACACTTTTTAGTTATCCTTTTATACTTTCTTGTTATCCTTTTCCTCCATCTTAGCTCCATTTATTCTAGTGTGTCCTCGTGGAAAACACGACCGATGCACGCAAAATAAGCTAGTCAAAGGCCGGTCAAATGCATGTAATCGCTTGTATCGGTCGTATCAAGTATGAAGCACAAGTATGTGTCCTAGTGGAGAACACGATTGATGCAAGCGAAATAACTATGAAGGTTGAAAATGTCAAATGGTGAAGGGGACTTGTACTTATAGTCAAGGAGGACCAAGTAACAGTCACATGATGTGGACCAATAAGCGAGTGCCACATGGCAAAATAACATTGGGAATTGCAATGGCTAGATGATGTGGCCCACTCAAATGATGCCACGTGGAAATGTACGTTGGGATTTGTAACAGCTAGATGACATGGACCAATAACAAGCTTCCATGTGTCACCAACGGTGAGCTCATTCCGGAGACTTATTTAAGCTCCTCTATTCACTTTTTTTCATTTTTTATGAACTCCTTGCTAGTGCCGAGTTGCCATTTCCTTTGCGTTTTCTACATGCTTTTCAAAACTCTCCATAGGCCACATTTTTTTTGAGATATGATGGATCACAAAAGCTTGTACATGACGGATCCAAGCAATTGGGGGCAATGGGTGAGCTCAGATGCCCCTAATTGCTTGGATCGGTCACATTCATTCACATAGCTAGGAATATGATACTTGTTTGGACACGACCAATCCAAGCGATTAGGCCCATCAAAGAAGCTTGGATGGCCCTAATCTCTTGAATTGGTCGTGTCCAAAGGAGGTCATCTTGAACCTTAGATTGCATGTGAACTTTTATATCTTATTATTGGTTAAGAATTTGGAGAAAATTATGCTATCATTGCGTTCGAAACGTGCCAAAACCCTAAGATTGACTATCTATTTGCATGATTTTGATACCCAGAGATCTTGATAAGCCTTTTTGTAGTGATTTCTAGACACGACCCATGCAAGCGATTAGGCCCATCCAACATTGTTGGATGGGCCTAATCGCTTGCATGGGTCGTCTCCTAGATTCATGTATAAATAAGCTTATCAAGACCTCTTGGTATCAGAATCATGCAAATAGACAGTCAATCTTAGGGTTTTGGCACATTCCAGATGCAATGGTAGTATTAGTTTCTTGAAATTCTGAGCAAATAGTAAGATAGAGAAGTTCACATGGAATATGAGGTTTAAGATCACAACATGGAAAGTGTAGAGTGTAAGACTTACCATACATTTTGTTGTGTTCTATTTTAAAGCCTTGCTATCCATTTTGAATTTAAGTTTACCTTGCAGTGTTGCTAAGCTTCTCAATGCATATTAATCAAAACTTTCTAGTAATTCCTAAATTGAATGAAGAAAAAAGGTTTGGATACATTCAAATACATGTGTCATTACATAAAGAAAACACCTCATGTGGCTGGAGAGTGATTGCAAATACAGTAAGGTTCTGGGAAAGAAGGTTTTACAATCTTGAGTTAAACTTGTCAAACTATCCTGATGCATGGGTCATCTTGATAAGGGAGAGAGCAATAAATACCATTAGGAAACATGTAATATTCCCGTGAAGAGGATAGAGAAGTTTTTATGACACGACCGATACAAGCGATACAGGCAATCAGAGAATTTCAGATGGCCTGTATTGCTTGCATCGGTCGTATCATCCAAGATTTTCCATTGTCATACCATCCAAGCTTTTCCATTGTCTAATCTGCACCTTGGATAGACTCAAATAGTTAAATTGAAACTAGTTATTGAAAAGTAAAAGTATTCTTCATCTAGAATTTACTCACATGCAGTTCGTGTATAGTCATTGCCCCATTGAAACCTCATTAGAATGTTGAAATTAAACAAAAGAAATGCCAATAAGAATATAGTCTATAAAAAGCTATAATTGAAGTGATGTAATGAGTCACATTCTTAGTTACCATCCTGTAAAGGAAAATCAATGGAAGTATGGAAAAAGGTTCTAAAAGGGAAGATATATTATGTAAGAACTTCTTGGTTTATATTCTTGAGTCACCTAGAATTTACTCATGCAAGTTCCTTTATAATCATTGCACAATAGAAACCTCATCAAAATCTTGAAATTAAACAACAAAATGCCAATATGAATATAGTCCATAAAAAGACATAATTGAAGTGATGTAATCAGTCACATTCTTAGTCACCATCTTGCAAAGAAAAATCAATGGAAGTTTGAAAAAAAAGCTTCTTAAAGAAGGAGACTTGTTACAATCTAAAGGGTTGGAACTTAATCACCCTAGGTGGCAAGCAAGTTATGCAAGATAATGTTTTCTCTGATCTTATGTTAACTATTGCATCATCAATTGAGAATCTCAAATGTGATGATGCCTCACCAAGGTATTCTAGGAGTTCCCTTACATTTGTGAGTTTCCAATTTGCTGTGACAATTATTTTCCTAGATAGAAAATCTAGATGAATTAGTACTTCTAACTCAAATTCTCGATAGCTCTCCTCTAAGTCCAAGGCTATCCAGAGTCCAAGCTTTCCTTTCCACCTTCTGTTGAATGATCAGGAGCATCCCAATGTAATAAAGAGATGCAAGGAGCAGATAGATGTACAAGATTTCCATAAGAGCTCCTCCTTGATGGCACCTGATAATCTGCAAAATGGACAAATAACTCTATGCTATTGAAAATTTGAGCAAATTTGTCTGCATACATAAGTTCTGCATATTCACTCTAGATGTTCCTGTTAAACATTTAAAAGGTTGCCACTCTAGAATATTGGAAGGAAAAATATTTGCAATACAAAAACATTTATGTTGTTATACAAAAACAATTGAAATGATAGAAAAGCATTGTAAAACTTCACTTATAGTACAAAGGCAATTGGAGATGATTTTTCTAGAACAAGATCCTTAGCGTTGTACACATGTACTCTTGCAAACCAACAACATCTCTTCAATTTTAAACTAAGCATCACCTGGGCCGACGCATAGGCAATCGCCTATGCGTAATGGTTTCTTCTGTCATTACTTTTGGTGTGCTTGCCTTTATGGGAACCTCTACAGCTAGGAAGCATAGTTACTCATTCATATAACTTCACAGAAAGAGGTTTCCGCAAAGAATCCTCTCTTCTGTTGTAACCTCATATGCGGTTACACGATTGGAAGGACGACGAGAAGAAGAAGAATGCTCAAAGCTAGAAATTGACATTCACAAACTTTGCTAGTATTTATAGATAAAAAGGCTTTGTACACGTGGAAACTTTTGATCGTATGTAAACCCTGTCGCCGAACGACCATGGAGTTTCATGAACCCAAAAATATTTCGTATCTTTAGAAATCATTTCCTTCTTGGAACTTTAGAAATATGCATTGTGTGGTGTGCAAAAATATAGTTTTTTGCATCAAACCGAAAAATTGTACACTGAATACAAGAATCTTCATCACTTTCGTGGTGCTTTTAGAGCATATTGTCTTAAAAAAAGAATTTCTTCATACGGTTAAAGGATACAACAATGTTATATTCTTGTACATGTGGAAAGACTCTATTTGTCAATTTCCTTAATCCGTCATTAGCAAACAACCCCTTTTCGTCCGTTTTTTGCCTTAATGGACATAATCTGATAAACTTTTCCAATCACAAATTTAGCAGTATCAACCATTCGTAAGAGCTCCACGAAAGGTATAGTGATACCAATAATTTTTTCAAGATTACACCAAAACTTTTGTGATTGTATTAGACACTTACATTTGGATGTGCAACTCGATAAGAAGAATACTTCTCTAGCCATGCCTCCCATCTTCGATCAACAATCATTTCTACAAGAGTTGGCTTAACTACTAATAATCCACCGAGCACAATGTAAGCAGTTGCAAATCGTGTGGCAAAAAAAATCTGAAGTGCTTTATTGGGAGATTTTGATCGCAAGAGCGAATATGAAAATTAATGCTTTCTAATAAATTTCACCACATGATTTGCATCTAATAAGATTTTTTTAATGAAAGATAATCTACCTATATCTTTCAATAATAAATTTAATGTATGAGGTGCACATGGAACCTCAAGTAATTCCTTCATACTTGTTTTTGATTTGTAATTCCAACACTTCAAAAATTAGAGGCATTATCTATCACTATCACAATCACATTCTTCGGACCACCCACGTGCGATAAAGCATGTTTATATACCTTTACAAGAAAAGCCGAACTTTTCTCTTTAAGAGAAGTATCAAGAGCTTCTAAAAACATGTTTCCTTTTGGACATATAACCATGACATTAATCAATGGTTTCTTTTGACAACTTGTACATCCATCCAATGCTATTGTGCATCCATACATGGGTACATAATCAAGTACTGTTTGGTTTAAAATAGCATCAATACTTTTTTTCACTTTATCTACATACTCTGTTCGCATTTTGTCATAATCTAGCATGGTGAAACCTTATTGTGCAGTTGACATCAAAGCATCTTTGAAAATGGGATTACGAATAACATTGAAAGGAATCCCATATGCTAAGAATGCTTGAGTTCATTTAAAATGAAGCTCGAGACAATCTTGCTTTTCAAAAGCTACGTGTATAGTATTTTGTGATCTATTACGGACAAAGCATGGTGACAAAGTATTAGATCCACCAATTTTACTTACACCAACTCCACTCTTTTTTGATGCATTTGGAGAAAATGGAGTACATATATCTTGGTTATTCTCAAAAACAGTTTGGGAGACTTGAGTAGAAATATCCTGATGATCCTCTACTTTCATCAACGCATCTACTCGTTCTTGTTCTATACATGGGCTACTTCAAAAGTGTTGTGAACTACTCATGCTTTTGAATCTTTTTGATGTGATACTTTGAGATTTACGTTTATTTGCATAACTTGCAAAATGTACCCATATATCACTATCTGGATTAGAGCATCCTACCACATTATTACCTGTACTAAAGAGATCCTCTTTTATTCGAGTTGGATTTCCTACATAATGATGCCCACAACATTTGCATTGCATTGTGGATATTGTTTTACCCTCTTGATGAACAATCACATATGACCATTCTCTTCGCTTTCCCATAATGCTTGAAAATTGCTTTATGAAGACTATGCCTACAAAAAAAACAATATAAATCAATATCAAATAAAATATTTCGATCAACGTTGAGTCAAACAATTATGATAGACTTTAATTCTCAATCAGACACCCATATACAAATTACAATTATACATACTATTGTGAAGTAAAAAATCATTGTTGAGTTAAACAATCACAATAGATTTTAATTCTCAATCATACACACATATACACATACTATTGTGAAATACGAATCAATATTGAGTCAAACAATCACAATATATTTTAAATTCCTGATCATATGCACATACACTTACACATACTATTGTGAAGTAAGAATCAATATTGAGTCAGACAATCACAATAGATTTTTCATTCACAATTATACACTCATATGCATACACATACTCATACACATACATACATATACTATTATGAAGTGATTCTCAATGTTGATTCAAACGTAATCTACCTAAATCTTTCAATAATAATTTTAATGCACCACAATAGATTTTAAATTCCTGATCATATGCACATACACTTACACATACTATTGTGAAGTAAGAATCAATGTTTTATCAAACAATCACAATAGATTTTGAATTCCTAATCATATGCACAAATATTTACACAAACTATTGTTAAGTAAGAATCAATAGAGTCAAACAATCACAATAGATTTTTCATTCACAATTATACACTCATATGCATACACATACTCATACACACACATACATATACTATTATGAAGTAAAAATCATTACTGAGTCAAACATAATCTACCTACATCTTTCAATAATAAATTTACTATATCACAATAGATTTTAAATTCCTAATCATATGCACATACACTTACACAGATCCTGGTGAAGTAAGAATCAATGTTGTATCAGAAAATCACAATAAATTCTAAATTCCTAATCATATGCACATACATTTACACATACTATTGTGAAGTAAGAATCAATATTGAGTCAAAAAATCACAATAGTTTAAATTATTTAATATTTATAGCAAAAAATTATACCTTGTTCTCTCTACGACACTTTAAGTTCGTAAAGAACAAAGTAGCTTTCATGAAAAATGAGTAAGAATCAATCATAATAGATTCTAAATTCACATATATATACCATTGTGAAGTAAGAATCAATGAGTCAAACAATCACAATAGTTTCAATTATTTAATATGGCAAAAATTTATACCTTGTTCTCTTTACGACACTTTAAGTTCGTAAAGAACAAAGTAGCTTTTATGAAAAAATGAGTATAGTTCTACTGTTTTATAAAATATTGTTCGATCGAATTTTTTTCGATCGAAAGCTTTTCGATCGAAAAAAGCTTTGATCGAAAAATTATCGGTCGAAAGCATTTTAGATCGAAAAGGGTCGAATTCCCGTGCAAAAACTCTTCGGTCGTGTCTGAATAAGCTGATGTGTCACCGAATAATTCAGTCGAATAATAAGAGCTTGCCATAAAATTCCGTAATTATTCATGAATAAACGAGTTGTGGAATAATGAACAATGCAACCTATACTCCCTCAAAGAGTGGTCGATTGATAAATAATTGTTCCTCCTCAGCAAAAGGATCGCTAACTGTAAGAAATCACCCCCCCTCCCCCCGGTCCTCCGGCCACCTCTAGGCATCATCAAGTGATCGTTCTGATCAACAACAAGCTGAAACCCAAGTGGGCCTCGCATGAGGGTGACGAGAGGGTGATTAACCTTCTTTGTAATGCCATGTAAACTCTGTAAAATCTACCCCTGCTCTGTGAGATTCGGGGGGTCCCGTGGGCACTAGTCCCCTTCACTTGTACTTTTCTCCTTTTAATTAATACAAGTCTGGGAGAGTAGGCTACGGCCAAACTTCCTTTATTAAATAAAAAATATATAAAATGTCTTTGCTGTTTCTAGTATTCGGAAAAGTATTTTATTTACTAGTGAGAAAATGTTTCATACCACGTAGGTTTGGAAAGAGTTTTTCGATCAACCCATTTTTTAATCTAGATGCACAAAATACCCTTTTTGATGGTAAAGTGATCATTGATTAAATACAATTATGCTAAGCTTGTTCGTGTAGTTATTTGGAGGTAGTAAGTTGGATGCATTTTTTCTTATTATACTCCTTATGTTCCTATAGTGCTTGTATTGAAACTTGTTTGTGCAATAAAAAATTCTAGATATTGTTTTTGGATCGATGATGTTTCCTTTGATGAACTTCGAAAATAAAAAAATAGGAGGGCTTTAATAGCATTAGAAATTTGTTTCTTTAAAAAGGAATGCTTCATTCTCTTTATGTGATTTCTATTCTATTAAAAAGTACATAGGATCTAAAGGCTCGCCAATAAAAGTTCATGATGAAGGAAAAGGCATTAATTTTGAGTACAATTTGTCTCCAATGTTTTGCACCACAATCATTTTGCACCTTTTATGGAGTTGCAGTTGGCAACGCTTACAATAAAGTGTGAAAGTTTAAGGAGAATCTATATGTTCATAAGCAAACAGAACATGATTGGTATGAAAAATACATGGCTAATTGTGAAATTCACTAATGTGAATAAGGGCTTTTTGGAATTAAGTATTTGTGTATGAGATTTGAAGAAGCCTATTCTCATAAGTTTTCTTTTCTCGTTCTGGTTCGAAATCGTGTCGGCTGTGTTTGTAGATCGTGCATGTTTGTATTTTCTCATAGGTGGTGCGAATCTGTTGCATTGTTGTTTCAATTCATATGTTATTCATTCATTCGTTTATTTAAGCAGCATCTAAAAAGTTTGCTCTAACTATCGTTACGTTTTCGCACATATGTATGACACAGATCTCTCGTCCTGGCAAGACCTCGTCCTCGATGACTGCTTCTCTCTCACTACTCTTTCCATCCTTCCCACAACCCTCCGGAATTTGAGTTTGAATAGTGGTGATTGGAGCTTGAGGGAGGGCAGCCTTGAGAGTGTGGAAGATGTGAGTGTGAGGGATGCTATAACTATCTGTTTCCTCTCGCGTGCTAGTGAACAACATGTTTCAGTCTTGTAAGTGTATATATTTGCAGACCTTCCTACCAAACTTAGAAGAGCTTACTATCACGCGGTGCCCAAAGTTGAAGAGATCAGCTGTCTACACGACATCCCTGCGAAAATTGAATATGAGAGGATGTGAAGGACTCGAGCACTTAGATTGCAAGGGTAACACTCTAAGTTCCCTTTCGATTTTCATGTAAACGAATTTTAATGCACCCTTATTTCTTCTGAATTTATAAGGAACTTTTACAACCATGTTTAATTTAACCTCGCAGTCATCTTGCACATAAGATGGCTTTGAACTTTTCATACTCACATATATTCAAATGTTATCGAGATAAAATTTAACGAAATCTTTCAACAATATGAGACACTTTCGGCAAGATTTGTAGGATCGAAAGAAGGTATGTTGTTCTTACTTCTGCCAGCATTAATACCTAAGTTTCTTTATATAAGTTCTTGCATATTCCTATCAAATTACTCCTGACCTCAGAAAAACAGTTGAAAAAAAAACGAAGTAGGCCAAATTACGGAAAATATATTTTTCTGAGCCTATAATGTATTTAAAATATACACTTAACACGTGCACAATGTCCTTTCCATATGTACTTGAATATTTCTATTTCATGCCTTATGTGGTTTCGCTTACAGTTGAATCTGTCGTCTTTCAAATAATGAGTAGATTTGTTCATAGCCAACTGTAAAACTTCTCAAAGTGCTCTATTCCATGGGAGAAAAACCTTGCCGTGTTTACATGATTTTCCTTTGAATTTGATTAACTTGGATCTTAGGACTATCATATGTCTGGCCTACGATTGCCACTTCTAACGTGATGATAATTATAATGTGTGGCTCGTAAATTTTATGGTTAATCTGGATGTTGGTTAGCCTTTTAACACAAACATATTTTTGGAACTCGGAGAACAATGGCAATTGCAAGGGATCTAGTATTTCATGGTTTCACTAATTACATCACTAATTTCATTGCGATGCACTATCATCAAGAAGAGATATCGTGATAGAAGGAAGATGTTGATTTATGCACCCATAGATGGCAATGTTATAGACGTGGTTTTGGGTTTGCTCATGTATTATGAATTGATCGGAATCTATATTCGTTGTTACTTCTTTATACATGACTGCCCTTTGTGCATTGCATCAATTCTACAGAGAATTTCTTGGTATTTTTTAGTAGTGATCCCTGTGGGAATTTCTTGGAATATTTTAGTAGTGATTTCTATGAAAAATCTTAGATCATGAGATGTACTTAAATGTCCCTTATGACAAGCGATGTGTTGTCATGTCCATGCATGATTTTCATAGAAATAGTCTCCCTTTTTTTTCCTCAACACATCGGGCACGTTATTACCTTCTCATAGAAGGTGCAAAAGTGTTGAATGATTCGTGAGTGTTAGCTTGTCCGATTGGGGCAATTGCCTGTTCAGGTTGGGGGCCGAGTTCAACTCCTTCAGACTACTTCAAGTCATTTTTCACCACTTTGTGTGGTGAAAATATCAAATCTAATCCCTTCGGGTAATCGGTGGGCTTGCGACCGATCTCGTCTAAACAAGCTTCCTCCTTTGAATTTATGGTCATCTCTATAAAATTTCTGTCTTAGGGGGCCTTTGAGCACTACCATGCCCTTCCTTCTTTGTATTTTCAGAATGTACTCAAGCTATGATGAAGGGTAGATCTCGAAAATCGAACTTCCTTTCAAAATCTTGCTCTAACTACTGTCACACGTTTTTGAATATACATGAAACAGGTCTTTCGTCCTTGCAACACCTCATCCTCGACGGCTGCTACTATTTGAACACTCTTTCACTCCTCCCCACAACCCTCCGGAAATTGAGTTTGGATATGCAACCACATTTCTTCGCGATTTCTGGAAAATTCCAGCCTCGAGAGTGTAGAAGATGTCAGTGGGAGGGGCGCTATAAGTTTTCGTTTTTCACCTGTGTTAGACAACAAATGTTTCACTAAAATGTGTGCGAATATATTTGCAGGCCTGCCTACCAAACTTAGAAGACCTCATTCTCAAGCACTGTCAAAAGTTGAAGAGGTAAGCTCTCCATGCGACATCATTGCAACGATTGGACTTGACCGGATGTGGAGAACTCCATGACTTGGATTGCAAAGGTCGCTGTTTTACGTTCCTTTCATTCTCAAGAAGTTTGTCCAAGATCGTTTTAGATAAACGAATTTATCCCACATCGCTTCTTTTCTTTCATTCTTTCATGTTCTAAAGTGTTGTCT
>CM035427.1:123755790-123930790 GCA_020310875.1 Ceratopteris richardii
CTTGATAATGGCATAATGGAATCATGCAAATGTTTTTTGTTCTATTAGTTGTTTCTTATATTGATCATTTGATTGCTTTTGAAGAACATTAAGATCCATAGCAAATGTGGTGTTTGTTTCGAAGAACAACAAGATCCATAGAAAATGTCCTCCCCATGAGGTGGATGGAAAGGATATTAACCTTTGTTAGAACTCTATATAGTGGCTTCGTTTTAGGTTTTTCGATCATCCAGCCATCTCTTAGGTCTAATCTCAAGAAACGTCTTCTTAGCACCTTCGAGCCATCAACATAGTTCGCCTTCGGCCATCCTACCCTTAGTTTGTGGGATGAAGGGGGTCATATGAGCACTTTGCTTCTTCACTTGTTCAGATGTTCTTTTAATTAATTTTTGCTCGACATACTTGGCCTCGGTCAATCATGTTTCATTAGACCTTTTATTGGAGCACGAAATGAACCAACAGATCACCGAATATTGACTGTTCACATATCATAGAAGCTCCAAAAGATATGGATCGCACTTCTACACTAAATTTGTGTTGAGGTAGATGATCAAGGACATACATGGGGTAGATCAAAGAAAAGAGACGAGCTCTCGAGGGATATGGCAGCCATGATGGAATTTGTTGTGCGAAGTCAACAACCTAAGAGCTCTCAGTAGATGATTGCTTTATGTAGGTCATGAGAACAGGATTTCTTCAAGCCAACAACTTGGTGGCGACAGGCATCTCCGGAATTCCAAAATAGCATAAGGTTTATGTCGGACGTAATTCTGTCGCCATGATGCTTAGTGATTGCCTCGGGATAATTCAGTGGAACGTCTGTGTGGGCACATTTTGGTGATTGTCATGTGCGTTAAATATTTTAGTGATTGCCCTTACGTTCAACCTGCCAGGTGAGCTAAGCCAAAGATTGTCCGATGCCTTTGCCAAAGATTTTGTAGCTCTGTTGCCCGACGCCTTTGCCAGAGATTGGTTGATCGATGCTGCATTAAAGGAGATGCCTGTCGCCTTCTCTAAGGCGTTGTTCATCGGGACATCTGAAAGCTGTAGTCATATATTCTTGAGAATGTTGTCAAGTCTTTTTTTTTTGAAAAATGGAGGTTCAGCCAAAGCCTACTCCCCCAGACTTTAACTTTGAAATTGCAACTCTACAAGTCAATTGACATAGCACCCGCAGGATCCCCCGTATCCCACAAAGCAGGAGTTAGACAAGGTTTCAACTGAAAGAGACATAGTTACAACTGGGTTAAACTGGCTTAAGCCATAATATGTCCAGCTTGGGACTTGAACCTTGGACCTCCGCCTCAAGAGGCCTGTCCGCTTTACCTTTTCCCCGGCTTCCCTCGTATTTGTTCCTCCTTTGCATTGGCTACCTCTGGCGGTCGTTTGTCCCTTAGGTCCTTGAGTTTTTCTTTCTCCGGCTTTTGGTTTGCTTCGTGGTGGTTTATGGGCTTGCTCTCTTGGGCGCTAGTATTTTTGGCGATATATTCGGGTTTTCTAAGTGCCCTTAAGTTCGGGTTAGTTTTTCCCATTCGGCATTGCTCTTCTCTCTTGGCTTCGAGTGTTTAGGCCCTTTCAATCCAAGTGATTCAGGGCCCGTTTGTCGTGCTAATGGTTCATTGTTTTGTGGATCCTTTTCTTGTGCGTCTCATCCCTCCTCTTGGCTCTCTCGTGGATTCATTTTTTGGTGGGCATTGTTGTTGTGTATGTCTCTATGAGCTATCAAGGGTATGGAGGCTCCTACCCTCGTTGTAAGTAATCTCTGTCCGGTATTTGGGATCAAGCTACAACTTGTGTCTCTTTCAAAGGCAGATGCTTTGAATAAGTAAGAGGAACTAAACAAGATTTTCCTTATTGGTCAACTTTTTGGCCCATAACGTCCACTTGAATCAATCTAAGAGTGGCTTCCTAAGGATTGATTCACATGCTATATCATTGAAAATAACTAAGATTTGCCTTATTGGTCAACTTTTTGGCCCATAACGTCGAGTAGAATCAATCGAAGAGTGGCTTCCTAAGGATTGGTTCCCATGCTATATCATTGAAAATAACTACCAATTCGTGCCAACGAATCACATCCTTCTAGTGTTCAAGAATGAAAGGTGGCATTTGAAGAACCTAGTTGGAACTTGGAAGGACGTTTATGCCAGCATGTGCTTATTTAAGTGGTTCATGACCTTTGTTCCCAACAAGTTTAAGACACAAAATTATCCTCTCTCGATAAAACTTTCTAATTTCCCCTTCTTCCTTTATGTCTTTATTAGACGGATTATGGCCCCGATTGGGTGCTTCCAAGCATCTAAGCATGATATGGGAGGGTTGATCTATGAGAGCTTGGTTTACTCATTTCATGCTAGATGGACCGCCAAAATATATATCCAAGCAATTCGCAGTAAGGATATCCCTTTGAAGATTAATATCCAGATTTCTAAAGCGCATCTTTGGGAACATGTTTTCATCTTTCAAAATTTTCTTAGTGTCTGCCTCAATTGTGGCTTCCAAGGTCATAGAATCAAAGATTATGCACAAAGGCAAAAAATCTAGAAAGACAAGTGCAGAGGATGCTTCTCAGACTTCTGTTAGAATGAGATTACTTATCTTAGACTAGAAAGATGGCAACTTGATTTTAGAGGAGTCGACGTTGAAAAAAGAAAGGGTCAAAGAGATGCAACTCTCATAGGCCGACTCTAGTGGATTTGTAGAGATTCAATTTCGGTGGTGTTGGTGCAAAACAAGCCTACACACATTGGCTTGGAACATTGAAATCTTGGAAGGCTAAAGCTTGAACCCTTGAAGGATGCATTTACATGAACCTTGAACCATAGGAACCAATACTTAATTGGTTATTATTCAACTTTGTCAACTTCCAAGAGGCATATCTCAAGATCTACTGAACCAAATTGGATGATTCAAAGTGCATTGGATTCCGCTCAAAGTCTACTATACACCTACAAAGTTTCAAAGCCATTGGATCTACCATCACAGCGAAATCTCAGTCGGGGTGCTCACTGGTCTGTGACTGTAAGTCTCCTAAAAAATCGGGGGTACACCTTATTTTGCTAAAGTGATTTCTCTGAGTGTGGTTTATCATTTTCTTTCATTCCACTTTGAAATGGAAGCTTACTAAGCTAATAGAATATCTCTAGAAGGAATTTTGCTAATTGTACCTATACTGGTCACACTGAGCATAACATTGAGTAGGTATCAAGACCAAAATAGAAAGTTTTCAAGTCTTGTGATTTCCAAAGTAGTCTGTTTTGATCAAGTCATTACTCAAACCTTTTCCAAAGTACATATAGCATATTTTGGTATCATTTGGAAGCTCAAGGAGTCTACTGAGCATATCTGAAGAGAAAGGAGGGCAGGTGTGAAGCAGGTTTTGCAGCACCAGCTTGATCTTCTGAGTGCATCCAGCCATCACATCCAACAGGTGGTAGACAAGCCCAAAAGTTTTCCAAATGGTTCGTAAGGTGATTTTCGAGGCCAGAAGAAATAGTGGGCTAGAGAAAGAAGCTAGTGTTATGTAACAAACTACTAACGACTAAACTGCCTAGCAAGACTACTAGAGAAGAGAGAGCATGTATCCACCCATGCAACTCCACCCATATATATAATTCTAACCCGAGGGGGTGCATGTCGTTGAGATTAGTCAAGTGTCCATCATGTGGACACTTTCCCAAGGGTGATTGCATGCCTTCTAATTTCCCAAAGTCTATCACATGCCTTCTAAATCAAATGAGGATTCTTCTCTCACGTACACCCAAGGTGGCCCCAACAAAAGCTTCTCCCAAGACTAAGGCTTCCACACCTTAGGATAAATCAACCCTAATGTTCCAACCATTCAATTGGGAGCCAATATGAATAATACCCCAAGGGTTAAACCATGGGTTTTAGGTTTATGGCATGTTCCAAGGTAGGTCAAGGGCTAAACAAAGGCAAACATACATCATATTCTAACGTTTAGAATCCATATATGTAACATTTTGAATGCATAAATTATTCAACATTCTTCCCTTCTTTAACATTTTTGTCGTAAAAAATGTGTGAAGCTATAATATGTGGATTATTCCCCCATGCACCGCGATCTATACTCTAAGCATGGTCATCTCTCTCTTTATATTTATTTCTTGTAATCCAAGAAAGGCTTCTACCTATCTCAATTTGAAATGAAAGGAATCACTTGCTTCTCAAATCACTTTCCCTTAGTTCAACCAAATGTGATGGAGAGTGTTAATCTCCAAAAACACAAGCTATCCTTGATGTTAGAACACTTCTATATCAAGAATAACTCAAAACCTTTACCAATTTGGAGAATCAATACCAGATTATCAAAATTTTGAACTAACTGTGAAGAGAGTAACTACTCAAAAAGTCTGTTGCACATAACTCACTCATTGACTCATCAAATGTGTAAATTTTTTGATAAAACTTTGCACAAGATGTTGCCTTACAATTGTGCAGCTTCTCCAAGTTAAAGCTTCTCAAAAGCCTCAGTAGATCTTGAGAAATGATCATAACAATCTTCCTATGTCTTAAACTGTCCTCTTGTAGAATCGATTTTGATACCTGCAACTTCTAACACACAGTTCTTCCAAACTAGAGCCCGTTTAAGCAAATGCTTTTAGCCATAGATGACTTACCTTCCAACTTAGATCTTTAATCCTCATTTGTGCAAAACTTTACACTGTGCACTAAGAAATGATCTATTCTTTGACCATCGAGATTGCGTCGGTCTCAAAAGACACTCAACACTTCTTCACACACAAATGTTCCTACACATAATTCTCTCAGCCTGTTTACAATTAGCCTCTCAAGTCTTAACCATAGAAGCATTAACTATGGATTTAGATATCTACAAAAGGATTCTTGACACAGAAGGAGAACACAACAAAATATCGAGCGGAACTTTTTCTTCTATTCAGAAGATTTTACATTTGAATGATGAGAGAGTTCTTCCTCATTTCTAAAGTGTCTAATGACCATTACAACTTCTAATTCTTCTCATCTTATGCTCTCTCATACTTGTCAAAAATTTTTACTTGTATATATAGGCATATATCTATATTCTTTATACATGCCATGTCCTTGAATCTTTGTAGCTTTGGTCCATCCAAGCCTTTGGTTAGCATATTTGCAATCTGATCTTTTGTTGAAGTATGTATGACTTCAACCTCCTTATCAATCACCTTCTCTCTTAAGAAGTGATTCTGAATCTCACTATGTTTAGTCATGGCATGAAAAATAGGGTTAGCAGCTAGATACAATGAGCTCATATTATCTCCATGAATAGTGGGTGTACTCTAAATGATGTCAAAACTCTTCATGAGAGTCTTCAACCATATAACTCCTTTGTAGCTTCAATCATACCTTTATAATCTACTTTTGTAGATGATAAAGCAACGGCGTGTTGCTTCTTAGAACACCAAGAGATTAACTTATCTCCCACATAACACAAGTATCCATATGTTGATCTTCTATCTTCAGGATTACCTACCCAATCTGTACCACTATATATTTTGATGTTTGTATCTGATGTAAAACCATATTACAAACCTTCCTTGAGTGTACACTTAATGTATCTCAACACTCTTTGTCCTGCAACTCAATGTTCTTTCCTAGGACAATGCATGAATTGAGACAACACACGACCTGCATATGACACATCAGGCCTAGTTAATGTAGCATAGATTAGACTACCAACCAGACTTTGATAGAGTTTCATATCCTTGAATTCTTCTCCTCCATATCTGCTCAATTTGTGATTCACCTCCATTGGAGTATGTGCTACCCTGCAATATTCCATTTTAAACTTGATCAACAAGTTCTTCAAATACCTTTCTTGAGTTACATACACTCCATGTTGAGTATATGAGATCTCCATGCCCAAGAAATATGACAAGTCTCCCAAGTCACTAATCTTGAACTCTTTCTCCATTTGTTTCTTGAGGCTTTGAATTCCCTTCTCATCTATACGTGTAAGAATTATTTCATCAACATACATGCACATGTAAATGAACCCATCATCACTTGCTTTGACAAGCAAGCTACTATCAGATTTAGATACTTGAAAACCAAGTTCCTTCAAGAACTTTACAAGTCTATGATTCCATGCCCTTGGGGCCTGCTTCAAACCATACGAAGCTCTGTTGAGATTACATACATATTCTGAATATCTTTTATCTTTGAACCCTTGTGGTTGCTCCATGAAAACATCATTTGAAATATAACCATTAAGAAAAGCATTCTTCACATCTAATTGACATAGTCTCAGACCTTTACATGCATCAATGGCTATGAGTGTCCTGATGGTTGTCATCTTTGCCACAAGACTATAGGTCTCATCATAATCTATACCATATGTTTGAGCATATCCTTTCAAAACAAGTCTAGCTTTATACCTAGACACAGTTCCATCTACATACCTCTTTGTCTTGTAGATCCATTTGCATCCAATGATGTTTTGACTATTTGGTCTAGGAACAAAATCCCATGTCTCATTCTCCATCAATGCATCATACTCTTCCTGCATAGCTTTCTCCCAATTTTCCTTATGTTTTGCCTCTTCATATGTAGAAGGATATTCATCTGCTTTCATCATGTAAGCATAGTCTTTAGTAGTCAAAAAATAAGTTTCATAGCTATACCTTGTAGGTTGCCATTTATGTCTTGATGACCTTCTGCGTTCTCCACTTCTTGAAGTTTTTGGTTCATCACATTCGGGATCAAACCTTGACACTTCTTCAACTTCAATTTGTACTTCATTGCTCTCTTCTTCATCAAATATCTGAACCTTTGATTTACCTTTCTTTTGATTCAAAACTTCTTCATCACCTGCACGATTATTGATTGTACATGCGTACCAGGTACCTTGCTCATCAAACGTAACATCCTTTGATATAGGGAATTGCTTTGTGGATAGACTCCAGAACCTATAACCCATCTTTCTATCATCATATCCAATGAACACATACTTTTTAGCTTTAGATTCCAATTTATGCCTCAACTGAGATGGCCCATATGCATAAGCCAAACATCCAAATACTTTGCAATGATCTAAGGTAGGTCTCTTACCCCACCAAGCTTCATATGGTATCATACCCTGGAAAGCATTACATGGTAATCTATTAACCAAGTATGTAGCTCTATGTACAACCTCAGTTCACAAATTGTTTGGACAATTTTTCTCCTTCATCATTGATCTTGCAAACTCAACAAGAGTTCTATTTCTCCTTTTTGCTACACCATTTTTGTAGAGGAGAGTACCTGCAAGTAACTTCCCTTTTTATACCTGCATTCCATAAGTAATCACTGAACTCATTAGAGAAATACTCTCCCCCTCCATCTGACCTTAGTCTCTTCAACTTTTGACTTATAATTCTTTTTGCATACACATGATAATATTCGAATGTATTGAATACCTATGATGTATCTTTGATCACATAGATAGTGATCCACCTAGTAGCATCATCAACATAAATCACATAATATCTTGAACCATTAATACTGAAATCGTTTGATGGTCCCCACACATTTGTGTGTACCAATTCAAGCTTCTCTGAATACATGAAACCATGGTTAGAATATGATTGCTTATGAGCCTTACCTAATTGACATGCCTCACATTTGTATGTCATATGTTGACCTGAATCTTCAATGTGAAAAGTCTTCCTTCTTTCTTCCCTGAAACAATTTATTTATACCCATTGCTAGGGTCTTCCAAAAAAACTTCCATCATTAATGAACCTTACTTCATAACCTTTTTCAATAATTTGCCATACACTTATCAGATTCTTGGGAATTGTAGGAACATACAAGACCTTACTAACAAGAGTACTTCCATCCTTGGCCTTCATTGATCAAATTGATTTCACATTGTGCTTTGTATTATCACCTGTTTGAACTACATGATTAGTTACCTTATTCTCCAAATTATTCATCAAAGCTATGTTACCATTGAGGTGATTGCTACACCCTGAGTCAATGTAGAAGACTCTTTGATCTTCACTTTGTCTTTCACAAGTTGCATTCATGATTAAGGTTGAATAGTCCTTCTGTTCTAAAGCATAATTGTAGTAGGTATTGTTGTAGGATTGACTTTGGAATCCTCTACCTACATTTCTTCCAAAATAAACTCTACTACCTCTACCTCTGAAATTACCTCTTTGGTTTCTGCCACCTCTTGCTCTTGAATTAAAATTCTAATTATATCCTCCATTATTCTGATTATTATGCCAACAATCATGAGCTAAATGATTTGTCTTACCACAAACCCAGCAAGCTTTGACTCCATCTTTATTGCTTCTACCTCTTCCTCTACCTTTGCCACCTCCTCTTCCTCTTAGGAAGTTGGCTTGGCTAGTTGTACCTTCGTCTTCATTTACTTGTTGCTAGCCTTTGCTATTCTTCTTCTTATGCTTTGAATACATTGCTTGACCTACACTCTTATCACCATCACCTTTGACATCCTGCTCAAAAGTTATCATGTGTCCTAGCAACTGATTTAAATCAGGAGTGAAATGATCTAGTGAAAATTCAATAGACAAAATGAATGGCTTCCATTTCTTATCTCCTCTCAAAGTTGTGAGGATTTGCCTTACCAATTTATCCTCCTCAATATCTTCATCAACTACTCCTAATGTATTTGCAATGTCCATCCTTGTTACATAATCAAAAATGGATAGAGAGGTTTTCTTCTTGAATGTGGTAAACTCTACCCACAAAGATGCCTTCCTTGACTTTTTAGTGTTTTGGAAATGCTCCTCCAAAGCATTCCATATATCACTTGCACTTTCAAGACCTCTAATATGAGCTAGCAAGTAGTCATTGACTCCCATGTAGATAATGCTCCTTGCTTAAGCATCTCTCTTCATCCAAGTCTTCAAATCTCAGAGTTCATCCCTAGTTGGAACACTAGGATCTCTAAATTGTGGGTTTTCTTCTTCACCTGTGATGTAACCTATCATGTCTTTGCTCATGAGATGAGCTTCCATCCTCATTGACCAAGCAAGATAGTTTTCTCTATCCAATTTCTCTATTTGAAGAGAATCTTCCATCCTTTCTTCACGTGTGTAATAAATTCTTCAAATTTTATGAGGAATAAGTGTACCTTTACTTCGAATGAAGTTCCTTTTTGTAGCACCCCTCTTTTCCCCTTCTTTCTCTCTAACTTCCTCTTTCTCTCTCTCCCCACTGCCCGCATGCCTCTCCATTTCTCTTTCTCTCTCTCCCATCCCCTCTTTCTTTCTTTCTTCTTTCTTCCCTTCTCTCTCTCTCTCTCTCTCTCTCTCTCTCTCTCTCTATCCCATCCCCTCTTTCTTTCTTTCTTTCTTTCTTTCCTTTTCTCTCTCTCTCTCTCTCCCTCTCTCTCTCTCTCTCTTTCTCTCTCTTTCTCCCTCTCTCTCTACCTCACTCTCTTTCCCCGATCTTTCTCTCTCTCTCTCTCTCTCTCTCTCTCTCTCTCTCTCTCTCTCTCTCTCTCTCTCTCTCTCTCTCTCTCTCTCTCTCTCTCTCTCTCTCTCTCTCTCTCTCTCTCTCTCTCTCTCTCTTCTCTCTCTCTCTCTCTCTCTCTCCCTCTCTCTCTACCTCACTCTCTTTCCCCGATCTCTCTCTCTCTCTCCCTCTCTCTCTCTCTCTCTCTCTCTCTCTCTCTCTCTCTCTCTCTCTCTCTCTCTCTCTCTCTCTCTCTCTCTCTCTCTCTCTCTCTCTCTCTCTCTCTCTCTCTCTCTCTCTCTCTCTCTCTCTCTCTCTCTCTCTCTATCTCTCTCACATACCCTCACACCTCCGCCCTCCGCCCCCCGCCCCTCACACCTCCGCCCTCCGCCCCCCGCCCCTCACACACCCGCCCTCCGCCCCCCGCCCCTCACACACCCGCCCTCTGCCCCCCGCCCCTCACACCTCCGCCCTCCGCCCCCCGCCCCTCACACACCCGCCCTCCGCCCCCCACCCCTCACACCCCCGCCCTCCGCCCCCCGCCCCTCACACCTCCGCCCCCCGCCCCTCACACCCGCCCTCCACCCCCCGCCCCTCACACCTCCGCCCTCCGCCCCCCGCCCCTCACACCTTCGCCCTCCGCCCCCCGCCCCTCACACCTCCGCCCTCCGCCCCCCGCCCCTCACACACCCGCCCTCCGCCCCCCGCCCCTCACACACCCGCCCTCCGCCCCCCGCCCCTCACACACCCGCCCTCCGCCCCCGCCCCTCACACCTCCGCCCCCCGCCCCTCACACACCCGCCCTCCGCCCCCCGCCCCTCACACCTCCACCCTCCGCCCCCCGCCCCTCACACCCGCCCTCCGCCCCCCGCCCCTCACACCTCCGCCCTCCGCCCCCCGCCCCTCACACCTCCGCCCCCCGCCCCTCACACCTCCGCCCTCCGCCCCCCGCCCATCACACACCCGCCCTCCGCCCCCCGCCCGTCACACACCCGCCCTCCGCCCCCCCGCCCCTCACACACCCGCCCTCCGCCCCCCGGCCCTCACACCTCCGCCCTCCGCCCCCCGCCCCTCACACACCCGCCCTCCGCCCCCCGACCCTCACACACCCGCCCTCCGCCCCCCGCCCCTCACACACCCGCCCTCTGCCCCCCGCCCCTCACACACCCGCCCTCCGCCCCCCGCCCCTCACACCCGCCCTCTGCCCCCCGCCCCTCACACCTCCGCCCTCTACCCCCCGCCCCTCACACCTCCGCCCCCCGCCCTTCACACACCCGCCCTCCGCCCCCCGCCCCTCACACCTCCGCCCCCTGCCCCTCACACCTCCGCCCTCCGCCCCCCGCCCCTCACACCTCCACCCCCCCTCGCGCACACACTCCACCCCCTCGCTCTCTATCTCTCTCACATACCCGCACATACACACGCACAATAACACACATATGCACATACATACACAAACACACACATGCACTCACACACACACACTTCCACACACACCCTCAAGCACACTTCCACACACACCGGCTTACACACACACCCACATACACTCCCACACATACACAAACACATACATGCACACCCACACTCCCACACACACATATGCCACACACACCCGCACCATTACACACTCACACCCCCATACAATCACACACAAATCACACACACCCACACTTACACACATGCACCCCTATGCGTACAAACACACACACACACCCATACATATGCACACTCCCCCCACTCATACACACACTCACACACATACTATCACACATTCTCACTCGCACACACACATGCAACACACACACTCACCCACATACACACATACACCCACACACACATTTTTGCATATACACACCCACGATTACATTGGGACCTCTTCCTTCAGCAAGGTTATGAAGATGGACTCAGAAGTATACCATAATCTAAAGAGCAATTATGGGCAAGACTTTTATCAAGAAGAACCCAATCATTCAAGCAAAGACCCCTTTGACCAGGATGATTGAAGAATGCAGGTAAAAAGTGAAAGTAGTCGCCGCCAACCCTTCACGGCGACTACCTATTTTTGTGGATCTAATTCAAATCAAGTGGAATAATTGACCTACCCCCCAAATTTGGGTGATTAACCGGCACGTGATCAATGGACGAGAAGATTCGGCTAGGCTCTCTTGGCCTATTGGGGCCTATAAAATCAAGGGATTTGTGCTCATTTGGGTACGCGGGAGTACATGTACAAGGTACAACAATTTTAGAGATACAGTGGTTCGTGCGTACGTGCAGAAGTCCTCTCTTGCACTTGGTGGTTTCAAGCCTATTGTGGGAGCTACTCTGTAGTGTGGATGCAGAGGGTAGGCTTCTCAGTGGAGGGCTATGAGCACTATAGTGTAAGAGAGTAGCTTGGATTTATATTCTTTTCTGTGAGTCAGTGTGTTGATTAATCTCTATTCTCTTGAGAGATACTACCATTTGTATTGCTCTGAGTTAGCGGTCCCTTATGCTGATCTGTGGTATTGGAGTTAATACTTTTAGGGTGGCTTATCAACCATAAGTTTGTACTTTTGAGCATCTCTCTGCCCAACCTTGTAGTCATCTGATTCGAATTAAGAAGTGTAACACTTGATGGAATGACACCCTATGAGGCTTGGCATGCTAAGAGACCATCTCTGGATCATTGTAAAATCTTTGGGTGTGTTGCATATGTGCATATTCCCTCACAGGTAAGGGGAAAGCTAGACCCTAAGGCTGAAAAGTGTATCTTCATTGGTTATGATTTGAACCAAAAGGGATACAGATTCTACAACCCCTCAAACAAAGGCTTCAAGGTAAGCAGAGATGTCATATTTGATGAGAATGATTCATGGTATGAAAATGAGTGCAGGAAAGTTAGCCTACCTTATGACATGGAAGAAGATTTTCCCAAGCTTATCAGGCAAGAACCAATTCAGAAAGAGGACACAAGCTCAGATGATGAAGACACCATCAACATTGAAGAATTCAAGGCTTGGAAATCCAAAGGGAAGATGAAGATGAAGCAACTAGAAGACAATCCAGAATCCTCAACTCAAGCTATGAGGAGATCCCAAAGAGAAAAGAAGAAACCTATTAGGTATGGGTATGATACTTCACTTGTAACCAAGCACTCTGTATATCTTGCAAAGGATATCTTGAATGAAGAACCAGGTACATTTGAAGAAGCAATTACTAAACCAGAATGGAAGGAAGCAATGGATGAAGAAATGGAGGCTCTCAAGGAGAGTGATACTTGGGACTTGGTACCCAAGAAGGACTCCATGAAGGTGATAGGATCCAGATGGATCTACAAACTCAAGAGGAACTCAGATGGTACAATAAACAGGTATAAAGCTAGGTTGGTAGGCAAGGGTTTTGCACAAACCCAAGGCATTGATTATGAGGAGACATTTTCTCCTGTGGCCAAGATGCCAACTATCAGAGTTATGGTGAGTGTAGCTGCATCCAAGATTTGGAACATGTACCAATTGGATGTGAAGAATGCATTCTTGAATGGATGGATATCTGAAGAAGTCTACATGTCACAACCACCTGGCTATGAGGATCCAAATAAGGTAAATCATGTTTGTAAATTGAAGAAGGCTCTGTATGGATTGAAGCAGGCACCTAGAGCATGGAATTACAGGTTGACAACCTATCTCCTAGATCAAGGATTTGTGATGAGTAAAGCAGATACTTCATTGTTTATCAAAAGGAACAATTCAGAGGTAATATACTTGTGTGTCTATGTTGATGACATCATTATTACAGGAAATGATGTTCAGGGAATAAGACACATCAAAGGACAAATGATGAAGGAATTCAAGATCAATGATCTTGGATTATTGAAGTACTTCCTAGGACTTGAATTAGTCTACACAAATTCAGGTATCTTTATTACTCAGAAGAAGTACATTCAGGACATGGTCAAGAAGTTTAATTTGCAGGAAGCTAAAGTCTCAAACATTCCTATGGAGGTCAACCACAAACTCAGTGCACATGAAGGAGAAGAACTCAAAGATATTACAGGTTACCAAAGTTTGGTAGGTAGTCTTAATTATGCTACCTTAACCAGGATTGATATATCATATGGTGTTAGTGTACTTAGCCAATTTATGCATAAACCAAGAATACCACATTTGGAGGCAGCAAAGAAGATAGTAAAGTACCTAAAGGGAACACAAAATCATGGTTTGTACTTTCCATATTCATCAGACATTGATATTAAGGTATACTCAGATGCAGATTGGGCAGGTTGCAAGGATGACAGGAGGAGTACATCTAGTTACATATGCTTTGCAGGTGATAAACCAATTTCTTGGTCATCCAAGAAACAACCCACAGTAGCTTTGTCATCTACTGAGGCAGAATACAGAGGGCTAGCCAATGCCACTCAAGAAGCCATATGGTTGAAGCTATTATATTCAGAATTGGGCCTATACACAAGGCCATCAATCATATTTGGTGATAACACAAGTTCTCTTCACCTAGCAGCTAATCCAATCTATCATGCTAGGACAAAACACATAGAGGTTCACTACCACTATGTGAGGGAGAAGTTACTTAGCAAAGAAATTCAATTATCATATGTTTCTACTAATATACAATGTGCAGATTTGCTTACTAAAGCTCTGGATGGAAGCAAGCTATGCAGATTTAAATCCATGATTGGATTGCAGGAAATAATTGAAGACTAGAGATGAAGACTTGAGCCAAAGTGTTTGGCTTGAGGGGGAGCTGTTGGTGCAAAACAAGCCTACACAAATTAGCTTGGAACATTGAAATCTTGGAAGGCTAAAGCTTGAACCCTTGAAGGATGCATTTACATGAACCTTGAACCATAGGAACCAATACTTAATTGGTTATTACTTTTTATCCAATGTAAAAAGTCTATATGACTTTATCAATCATGTAATCACACCTACTAGACTAGAGTCATGGAAAAGTAGATGATTTGGTTGAGGGAATATCTCCCTAAGTTTAGTGGAGAGATTGAAGGGAGCCAAAACTTGAATTCAAGTTCAAACTCCTTCAAAATTCTTATAAAAAGCTATGTAAAAAGTCGCGGGTTAGAGTCACTCCTCCCGAGGCATTTCTGAGTGAATTGTTGAGTGTGTATGAGCTACACCATAGCCTACACCTCTGAGTACCATTGAGCATCACATTACATGCCAATGGGAATGTACAATCATTAGATTTAATCAATATACTTACATTCATAATCTCTGGTTTCTCTGAGTGACTATCTTCAACTTTGTCAACTTCCAAGAGGCATATCTCAAGATCTACTGAACCAAATTGGATGATTCAAAGTGCATTGGATTCAGAGTAAAGTCTACTACACACCTACAAAGTTTCAAGGCCATTGGATCTACCATCACAGAGAAATCTCAGTCGGGGTGCTCACTGGTCTGTGACTGTAAGTCTCCTAAAAAATCGGGGGTACACCTTATTTTGCTAAAGTGATTTCTCTGAGTGTGGTTTATCATTTTCTTTCATTCCACTTTGAAATGGAAGCTTACTAAGCTAATAGAATATCTCTAGAAGGAATTTTTCTAATTGTACCTACACTGGTCACACTGAGCATAACATTGAGTAGGTATCAAGACCAAAATAGAAAGTTTTCAAGTCTTGTGATTTCCAAAGTAGTCTGTTTTGATCAAGTCATTACTCAAACCTTTTCCAAAGTACATATAGCATATTTTGGTATCATTTGGAAGCTCAAGGAGTCTACTGAGCATATCTGAAGAGAAAGGAGGGCAGGTGTGAAGCAGGTTTTGCAGCACCAGCTTGATCTTCTGAGTGCATCCAGCCATCACATCCAACAGGTGGTAGACAAGCCCAAAAGTTTTCCAAATGGTTCGTAAGGTGATTTTCGAGGCCAGAAGAAATAGTGGGCTAGAGAAAGAAGCTAGTGTTATGTAACAAACTACTAACGACTAAACTGCCTAGCAAGACTACTAGAGAAGAGAGAGCATGTATCCACCCATCCAACTCCACCCATATATATAATTCTAACCCAAGGGGGTGCATGTCGTTGAGATTAGTCAAGTGTCCATCATGTGGACACTTTCCCAAGGGTGATTGCATGCCTTCTAATTTCCCAAAGTCTATCACATGCCTTCTAAATCAAATGAGGATTCTTCTCTCACGTACACCCAAGGTGGCCCCAATAAAAACTTCTCCCAAGACTAAGGTTTCCACACCTTAGGATAAATCAACCCTAATGTTCCAACCATTCAATTGGGAGCCAATATGAATAATACCCCAAGGGTTAAACCATGGGTTTTAGGTTTATGGCATGTTCCAAGGTAGGTCAAGGGCTAAACAAAGGCAAACATACATCATATTCTAACGTTTAGAATCCATATATGTAACATTTTGAATGCATAAATTATTCAACATTCTTCCCTTCTTTAACATTTTTGTCGTAAAAAATGTGTGAAGCTATAATATGTGGATTATTCCCCCATGCACCGCGATCTATACTCTAAGCATGGTCATCTCTCTCTTTATATTTATTTCTTGTAATCCAAGAAAGGCTTCTACCTATCTCAATTTGAAATGAAAGGAATCACTTGCTTCTCAAATCACTTTCCCTTAGTTCAACCAAATGTGATGGAGAGTGTTAATCTCCAAAAACACAAGCTATCCTTGATGTTAGAACACTTCTATATCAAGAATAACTCAAAACCTTTACCAATTTGGAGAATCAATACCAGATTATCAAAATTTTGAACTAACTGTGAAGAGAGTAACTACTCAAAAAGTCTGTTGCACATAACTCACTCATTGACTCATCAAATGTGTAAATTTTTTGATAAAACTTTTCACAAGATGTTGCCTTACAATTGCGCAGCTTCTCCATGTTAAAGCTTCTCAAAAGCCTCAGTAGATCTTGAGAAATGATCATAACAATCTTCCTATGTCTTAAACTGTCCTCTTGTAGAATCGATTTTGATACCTGCAACTTCTAACACACAGTTCTTCCAAACTAGAGCCCGTTTAAGCAAATGCTTTTAGCCATAGATGACTTACCTTCCAACTTAGATCTTTAATCCTCATTTGTGCAAAACTTTACACTGTGCACTAAGAAATGATCTATTCTTTGACCATCGAGATTGCGTCGGTCTCAAAAGACACTCAACACTTCTTCACATACAAATGTTCCTACACATAATTCTCTCAGCCTATTTACAATTAGGCTCTCAAGTCTTAACCATAGAAGCATTAACTATGGATTTAGATATCTACAAAAGGATTCTTGACACAGAAGGAGAACACAACAAAATATCGAGCGGAACTTTTTGTTCTATTCAGAAGATTTTACATTTGAATGATGAGAGAGTTCTTCCTCATTTCTAAAGTGTCTAATGACCATTACAACTTCTAATTCTTCTCATCTTATGCTCTCTCATACTTGTCAAAAATTTTTACTTGTATATATAGGCATATATCTATATTCTTTATACATGCCATGTCCTTGAATCTTTGTAGCTTTGGTCCATCCAAGCCTTTGGTTAGCATATTTGCAATCTGATCTTTTGTTGAAGTATGTATGACTTCAACCTCCTTATCAATCACCTTCTCTCTTAAGAAGTGATTCTGAATCTCACTATGTTTAGTCATGGCATGAAAAATAGGGTTAGCAGCTAGATACAATGAGCTCATATTATCTCCATGAATAGTGGGTGTACTCTAAATGATGTCAAAACTCTTCATGAGAGTCTTCAACCATATAACTCCTTTGTAGCTTCAATCATACCTTTATAATCTACTTCTGTAGATGATAAAGCAATGGCATGTTGCTTCTTAGAACACCAAGAGATTAACTTATCTCCCACATAACACAAGTATCCATATGTTGATCTTCTATCTTCAGGATTACCTACCCAATCTGTACCACTATATATTTTGATGTTTGTATCTGATGTAAAACCATATTACAAACCTTCCTTGAGTGTACACTTAATGTATCTCAACACTCTTTGTCCTGCAACTCAATGTTCTTTCCTAGGACAATGCATGAATTGAGACAACACACGACCTGCATATGACACATCAGGCCTAGTTAATGTAGCATAGATTAGACTACCAACCAGACTTTGATAGAGTTTCATATCCTTGAATTCTTCTCCTCCATATCTGCTCAATTTGTGATTCACCTCCATTGGAGTATGTGCTACCCTGCAATATTCCATTTTAAACTTGATCAACAAGTTCTTCAAATACCTTTCTTGAGTTACATACACTCCATGTTGAGTATATGAGATCTCCATGCCCAAGAAATATGACAAGTCTCCCAAGTCACTAATCTTGAACTCTTTCTCCATTTGTTTCTTGAGGCTTTGAATTCCCTTCTCATCTATACGTGTAAGAATTATGTCATCAACATACATGCACATGTAAATGAACCCATCATCACTTGCTTTGACAAGCAAGCTACTATCAGATTTAGATACTTGAAAACCAAGTTCCTTCAAGAACTTTACAAGTCTATGATTCCATGCCCTTGGGGCCTGCTTCAAACCATACGAAGCTCTGTTGAGATTACATACATATTCTGAATATCTTTTATCTTTGAACCCTTGTGGTTGCTCCATGAAAACATCATTTGAAATATAACCATTAAGAAAAGCATTCTTCACATCTAATTGACATAGTCTCAGACCTTTACATGCATCAATGGCTATGAGTGTCCTGATGGTTGTCATCTTTGCCACAAGACTATAGGTCTCATCATAATCTATACCATATGTTTGAGCATATCCTTTCAAAACAAGTCTAGCTTTATACCTAGACACAGTTCCATCTACATACCTCTTTGTCTTGTAGATCCATTTGCATCCAATGATGTTTTGACTATTTGGTCTAGGAACAAAATCCCATGTCTCATTCTCCATCAATGCATCATACTCTTCCTGCATAGCTTTCTCCCAATTTTCCTTATGTTTTGCCTCTTCATATGTAGAAGGGTATTCATCTGCTTTCATCATGTAAGCATAGTCTTTAGTAGTCAAAAAATAAGTTTCATAGCTATACCTTGTAGGTTGCCATTTATGTCTTGATGACCTTCTGCGTTCTCCACTTCTTGAAGTTTTTGGTTCATCACATTCGGGATCAAACCTTGACACTTCTTCAACTTCAATTTGTACTTCATTGCTCTCTTCTTCATCAAATATCTGAACCTTTGATTTACCTTTCTTTTGATTCAAAACTTCTTCATCACCTGCACGATTATTGATTGTACATGCGTACCAGGTACCTTGCTCATCAAACGTAACATCCCTTGATATAGGGAATTGCTTTGTGGATAGACTCCAGAACCTATAACCCATCTTTCTATCATCATATCCAATGAACACATACTTTTTAGCTTTAGATTCCAATTTATGCCTCAAATGAGATGGCACATATGCATAAGCCAAACATCCAAATACTTTGCAATGATCTAAGGTAGGTCTCTTACCCACCAAGCTTCATATGGTATCATACCCTGGAAAGCATTACATGGTAATCTATTAACCAAGTATGTAGCTCTATGTACAGCCTCAGTTCACAAATAGTTTGGACAATTTTTCTCCTTCATCATTGATCTTGCAAACTCAACAAGAGTTCTATTTCTCCTTTTTTCTACACCATTTTTGTAGAGGAGAGTACCTGCAAGTAACTTCCCTTTTTATACCTGCATTCCATAAGTAATCACTGAACTCATTAGAGAAATACTCTCCCCCTCCATCTGACCTTACTCTCTTCAACTTTTGACTTATAATTCTTTTTGCATACACATGATAATATTCGAATGTATTGAATACCTATGATGTATCTTTGATCACATAGATAGTGATCCACCTAGTAGCATCATCAACATAAATCACATAATATCTTGAACCATTAATACTGAAATCGTTTGATGGTCCCCACACATTTGTGTGTACCAATTCAAGCTTCTCTGAATACATGAAACCATGGTTAGAATATGATTGCTTAGGAGCCTTACCTAATTGACATGCCTCACATTTGTATGTCATATGTTGACCTGAATCTTCAATGTGAAAAGTCTTCCTTCTTTCTTCCCTGAAACAATTTATTTATACCCATTGCTAGGGTCTTCCAAAAAAACTTCCATCATTAATGAACCTTACTTCATAACCTTTTTCAATAATTTGCCATACACTTATCAGATTCTTGGGAATTGTAGGAACATACAAGACCTTACTAACAAGAGTACTTCCATCCTTGGCCTTCATTGATCAAATTGATTTCACATTGTGCTTTGTATTATCACGTGTTTGAACTACATGATTAGTTACCTTATTCTCCAAATTATTCATCAAAGCTATGTTACCATTGAGGTGATTGCTACACCCTGAGTCAATGTAGAAGACTCTTTGATCTTCACTTTGTCTTTCACAAGTTGCATTCATGATTAAGGTTGAATAGTCCTTCTGTTCTAAAGCATAATTGTAGTAGGTATTGTTGTAGGATTGACTTTGGAATCCTCTACCTACATTTCTTCCAAAATAAACTCTACTACCTCTACCTCTGAAATTACCTCTTTGGTTTCTGCCACCTCTTGCTCTTGAATTAAAATTCTAATTATATCCTCCATTATTCTGATTATTATGCCAACAATCATGAGCTAAATGATTTGTCTTACCACAAACCCAGCAAGCTTTGACTCCATCTTTATTGCTTCTACCTCTTCCTCTACCTTTGCCACCTCCTCTTCCTCTTAGGAAGTTGGCTTGGCTAGTTGTACCTTCGTCTTCATTTACTTGTTGCTTGCCTTTGCTATTCTTCTTTTTATGCTTTGAATACATTGCTTGACCTACACTCTTATCACCATCACCTTTGACATCCTGCTCAAAAGTTATCATGTGTCCTAGCAACTGATTTAAATCAGGAGTGAAATGATCTAGTGAAAATTCAATAGACAAAATGAATGGCTTCCATTTCTTATCTCCTCTAAAAGTTGTGAGGATTTGCCTTACCAATTTATCCTCCTCAATATCTTCATCAACTGCTCCTAATGTATTTGCAATGTCCATCCTTGTTACATAATCAAAAATGGATAGAGAGGTTTTCTTCTTGAATGTGGTAAACTCTACCCACAAAGATGCCTTCCTTGACTTTTTAGTGTTTTGGAAATGCTCCTCCAAAGCATTCCATATATCACTTGCACTTTCAAGACCTCTAATATGAGCTAGCAAGTAGTCATTGACTCCCATGTAGATAATGCTCCTTGCTTAAGCATCTCTCTTCATCCAAGTCTTCAAATCTCAGAGTTCATCCCTAGTTGGAACACTAGGATCTCTAAATTGTGGGTTTTCTTCTTCACCTGTGATGTAACCTCTCATGTCTTTGCTCATGAGATGAGCTTCCATCCTCATTGACCAAGCTGGATAGTTTTCTCTATCCAATTTCTCTATTTGAAGAGAATCTTCCATCCTTTCTTCACGTGTGTAATCAATTCTTCAAATTTTATGAGGAATAAGTGTACCTTTACTTCGAATGAAGTTCCTTTTTGTAGCACCCCTCTTTTCCCCTTCTTTCTCTCTAACTTCCTCTTTCTCTCTCTCCCCACTGCCTGCATGCCTCTCCATTTCTCTTTCTCTCTCTCCCATCCCCTCTTTCTTTCTTTCTTCTTTCTTTCCTTTTCTCTCTCTCTCTCTCTCTCTCTCTCTCTCTCTCTCTCTCTCTCTCTCTCTCTATCCCATCCCCTCTTTCTTTCTTTCTTTCTTTCTTTCCTTTTCTCTCTCTCTCTCTCTCTTCCTCTCTCTCTCTCTCTCTCTTTCTCTCTCTTTCTCCCTCTCTCTCTACCTCACTCTCTTTCCCCGATCTTTCTCTCTCTCTCTCTCTCTCTCTCTCTCTCTCTCTCTCTCTCTCTCTCTCTCTCTCTCTCTCTCTCTCTCTCTCTCTCTCTCTCTCTCTCTCTCTCTCTTCCTCTCTCTCTCTCTATCTCTCTCTCTCTCTCTCTCTCTCTCTCTCTCTCTCTCTCTCTCTCTCTCTCTCTCTCTCTCTCTCTCTCTCTCTCTCTCTCTCTCTCCCTCTCTCTCTACCTCACTCTCTTTCCCCGATCTCTCTCTCTCTCCCTCTCTCTCTCTCTCTCTCTCTCTCTCTCTCTCTCTCTCTCTCTCTCTCTCTCTCTCTCTCTCTCTCTCTCTCTCTCTCTCTCTCTCTCTCTCTCTCTCTCTCTCTCTCTATCTCTCTCACATACCCTCACACCTCCGCCCTCCGCCCCCCGCCCCTCCGCCCCCCGCCCCTCACACACCCGCCCTCCGCCCCCCGCCCCTCACACACCCGCCCTCTGCCCCACGCCCCTCACACCTCCGCCCTCCGCCCCCCGCCCCTCACACACCCGCCCTCCGCCCCCCGCCCCTCACACCCCCGCCCTCTGCCCCCGGCCCCTCACACCTCCGCCCTCCGCCCCCCGCCCCTCACACCCGCCCTCCGCCCCCCGCCCCTCACACCTCCGCCCTCCGCCCCCCGCCCCTCACACCTCCGCCCTCCGCCCCCCGCCCCTCACACCTCCGCCCTCCGCCCCCCGCCCCTCACACACCCGCCCTCCGCCCCCCGCCCCTCACACACCCGCCCTCCGCCCCCCGCCCCTCACACACCCGCCCTCCGCCCCCGCCCCTCACACCTCCGCCCTCCGCGCCCCGCCCCTCACACACCCGCCCTCCACCCCCCGCCCCTCACACCTCCACCCTCCGCCCCCCGCCCCTCACACCCGCCCTCCGCCCCCCGCCCCTCACACCTCCGCCCTCCGCCCCCTGCCCCTCACACCTCCGCCCTCCGCCCCCCGCCCCTCACACCTCCGCCCTCCGCCCCCCGCCCATCACACACCCGCCCTCCGCCCCCCGCCCCTCACAACTCCGCCCCCCGCCCCTCACACACCCGCCCTCCGCCCCTCGGCCCTCACACCTCCGCCCCCCGCCCCTCACACACCCGCCCTCCGCCCCCCGCCCCTCACACACCCGCCCTCCGCCCCCCGCCCCTCACACACCCGCCCTCCGCCCCCCGCCCCTCACACACCCGCCCTCCGCGCCCCGCCCCTCACACCCGCCCTCTGCCCCCCGCCCCTCACACCTCCGCCCCTCACACCTCCGCCCCTCACACACCCGCCCTTCGCCCCCCGCCCCTCACACCTCCGCCCTCCGCCCCCCGCCCCTCACACCTCCGCCCTCCGCCCCCCGCCCCTCACACCTCCACCCCCCCTCGCGCACACACTCCACCCCCTCGCTCTCTATCTCTCTCACATACCCGCACATACACACGCACAATAACACACATACGCACATACATACACAAACACACACATGCACTCACACACACACACTTCCACACACACCCTCAAGCACACTTCCACACACACCGGCTTACACACACACCCACATACACTCCCACACATACACAAACACATACATGCACACCCACACACTCACTCCCGCACACACATATGCCACACACACCCGCACCATTACACACTCACACCCCCATACAATCACACACAAATCACACACACCCACACTTACACACATGCACCCCTATGCGTACAAACACACACATACACCCATACATATGCACACTCCCCCCACTCATACACACACTCACACACATACTATCACACATTCTCACTCGCACACACACATGCAACACACACACTCACCCACATACACACATACACCCACACACACATTTTTGCATATACACACCCACGATTACATTGGGACCTCTTCCTTCAGCAAGGTTATGAAGATGGACTCAGAAGTATACCATAATCTAAAGAGCAATTATGGGCAAGACTTTTATCAAGAAGAACCCAATCATTCAAGCAAAGACCCCTTTGACCAGGATGATTGAAGAATGCAGGTAAAAAGTGAAAGTAGTCGCCGCCAACCATTCACGGCGACTACCTATTTTTGTGGATCTAATTCAAATCAAGTGGAATAATTGACCTACCCCCCAAATTTGGGTGATTAACCGGCGCGTGATCAATGGACGAGAAGATTCGGCTAGGCTCTCTTGGCCTATTGGGGCCTATAAAATCAAGGGATTTGTGCTCATTTGGGTACACGGGAGTACATGTACAAGGTACAACAATTTTAGAGATACAGTGGTTCGTGCGTACGTGCAGAAGTCCTCTCTTGCACTTGGTGGTTTCAAGCCTATTGTGGGAGCTACTCTGTAGTGTGGATGCAGAGGGTAGGCTTCTCAGTGGAGGGCTATGAGCACTATAGTGTAAGAGAGTAGCTTGGATTTATATTCTTTTCTGTGAGTCAGTGTGTTGATTAATCTCTATTCTCTTGAGAGATACTACCATTTGTATTGCTCTGAGTTAGCGGTCCCTTATGCTGATCTGTGGTATTGGAGTTAATACTTTTAGGGTGGCTTATCAACCATAAGTTTGTACTTTTGAGCATCTCTCTGCCCAACCTTGTAATCATCTGATTCGAATCAAGAAGTGTATGATCTCCCTTGGTCATTGGTTGCCCACATTTTCTGAAGTATTTACCACTCTGTGCAATCCGTGTTATCTACCTGCTCTCAGAAATGTTAAAGGGTATACTTCCCTAAAGAGAACCCCCCTTGAGTAGGTGACGTACTGGAAGTGTTTATTTTCTATAAAAGTGGATACCCCAGTACCTCCTCTACAGTTTGGCACGCACGGTGGGACCTTTGCATTTCTGTGAGAGGTATTTTTGCCCTATTACATTTGCACATAGGTACATGACCCATACACGGGCAGATAAGGAGTCTCTTCGTGTTCGGAGGAGCCTTAACAAGTTAGCCATAACCACGACTAGTGAGTCTACCTCCCCTCTCTCCTCCCTAAACTTATCTATTGATTTGGGTGCGACACCATTGTCAAAAGAAGGGTATAGGAGAACTTTAGACTTCTCCTCAGATACGTCAGAAGAGACACCAGTCCAAATGGAGGATCTTTCTCACCTACTCTCCAGGATCAACATCAAGTTCCCTACCTTCAAGGGACATGCTTATGAAGATGCTGATGATCATGTGAGGAGATTTATCTCTTTATGCCGTGGACGTGGTCTGCAGAATAGAGAAGATGCAATGTTGGCACTTTTTCCATCCACATTGGAGGATCTTGCAGATAAATGGTATAGTCAATATGCAGATGGCCATTTCACTACATGGGAGGCTCTGAAAACGGCCTTCTCACAAACATTCAGACCAAGTGATTCTTCGGAAAGAGCTTTAGATCAGCTAGAGAATTTGAAGCTAAGGCCAGGTGAATCTTTTCATGAACTTCACACTAGAACAAAAGCACTTGTTGCACGTCTGCCACATGCTCCAGGTGACTTTTTGGTTAAAAAATGGATTGAGAAAGCTCTGCCCAGGTCATCTCAGCAGAAGCTTCGTGAATCTCTTAGATTGGATGCGACTCTCAATGATTTTGTTGCAGCAGCATCACGCATTGAAGAAGCAAGGCAACATTTCGAAGGGGATACACAACCAAAGTACGCTGCAGACATGGATCCTATTGAGCAACTGAGGAGGGAATTGGAAGTATTGAAGACGCAGCAAAATCAACAAGAAGAGAAGGTCTTGCCGCCACTACGTCGCACTGATGATGAAGTAGCTCAACTTCGCCGAGAGTTAGAAGATTTGAAGACTACTCAGGATATAAGGAGACAAATTTGGTGTACAATCTGTAACAACAATGGACATTCCAATGCTAATTGCCCTATTAAGGTAAGCTGTCAATTTTGTGGAAAAGATGGTCATGAAGCCAGAGATTGCTACTACCTCAAGGGTACACAGTAGAGAGGTAACCCTCAAAATTTGGATTCATATTATGCTAGTACATCAAATACTTCAAATAGAGAGGAGAATCGGCCTGCAACGCCTAGATATAATAGACCTTTGATGTGCTATCGTTGTGGTGAGTACGGCCACATGCAAAATAGGTGTTCTCTTCCAGAAGATGCACCTCCCTGTCAACATTGTCCAGAGGCCAAGGATCATTATACCAAAGATTGCCCAAGAGGTCGTCCTGCTCCAATTCACATGATTGCAGTCTCCCCATCAGTAGAAGGTATGACTACTCAATCCTATGCTGTTTCATCCTCTGCTATGCCCATGATGACCAAAGCTAGGCAAGCAGCAGCAAACCTTAGGGGGGAACAACAAGGAATTCAGGATAAAGAGGAAGAAAAGAAGTCTGGATGGAAGGACCAAGTGGAAATTGAAGGAGCTTATGAAGAAATGACTGCTTCTCTAAGGGGCCAACCAACACGTCTACAAGAAAATACTCAGGAGGTAAACATTGAACAGATCTTGAAAGGTATTCATCACAAGATTAGTCTCTATGAACTTATAAGGATGGATTCACAAATAAGAAGTGATTTATTAAAGATTATACACTCTGCTCACTTGGTCCAATCACCTAGTATAGATGGTTTCATGGTTGATTTTCCCCCTGCACCCTTAGCAGACTACCAAAGTTCAAGATTATCAGTTTGTATAAAGGATGAAACTCTTACAGGTGTGATCATAGATGGAGGCTCTGGTATCAATTTGATGCCAGATTTTACAATTAAAAAGCTAAATTTGAACCCCACCAAAATGGCACCATTTACAGTTACACTAGCATATCAACATCGAGTTGCGCCTCTTGGCATTATTGAAAAGGTACAGATGATAGTACAAGGTTGCCACTTTGTGTTGGATTTTGTTGTTATTGCACTTCCACAGGAGACTTCCTATCCTTTGCTCCTGGGGAGACCTTGGCTGAGACAAGCAAAAGCTTTGCAAGATTGGGGAAAAAATAAACTATGGATTTCAACAAGCACCAATAGCCAACTACAATTACATTTGGAAGAGGGATTCGACTCAGGAAAAACCACTGGATATACTGTGGATACTCAGGTAATGCCCTCTCTACCCCAAGAAGATGATACATTGTTAAATTGGATGATGGGAAGTGCAGAGTGTTGCACAGTGGAGATCAATGAAATTGAGGAAGAAGTTGCAGATAAGGAAATTACAGAAAAGGGCAATGAAGACCACAAGGCGTTGGAGAATGAGCAACTGAAGGAAAATACAATCTGTGAAGAGAATACCAATATAAAAGTATCAGAGAGGGAAAATTATGAACCTAAGAGCAGAGAAGATCTCCCTTTTGCAGATATACCTCAAGGTTGGATGAAAGAACATGTTGCAGAATATAAATTAAAATCCACTCCTGCATATAGTGGAGATGATTTCTCAAGCAAGACCAATTCTGAAACATTGGTTCAAGAAGTAAATTTAGGGGATGAAGTGAACCCTCAAATAGTTCACTTGGCATCCTGGTTGTGGCATTATCCTCCTCTGCTACAAAAGGTAACTTCTTTGCTTTTTACTTACAAAAGTGTCTTTGCATGGTCCTACAAAGATCTAAAAGGGATACCAGAAGAGCTTGGGTTACATCGGATACCCTTAGTTGAGAGAGCCGCGCCAGTAAGAAGTAGGCCATATCGACTCAATCCAAAGTATGCAGAGGCGGTAAAGGCAGAGATTACAAAACTAGAGGAAGCAGGTATAATTGTGCCAGTAGAACATTCCAAGTGGCTCTCCTCTATGGTTATTGTGCCCAAGAAAAATAGCGGAAAAAAATAAGAGTATGTGTTGATTTTCGTGCTTTGAATAAAGTGACTATTCAAGATGGATTTCCTCAGCCCTTCACAGAGCAAGTACTTGAAGAAGTAGCTGGTCACACTTTGTATAGTTTCTTAGATGGCTTTAGTGGCTACAATCAGATAGTGATCCATCCTGATGATAGGGACAAAACAGCCTTTGTCACTCCCTGGGGCACTTATGTCTATACTCGAATGGCTTTTGGTTTGAAGAATGCACCGGCTTCATTTAATAGAATGATGTATCTGATATTGGGCAAATGGTTAACAACCTTTCTACGCATTTTCATGGATGACTTTTCAGTATTTTCAGGAACAGATAGAAGGGCAGCAGTTCAAGATTTCCATGACCATTTGGAAAATCTAAAAGAAATTTTTGAGCAATGTCTCAAAACAGGTTTGAAATTGAATCCTGATAAATGTCACTTTTTGGTCACTAAGGGCACTCTTCTTGGTCACATAGTATCTGCTGAAGGCATAACTGTTGACCCTGCAAAGGTTACAGCTATTCTTTCCATGCCAATTCCACAAAGCCCAAAGGAAGTGCAAAGTTTCTTGGGCCATGTAGGGTATCACAGAAGATTCATCAGGATGTATTCAGAAATTGCTAAACCCTTGTCAAGGCTTACCAGTAAAAAGATCCCTTTCTCATGGAGTGCTGAAGCCGACAAAGCATTTTGTGAACTAAAGTTGAGGCTATGTACTGCTCCACTTTTAAGTGTTCCTAATTGGTCATTGGAATTTCATGTGCATACAGATGCTAGTCTTCATGCTGTTGGTGCAATTTTAGCTCAACCATCATCTCACAAAGTGGATAGACCTATCTCTTATGCAAGCAGACTACTCAACCAAGCTGAAAGAATTTACAGTACAACGGAAAGAGAAGGTTTGGCTATCGTATTTGCTCTCCAGAAGTTCCGACATTATCTCCTTGGTGTACATTTGATTGTTATTTCTGATCATCAGCCCTTGAAGTATTTGATAAACAAGCCTAGAGTAGCTGGAAGGATTTGGAGATTGTTACTCCTATTTCAAGAATTTAATTTTGATATTCATATTAAGCCAGGAAAAGAGCACTACATGGCAGATCAAGTGTCCAGGACGGCAATGAGCGAAAAGGCAACAGGTATTAATGATGAATTGGTGGATAGCAATCTTTTTCTAGTAGCAATCCAGACTGGTTGGTATGATGAAATTCTCCATGTTCTGACTACTGGAAAGATCCCAGAATACTTAACACCTGTAGAAAAGAGAAGATTGCTCCTGAAAACCAAAGCATATTCTCTTATAAATGGAAATTTATATAAATACTGTCAAGATGATATATTGAGAAGGTGTATCTATCCAGAGGAGGTAAATCTTCTGCTAGAGGCTGCACACAATGAAGGACATCTAAAGGGGGGAGAATTGGCTCATAGAATCATCCACAAAGGTTTATGGTGGCCTCATATTTTCAAGGATGCAATCAAGTTTTCTAAAGAATGCCACATCTGCCAGAGGTGTGCTCCCGCGCCAACCAGATTGAATTTCCAACCATTGGTCATATCTACAGGATGGCTCCCATTTGAACGATGGGGTCTTGATTTCATAGGGCCAATTAGCCCAACTGGGCAACCAGGAGGTAAAAAGTATATTTTGATGGCCACATGCTATGCCACTAAATGGATAGAGGCTAAAGCTACTGTGGACTGCACGGCTTTAACAGTAGCTAAATTTATGTATAAACGTATTTTCTCAAGATTTGGTTGCCCATTGGAAATTACTAGTGATAGGGGCACACATTTTGTAAATCAATTGCTCCAGTTTATATTTGACAGGTACAAAATCTTCCATAAAAAATCTTGTGCCTATTACCCAAGGGCAAATGGCCAAGCAGAGAGTTCCAATAAGATTTTGATCGGACTACTTCGCAAATTATCTTTTGATCATCAAAGCTCTTGGCCACTAGCACTAATTGGTGCAATTTGGGCTTTCAGAACCACGAAGAGGGGAACCACAGGCGAGACTCCATTTCGGTTGGTATATGGGAAAGAGGCATTGGCACCGTTCGAGTTCATTATCAGAAAGGAAATAGGAATCAAAACCATTGGAATTGAACCCTCCATTCAGAGATTGGTGGCATTAGAAGAATACAGAGAAGGAGCAATGCAAAAACTTCAGGTAACACAAGAAGAGCGCAAAAGACTGCATGATAGGTACCTGAGGTCCAATGAAGTACAGGAAGGGTCCATGGTTTTAGTGCATCAAATTCCACCAATTCAAACTAAATTGGCACCCAAATGGGCAGGACCATATAAGGCTATCAAGGTGTTACCACATGCTGCAGTACATCTAGAAGATTTGCAGGGTAAAAGGATTCCCTTGGTCAACATCTCCAGGGTGAAAAGGTACCTAAACTAAGTCAGCTTGGAAGAATTTCAATCATTGTACGTACCACATGTCATTCAAGTATTTGCCATTGTTTTTATTCAATAAGAAGATGAGAAGGAAATTGCACCGAGGCGGTGCAAAATCTTGGTGTGGGGGTCTGTAGCACCCCTCTTTTCCCCTTCTTTCTCTCTAACTTCCTCTTTCTCTCTCTCCCCACTGCCCGCATGCCTCTCCATTTCTCTTTCTCTCTCTCCCATCCCCTCTTTCTTTCTTTCTTCTTTCTTTCCTTCTCTCTCTCTCTCTCTCTCTCTCTCTCTCTCTCTCTCCCATCCCCTCTTTCTTTCTTTCTTTCTTTCTTTCCTTTTCTCTCTCTCTCTCTCTCCCTCTCTCTCTCTCTTTCTCTCTCTTTCTCCCTCTCTCTCTACCTCACTCTCTTTCCCCAATCTTTCTCTCTCTCTCTCTCTCTCTCTCTCTCTCTCTCTCTCTCTCTCTCTCTCTCTCTCTCTCTCTCTCTCTCTCTCTCTCTCTCTCTCTCTCTCTCTCTCTCTCTCTCTCTCTCTCTCTCTCTCCCTCTCTCTCTACCTCACTCTCTTTCCCCGATCTCTCTCTCTCTCTCTCTCTCTCTCTCTCTCTCTCTCTATCTCTCTCACATACCCTCACACCTCCGCCCTCCGCCCCCCGCCCCTCACACACCCGCCCTCCGCCCCCCGCCCCTCACACACCCGCCCTCCGCCCTCCGCCCCTCACACACCCGCCCTCCGCCCCCCGCCCCTCACACCTCCGCCCTCCGCCCCCCGCCCCTCACACACCCGCCCTCCGCCCCCCGCCCCTCACACCCCCGCCCTCCGCCCCCCGCCCCTCACACCTCCGCCCTCCGCCCCCCGCCCCTCACACCCGCCCTCCGCCCCCCGCCCCTCACACCTCCGCCCTCCGCCCCCCGCCCCTCACACCGGCCCTCCGCCCCCGCCCCTCACACCTCCGCCCTCCGCCCCCCGCCCCTCACACCGGCCCTCCGCCCCCGCCCCTCACACCTCCGCCCTCCGCCCCCCGCCCCTCACACCTCCGCCCTCCGCCCCCCGCCCCTCACACACCCGCCCTCCGCCCCCCGTCCCTCACACACCCGCCCTCCGCCCCCCGCCCCTCACACCTCCGCCCTCCGCCCCCCGCCCCTCACACACCCGCCCTCCGCCCCCCGCCCCTCACACCCGCCCTCCGCCCCCCGCCCCTCACACCTCCGCCGTCCGCCCCCCGCCCCTCACACCTCCGCCCCCCGCCCCTCACACACCCGCCCTCCGCCCCCCGCCCCTCACACCTCCGCCCTCCGCCCCCCGCCCCTCACACCTCCGCCCTCCGCCCCCCGCCCCTCACACCTCCGCCCCCCCTCGCGCACACACTCCACCCCCTCGCTCTCTATCTCTCTCACATACCCGCACATACACACGCACAATAACACACATATGCACATACATACACAAACACACACATGCACTCACACACACACTTCCACACACACCCTCAAGCACACTTCCACACACACCGGCTTACACACACACCCACATACACTCCCACACATACACAAACACATACATGCACACCCACACACACACTCCCACACACACATATGCCACACACACCCGCACCATTACACACTCACACCCCCATATAATCACACACAAATCACACACACCCACACTTACACACATGTACCCCTATGCGTACAAACACACACACACACCCATACATATGCACACTCCCCCCACTCATACACACACTCACACACATACTATCACACATTCTCACTCGCACACACACATGCAACACACACACTCACCCACATACACACATACACCCACACACACATTTTTGCATATACACACCCACGATTACATTGGGACCTCTTCCTTCAGCAAGGTTATGAAGATGGACTCAGAAGTATACCATAATCTAAAGAGCAATTATGGGCAAGACTTTTATCAAGCCCAATCATTCAAGCAAAGACCCCTTTGACCAGGATGATTGAAGAATGCAGGTAAAAAGTGAAAGTAGTCGCCGCCAACCCTTCACGGCGACTACCTATTTTTGTGGATCTAATTCAAATCAAGTGGAATAATTGACCTACCCCCCAAATTTGGGTGATTAACCGGCGCGTGATCAATGGACGTGAAGATTCGGCTAGGCTCTCTTGGCCTATTGGGGACTATAAAATCAAGGGATTTGTGCTCATTTGGGTACCCGGGAGTACATGTACAAGGTACAACAATTTTAGAGATACAGTGGTTCGTGCGTACGTGCAGAGGTCCTCTCTTGCACTTGGTGGTTTCAAGCCTATTGTGGGAGCTACTCTGTAGTGTGGATGCAGAGGGTAGGCTTCTCAGTGGAGGGCTATGAGCACTATAGTGTAAGAGAGTAGCTTGGATTTATATTCTTTTCTGTGAGTCAGTGTGTTGATTAATCTCTATTCTCTTGAGAGATACTACCATTTGTATTGCTCTGAGTTAGTGGTCCCTTATGCTGATCTGTGGTATTGTAGTTAATACTTTTAGGGTGGCTTATCAACCATAAGTTTGTACTTTTGAGCATCTCTCTGCCCTACCTTGTAATCATCTGATTCGAATCAAGAAGTGTATGGTCTCCCTTGGTCATTGGTTGCCCACATTTTCTGAAGTATTTACCATTCTGTGCAATCCGTGTTATCTACCTGCTCTCAGAAATGTTAAAGGGTATACTTCCCTAAAGAGAACCCCCCTTGAGTAGGTGACGTACTCGAAGTGTTTATTTTCTATAAAAGTGGATACCCCAGTACCTCCTCTACACTTTTGATCTTCTTGATAGCTTCTGGCCTCCTTCTCAGGCTTTCCCTTAAAGCTTTCACCTCTTGAACCTTCAATTGTTGATGTTTGTATGACTTCAGCAGTCGGGGTCCTCCTTTCTTCTATTTTGATGATTCCTCCTCTGATACCACTGATGGAGATTGATAATCTCCAAAAGATCAAGTTGTCCTTGATGTTAGAACACTTCTATATAAAAAATAACTCAAAACCTTTACCAATTCAGATTATCAAAATCTTGAACTAACTGAGAAGAGAGTCACTACTCAGAAAGTCTACTGCACATAACTCACTCATTGTCCTTGATGTTAGAACACTTCTATATAAAAAATAACTCAAAACCTTTACCAATTCAGATTATCAAAATTTTGAACTAACTGAGAAGAGAGTCACTACTCAAAAAGTCTACTGCACATAGCTCACTCATTGACTGATCAAATGATCTTTTCTTCATCCTTTGACTTCAAGTATTTATCCAAAACATCAATTGGTGGTTGATTTGCACGAAGAAAATGTACATGCGTGCCTTGTACTTGTGGACTAGTGAAATGGGTGGAATTTTTAGAGGGTCGTCTCCTTTTCAAACTTTCACAAACATCAAGCTTCATCAAAAAATACATTTTAGTACACTTTGTACTTTCCTAGAAAGTATACTTGTTAGGATTATGTAATAGAGTTCCTATCTCTATGTTGAAAGGATCTGAAACTAGATCCATCTACCTTTTTCAATAGAAAGGAGAGAAATCTTTATATATTTTGAACTTAACTTATTCCTTTGTAGTCCTTTTTAAATACAAAAAGAAGGCTTATACATCTTATTCTTATCATGGAAACTTTGTTCCTCAAGGTCTTATCAAGTACCATAAAAAATTTTGTAAGTTGTACCCTTACTAAGTCTTGATTTATTATTGAAAAGACCTTGAAGATCGAGCCTTCTTAGAGCTATTTCTTTAATCTGATAAAAGACAAAGTGTCTATGTCATATTAAATAGAGCTAGTATTTTGATACTAGATATGATACTTTGACATACTTGTGCATTTTCTTAAAGGAAATAGTAATAGGCCCATCATTAATTTAGTCAATTTATCATATTCTTAACCATATTGGAAAGTTTTTGCTTGTTCCTAGGATATATTTTGGAGTAGGGATTTTAAGAGTATATGACAACCCTTTAGTTTTCCTTTTCTCCGAAAGTATACTCCTAAAGCAACTCTTTTAAAGTTTTAAGTGGATCATATCTCTTTCCAATAAAGGGGGAAACTTATTGGGGAAGACGTGAACACTTCAAAAGGGTAAAAATGGTTCTCAATTTTTCCGTAACATTTCATTTAACGACATTATCTTCTTCCTTTTACTACGAGCATTTTCGTAAATAATTAAATGTTGAAGTTCTTGAGGTCCATGAACTTTCTTAATATCTTTCATGATTATGAAATATTACCCATGTGTGAAGGGTTAAATACAAGCTTCTAGTTTCTATTTTGGATATATTTCTATGCAACTTCTTATTAGTTCCATTATGGCCTAGCAAGAAGAGAAACTTGAATTTAAAGCTTAAGTCCTAGGCTGTGCTGATTAGGCATGCCATGGGTTTTAGGGAATTTGATAATTCCATAAGTAGGACTCAAAGTTTTACTGGTTTTCTATTTGTGTTAATTTTTTCTCGTTTTTGGATTAAGACAACATATTTAAAGCATAAAAAATAATGGTTGTTGATTCACATAACCACAAAATTACATTAAGCTTTTTTGCTTTTTACTTCACATTAAGAAGCTTTTTCCTATCTTAAGCTCAAACGTATCTCTCTCTCATCCCATAAACCCATGCATTCATGATTCAATCCATTTATATGCATGAAAATGTTGAGCATGCATAAGGTTCAAAAATTGAACCCTCTTTAAAGCATGCATGGATTTTACTTTTGAAAATCCATGAAGTGCAAGAATCTATGGTCCAAATTTCAGTTCATTCCATGCTTTTGATGAGATTGTTATACTCGATATCTCATAATATTTAAAAGATGAGTCCATTTCATGCTAATGAGAGACCGTTTTCTATTCAACTATGCCTCTAATGCATCATTCAAATGAACCATTTAATGTGCATTAGGACTTAAATGCATTGTTCTAGCATGGGGAACCAAATATGAAAGTAAGACTTACCTCCATCAAAGCTAAATCCTTCCTTTGATCCCTTGTATGGTGAGGATTCTGTGTTGGGATACTTTGTACTTGAGGCTGTAAGCTTGGGCCATCATGACATCCCAACCTCCAGTATCCTTCTTATACTTACTTGTATGCTTGACTAAATATTTAACCTTACTAAAACTCTAAAAATTCCCACATGTACTGTAACACTCTTATATGAAATGGATTTATAGTTGCTCCATCACATATGAGATGATTCAATGCATATTACTATAGAAATCATACAATATGTTTTCTCATGTTTCTTGAGAAATAAATTCCATCCTTTCTATTTCATGTTCTCTTGATGCCTAGAATGCATGCAAACTTTTGCTAGCATATATCATACATATATGCTAATTTGATCATATGCAAAGAGAATAACTTCAATCAAAAAGTCCTGAGTCCAAAACCTAAAATTCACGAGGGAGTCTATATAAAATGAATAGAGTACTTCCCCATCATCAATTAATTATAGAAGTATTCTTTCGATGCTCCACATAGAACTCCATGCTTGAAGAGGCCTTTCCTTGTCAAAGCTCAATGACTTCATAGTTGGAGATGCTCTTATGTATGTACATCGTTGTTGGGTGCTACAAGGCATCATTTAGTAGAGCTCATTAACTCTAAGATGAGTGCTTGATATCATCTTCAAACGTTTAGGTTTGTCCAAAATCTGATTAAGAGGGGCTTCTCATTGCTAAGAAATGTGAGGGCTAGCACGTGGCTTGGGAGAAATCCCATATTCGATGGCATACTATCCTAAAATGCATATATAGGTGATGGGGTAATTTAGGTCTTGTATCTAAGCATGCAGAGCCTAGATTAGGCTGCTCCACCATAGAAATCTTGTTCATACTCTACTAGTGTGGACGTGGGCAGGGTGGCTCTATTGGTCCACCTGAGTGGTGGGTGTGGGCGCTTCCTTTGCTAGCCAATGGGCCTTCCTAAGAGGGGGGTGGGTGGGTCACACGGAAGTGATATGCAAAGAAAGAAAGCACTCTCAAAGCCAAGATCTCACCAGAGTTCCCCAAGAAGTGACCCATCAATCATAAATGTCTCTTCAACTATGCTCTTGCCACTAAAAAAAGAAGAGGGGACAAGCAAGAGAAAAAAGGATAAAACCCTTATCCACAATGATTTCCTTTTCCTACAATGTTCAGAGAGTTCATACCCATCCAAAGTGTCGATTTTAGGCCAATGGCTTAGGAAAATAATTATTTATCCAAATTTCGTTTTCTACAAGAGGTGAAGGTTGATGATGATGATCTACAATTTAAACTTCAAAGCATGTACTTGCACAATTTTTGGCTTGCTCCCAACTATTGTTGTGGAAGTTGAGGCCTAGTGGATAATTTCAAATATTTGTTGCTTTCTCTCTTTGTAGGGTCTTTGGATCATCCGTATCACAGGTGGAATGACTTTATGTGAGATCACCCACTCCCCATCACTTTTGTGTATGCTATCTTATTCTATGAATCTTTGTCTAGTCACTGAATATTCTAGCCTCTTTGCTTCCACCCATCGGAAACATATTCAACCATATGAAAATCCCCAAAAAAGATGAAATATTAAGGAGGGAATCAAGACCGCCAAAGAGATGATTCTCTTAAAATCGTGATTTGTTGAAGTTTAAGGAAACTAAAGCATTTTCATGGTCAAGCCTAAATTTATGTCTTGATCGATGCAAAGCTTGTCAATAAAGAGGTATCTCACAACCTCGTTGATTGTTTAGGGGTCCCTCCCTCTTCCAAAACATGAACATTGTTGTTTGTGACCACTATCCTATTCTCGTAACCCTTACACCCATCACAAAAAATTAGAACAACCTTGGTTCCATGTTGACCCCCTTATCTTCTCTATCAAGAAATTGTGCTTGCACGGAGACATCCATTTAAAGATCACTCCACTCCTTCTAGAAGTTGGATTTTTTATATCAAGCGGATGTAATCTCTCTTTATCAAAGCTCAAAAGGGAGAGCCATAATATCAAGAGGATAAAAAAAGAGAATCTTTATAGAAGGCTCGTTTAGTTGGAGATTTAAGTGAATAAAGACAAGAACCATGTATAAAAAGGTGTGCTTAACATTAAAGGCATCCTTAGACATGAAAAACAAAATAGGATGAAGAAATTGAGAGTGTACTTTGAAGACCCCTAGGCACGTAAGGGAGACAATCTTTCTAAGGAAATCTGCAAGCTTATGAAGAACAAACAAAGAAAAGAACCTCTTCTCCATATGATCAACAAGGGTGTAATCGAGTGCTCTATGGACAAGGAAAATTTCGAAGTGATTGTAAACCATTTCAAGCAAATTTTGGGGGTTTCAACTCTGCTTTCCTCTTGTAGGCGTGATTCCATGCCCACCATCTTAATTGTTAGATCCATGTAAATTGGCTAGAATATTCAGTACTATCTCAAAATCTCTTGTCTAGCCACAAAATCATTAATGAGATTGATTCCCTCCCCAATGGAAAGATCCCTAGGATTGATAGCTTCACTCGCGAGTTCTTCAAATATTATAAAGAGGTCCTTCTGATACCTTTGTGTTTAATCAAGTACACTTAGAGTATCTTTGGGGCCTCTCTCTCCGTTGGAGCCATACTCGGATGGTCTAAGACTCTTCATGGATGAAACCAATGGGTTTCTTCATAATCATATAAGATTTTTCTCTTACTTTTGGAATTGGCTCAAATTTTTATATGTTATCTAGATCAAGAAACAATCATTTGAAAATCACTTTCAAATCCCTGCTTGGTCCATCTGCGAATTTTCTTAGGGTGTGTGCATGTCAAGAGCTTTTGTATGACCATTTTTCTCATGTGTTGGGAGTCTCAATGGGAGTTTGTGTTTTGATTGGTCAGCATTGCGATTAGGTGCTTGCTAGGCTAGAAAACGGCTAATTTACTAGAAAGGTATGAAACTCAAATTTGTGGGGTGGAGGACGGTGGTCAAGACATTCCTATTCTCTTGAATCATCTACTTCTTGTCACATTGAAGTCTGAGCTATAGGAGATTAAAAAAATCTTATCAAATTGGACTAAAAAAGTTTTTTTTATCTAACGTGGCCCAAAGAAGAGTTCAAATCTTGCCTAATGGTAATTCCTAAAGACACATAAAAGTGTGGATTTTGAGGAAAATCTTTTTGCTAGTGGTGAGGATGACTTTATTAGACATGTTTCTTGGATTTGTAGCAAAAGAAGACTTAGAGATGGTCCTCTTTCTACATCAAGATCGTAAAAATAAGAACTATATGATTGTTATGTAGTTCCTATAAGAAAACGTCTAGTATGCAAGTTAAAGAAGAGCTTTTATGGAGCTAAGAAATCACCTAGAAAATTGTAAAAAATGTTCAATGCACTCATGAAGTTAAATTATGACAACTTATGCAAGTTAAAGAAGAGCTTTTATGGAGCTAAGAAATCACCTAGAAAATTGTAAAAAATGTTCAATGCACTCATGAAGTTAAATTATCTTCTATAAGCAATGAGAACTAGTGTCTCTCTATAAGAGATGTTTATATGACAACTTAATATGCTTGAGACTTTAATTTTGTAATATGTCACTTGCCAAGTAATCCTCAAATGATTTGTCATTACTCGAGGAGAGAGTAAGTGATAAATTTGATGTGAAGCATTTGGGGCATTTTAAATATAATCTTGACATGCACATTATTAATGACATGCATAATAGATTCATACACTTTTCTAGAGTAGTTACATATCCATATTACTTCACATGTTCCATGTGCACGGCGGAAAATTGAGTATACCAACCCCTACATCTATGAAGCTTAGTAAGTATGAATTTCAAAAAATGTAATGAGAAGAAGGATTTTCTAACAAACTCTCCTCATCATATTATTTCTAATAGTCTCATATATTCTATACTAGCTATTAGACCAGACATCAGATTTGAAATGGGAGTTATGAGTAGATATATTTTGAATTTTGGCAAGAAGCTTTGGGATGTGATAATAATTATATTGAGGTATATGAGTGTCACTGAAGATATGTACCTTTGCTTGGGTAGAGGTGATGCATCCATTTTTTATTACAAAATTTTCACTATACAAGTTTTCTAGTCAGTAAAAGCTCTACTTTATGGTACATTTTTCACTTCATAGAAAGCTCTATTTGTTGGAGATCTTATCTTCAAGATTGTCTTGTTGTTTCCACTATAGAGGACCATTATGTTGCATCTAGTGAGGCATGTAAGGAAGAATTGTGGATTTCTAGATTGGCATTTGGCACATGCATACTTCAAGAACTATCTTATCTACTCATTAATAGTTAGAGTAATATTGCATTGGCTAAATGTTTTTTTTCTATCATTCAAAGACTAAGAACATTGAGGCTTGGTATCAATTTTTTCTTCATTGGTTAGCTAGTGACCAAAATATATTGGAGAAGGCTCATATAAGGAGATGCAACCAATTCTTAGACAAAAGCTCTATCGTAAGATAGATCTAGATACCACTGTCACTAAATGGGGATCATTTGATCTTTTTTTGCATGGTCCATTGTATACTTGTAACATGCCCTTTAGGTGGGATGTATGGTTTATATCCTCATAATTAGAAATTCTTAGTGATCCTTTAAGACTCTTCCCTTCGACATGCTAGCCTAATTGGCTTAAGTGTAGGATTTTTATCGATTGTTATTGTTAGTGTATCAGAAAGGTTAAGTGACCACTAACACTCTCGTACACGCATATTCTAATAAAACATAAAGTGGCCTAGTCATCTCCAATTTGTATTCAAACTACCCATTTGTGAAACCAACATAAAGTGAAAGTACACTCCTTAGTTCTCTAGTTTTTTTCATATTTACTATAAGTACGCAAATAAGAACATAGTGCATTTTTGAATATTGACCAAACCGATAATCTATAAGATAAGTAGCTAGGAATTTACCCTTCAGTTTGTGTCACTCATTATTTTTCTGGTTATTGGACATTTATTTTCTATAGGTAATGCTGTTTAACCTTCACTTTCATGTGTTTATTAGATTTCAATCAATTATAAGAATGTGTATGGATCCTTTTTTTTTCTTTTGACTAGTGCAGGAAGCAATGTCGCTCTAAATGAGCCATACTCTCATCATATATAGGTCCCGATTGTGGGTACAATCAATCCGATTATAATGTGGATGGAGACACTCCACTTTGTGATCAGGAAATGGTCAGCCATGAGGCAAAATCCATGCCGATATCATTGATATAGATGCATATTCTTATTCTCATATTTGGTCATGCTCGCGTGGTGCATCTTATCACTATGGAATAAAGATTATTAGAATTTATTATGAGAATATGCATATTTCCTCTAATTAAGCATAAAAATAATTAAAACAATGAATGGATATTTGTTGGAACATCAAGCTTACTCTACGCTTGAGGTGGATTTTCTCTACATCAAAGGCTATCGCGTGGAAAGTATATCCATTGGAGAGGTTTTTTTCTTATGCTCACTTATTGTATTTTTTAAAAAGATTTTTTCATGGATCTTTTACCATTGTAAAAGCCTTGAGCTTTACACATGTAAAAGTAGATAGATAGAGCCTAAATCCCACGAATTTGTGGTGGTTGAGTTGCATTCAATCAAGAAATCAATCACCTAAAAGTAGATCAAACTAGATCGTCACTTTTCCTACATTGTAGGATAGTGAATTGATTCCCTCCAACAACCATTCCCACCTTCATTTGAATTCAAATTCCACTTGTAAAAGTCATGGAACATCCCTAGAGGCTATATAAAGAATTGAAATCATTTTTACAATACATGGAAGCAATGTACATACACTTGTGACCATCATTGTCTTGCTCTTTCAATTTTTCTGCATCATCTTCTTTGCGAACCGTAATTTTGTAGAGGTTGCTGCTCTCTCTTCAGAGCTCCAAATTGAGTGCAGGATGGCTCATTGGAAAGGTAATGGTGTGTAGTTTGGGCGTGTTCATTTTCATAGCATTTTTCTGAGCAGATTGGGAGGAATCTCAGTTTTTCTGTCTCGGCATCAATCTCTAGATATTCCTGAAAAATAGGAGATACCACTGTTGAGTGTTTGATTCATTGTTATAGCATATTTTGCTTATTCCTTATACTTTTGTGCTTTCTATACACTCAATCCTATGTGTATCACTCTCATAAAAGTATTTTTTCTAATTGTAATCACGCTCATTGCTATGAGCATTTGAAGTTCATTGCCTCTTCCATAGATAGTAAGTTTTTTGAGCTGGTCGACCCACGAACCATTTGTTTTGTATCGAATCTTTCTCCTTGATGTTCCAAAGTACATAGTGCATTTCTTTGCACTTATCGCATGCCTATAAGGTCTATTTGAGTGCCCATAAGCTCAAGGGCTGGTCTTGTGCCAGTTGGCTAGAAGAAACTTCATTGCTTTGATACACACTTTTCTACCTCCTATAAGCTTCTCCAAGTTTCTTTCAGTGGTATCAGAGCTAGATCAAGATGGGTGAAAGATTTCCCTCAAAGATCGAGAATCTTGATCGACACAAGTGCCCGGCTTTGCAAATCAGAATGGAGGCCTATTTGCAAGGTAGAAATCTTTCTGCAATTGTAGCAGGTGATGAAGTTATGCCTATTCCAAGATCCAAAGGAGGACCTACAGAAGAGGAGAAAGATAAGCTCACACTTTGGTGTGCGAGGGCTGCTCAAGAAATTTCGTACATACTAAACTCTATCTCTGACTTTCTATTACCACAAATTCGAGGATGCAAGACATCTCAAGAGGCTTGGGATGCCCTCGAGACTTTCTTTTCTGCTAGTACCAAAGCAATCAAAGTCAAGGAGGTTGCGGATCAGTTAGCATCCATTGGAGAGCTGATTGAAGAAGAGGCTATCATGAGGAAAATTATCAAGAGCATTCGAAGCGATAAGCAATGGTAATCTTTGACTATGGCATATGATCTCATCATGGATGTGCAGACTCCAGACTTCAACATCGTTATTGGAAAAATCTTCAATCAAGAGGCCAACAATTGCATAAAGGAAGGTAACTCCTATCATGGTAATTCAACTAGTGCTCTATATGCAGATAAGAAGTACAAAGGCAAGAAGAAGGAAGAAGATGAAGAAGAGACTTCTCAAGCAAACTTTGCAGACAAGAGCAAGTGGAAAGAGAAGAAGAAAGGACCAAAGCAAGACAAAGTCGAAGGTAAGAATGTTCAACCTTATGCCATTTGCGATAAGACCAACCACACCACTCATAATTTGTTTCTCATTGCTTCTCATGAATCTAAGCCACAAAGAAGGTAAAGAAGATTATCATTTGTTCTACATAGATTGTGGATGTTCGAATCATGTTGCATGCAACATTGCTCTTCTATCTGTTTTGGAAAGTCCAAAGCATAGACATGAAGTGCAAACATGGGATGACACAAAGCACAATGTGGAGAAGATTGGTAATGTCAAAGCTTCCAATGGTAGGACAAACATTCAAAGTGAGGTCACCCAACATGGAGATTTTGTGGAAGATCCATTTCAAGGCTTCAAGAAGATAGCCAGAGGTGAGAAGCCTAGTAGGCTCTTTACTTTTGAAGTAGGAGAAACTAGGAATTTAGCTCTATTCACGTTTGGGTCTCAAACCCTAAGTGAGCTTGAAGAGTGGCATAAGAGACTTGCTCATGTGAATGAAAGAACCTTGAAGGATATATGCTGGGATCAAAGTGTTCTAGGAGTGCCAAGCATATCAAAGCAACACATGATCAACAGCTTTGATGCATGTCAGATTGGGAAGGCACAAAGACAACCATTCAACCATAAAGGCTACATCCACAACAACTTATTGGACTTAGTACATATAGATGTATGGGGACGAAGTCAAGAACCTTCATTGTCAGGATCAAGGTATTATGTCTCATTTATTGAGAACCATAGTAGATGGATTGTTCTATACTTTATGAAGAGTAAGAATGAAGTGTTTGATTGCTTCAAAAAGTATCTCGCATACAGGTAGATCGTTAAAGAAGCTCACATTTGATGAAGGGGGAGAATACTTCTCCAAAGAGTTTGATGAGTTCCTACAGGATAAAGGTATCAAAAGGGAAGTAACTACCAAGTACTCTCCTCAACTAAATGGAATTGCAGAGAGAAGAAACAAGACATTGGTTGGATCAGCCTGAACAATGGTTGAAGAGAAGAAGTTGCCACATTATCTATGGGTAGAGGCTATTTCAACTACTGTGTACCTTGTGAATAGACTACCATATAAATCACTTCAAGGTATGACTCCTTATGAAGCATGGCATGGAAGAAAACCTAGTCTTGGACATTGCAAGGTTTTTGGTTATTTAGCTTATGTTTATGTACAATCACAAATAAAAGGTAAGCTAGCTGAAAGGGCAACAAAGGCAGTGTTTATTGTGAAGAGAGATGGTGGATGCAATCCAAAGATGAGTAGGTGCTACTACAACCAGCTTCACACCAGCCAACTGAGACTTCAGAGTTGATTAGTAGACCCTTTAAGCTTCCTAAATCCACCAAAATATCAGCCAAGTACTTTGGAACATGTATCCCAAAAGTTTAAGTCAAGAGAGACAAGTTGCGAAATGACTAGCTCCAAAAACTTCCTAATTTTGGACATACACCTGCTGGAAAAAATGAATAGTGCTCTCAACCTGGTAGGAATTAGAAAGATTACTTTTGGGCATAGAAAATAAACTTAGCAAGCTTCCCAATCCAAGTTAAAACTCTTCAAATGATGGACTGAGCACTGAGAACAAGTTTCATCAATTTCTGGACCATGCCCACCATTCTCGGGGCTCTGCAGAGATAGACCAGTGAGCAGTAAAATGCAGATATCTCTAGAATTATAAATCCAATGACCTTGAAAATTGATATGCAAAAACTAGACAGTAAGAGCTATTCAAAGCACATTAAATCACTGAAATAAGATCAGTATAACTCGAGATATGATCTTCTGAAGGTACTGCTATGAGTAAGTATAGCAGAGAACAAAACAGAGAAGTAAATGATGATAAATGTATAGATTCACATATGATTACAACCACATTGCCAATGAATCTTTGCACAATGGGAGTAGAATGATAGAGCTATGGAGTAAGCTCTTCAATCTCTACAAAATGACATGAAGTGGTCACGTACAAGGCTTGCTAATCGCCTCTTTCTTTTTGCTCCTTTTATAGCTATTCTTAGAGGGAGTTTTGAATTCGAATTCGAATGGCTCCACCTAAAAGTGATCCCCAAAGTTAGGAGATATTCCTTCAGCTCAAAATGTCGTGGGTTTTGGTAGTTAGTGTTGGAGCAAGTCTATGACAAGCCTAAGTATTGGCTTGAGTCCCACAAAGTCATAGAAAAAGCCTTAAAATGAAGACTATGTAAAGTTCACTTGTGAACTACCTCTTGTAACAACTAGATGTAAAGAATGCATTCTTGAATGGTTGGATAACAGAAGAGGTATATGTGGCACAACCACCTGGTTTTGAGAACCAAGTTTATCTTGATTATGTGTGTAAACATAACAAAGCATTGTATGGTCTCAAGCAAGCTCCAAGAGCTTGGAATTTCAGGCTTGTTTCATTCTTGCAGGACAAAGGCTTTCAACCAAGCAAGGCAGATCCTTCACTCTTTATTAAAAAGAGTAACTCCGAGGTCATCTACCTATGTGTATATGTAGATGATATTATATTGACAGGAAATGATGCAGATGGTATGAAGAAGATTAAAGATCAGATGAGAGAAGAGTTCAAGATAAGTGATTTGGGTTCACTTACCTACTTCCTAGGTTTGGAAGTTGTCTACAAAGATCATGGTTTGTTTCTCACTCAAAGGAAGTACATTAAGGACATGTTGGCAAAATTCAAGATGCAAGATTGTAAGATTGCAGGTACTCCAATGGAGGTCAATCACAAATTGAGCTCACATGAAGGTGAACTCATAGAGGACATCACATCATATCAAAGTCTAGTGGGTAGTCTCAATTATGCCACATTGACAAGAGTAGATATATGTTATAGTGCTAGTGTGCTAAGTCAATTTATGCACACACCAAGGAAACCACATATGGATGCTGCCAAAAGGATTCTCAAGTATCTCAAAGGAACCATAAATGAAGGACTTTATTATCCTTATGTATCTGATTTAGGTTTGAAGCTATTTTCTGATGCAGATTGGGCTGGCTCCAAGGAAGATAGAAGGAGCACTTCAGGTTATCTTACCTTTGAAGGTTCAAAGCTTATTTCATGGTCATCCAAGAAGCAACCCACAGTTGCTCTCTCTTCTACTGAAGCTGACTATAGAGGTCTTGCCATAGCTACACAAGAAGCTATGTGGATGAAGACATTATTCAAAGATCTTGGATTGGAGTTTGGAACTCCAACTATTTTTTGTGACAATGTGAGTTCTATTCATTTGGCTGCTAATCCTATTTTTCATGCAAGGACTAAACATATTGAAGTTCATTATCACTATGTACGAGAAAAGGTTCTAAGCAAAGAGATTCAAATATCATATGTGTCCACTCATCAACAATGTGCAGATATTCTAACCAAAGCATTGGATGGTACAAAGCTTTGCAAATTCAAGGTTATGATTGGTTTGCAGGTAATCTTGGAAGATTGAAGACCTCAAGCATACTTGGCTTCAGGGGGAGCTATTGGAGCAAGTCTATGACAACCCTAAGTATTGTCTTGAGTCCCACAAAGTCATAGAAAAAGCCTTAAAATGAAGACTATGTAAAGTTCACTTGTGAACTACCTCTTGTAACTTTTGAAGAGTTTACTTAATGTAAAAGTGAAAGAATCTTAAGTGGTTGAGTCCACTTGATCAAGAATGGAAAGAGGAGCCACGAATTCGTGATTTGTGGTAGGTAGAGAATCAAATCAATCATTGATTGATTGGAGAGTGATTGAGGGAAGTTAGCCTCCCAAACTCAACTATAAATAGATGGCAGTTTTAGTCGTGGTTAGAGAGACCTATGTGAGGACCTCCAAGAGCTGAGCTTTATGCCATATCAAGGTGTGATTACAAGGCACACATATGTATCAATAAGTCATTGTATTGTACAAGCAATATACTTTCGTTTTCATGATTATTTGTGTTCATCTTTCCATGTTCTTGTGAAGTGTACTACTCACTGCCATTACTCTCAGTTTTCTCAGTCACCTTGCAGAGATGTTTTCTCTGAGCTTGGTGCATCATTTTCAGTGATCTAACTTGGTAAAGTTAGCTCTATAATTTTACTATATTCTCGCAAATTTTCATGTCATTTGGATGTTGCAATCTTCAGTTATGTTCATTTGATGTCAACAGGGTCTGTTCATCTTCACTTCTCTTTCAGGTACCCGACTTTTTCACTCATCTTGCTAGAGCCATTTCACAGTGGTTACTTATCCAAATTCAGTGATTTAAAGCTAATTGGATTCAGCTTAAAGTCTAGTATAATCGTACAAATTTTCATAATCATGTGATTCCCACATTTTAAGTTATGTGGATTTTTCTGCTCTCTAGTCTCAAAGTGTAGCAGCCCGTGAAAATCGGGATGATGTCATCAGTTGTTAAAACTCATTCTCAGTGTGTGGTTCATTATTTTTTATGAGATTACTCTTGAAAGCTAGCTCTTTAAGTTACCTAGACTTGCCCAAGAGGAATTAAGCTAATTGCTACTGTGCTCAGAGAATTATGTAAAACACTGGTCAGGTGTATGAACCAAGAATAGCAAGTTTTCATCTCTGAGCTAACTCCAACTTATCTGTTTTGATCTATCTTTTTGAGAGTGATCTTCCAAGGTACATAGGGTGTCTAATACATCCATTGGAAAGCTAAAAGGGCCCACCATCTACTCCTCGAGTTCATTTGGTTGGTGTAGATCAAGGATTTTGCAACACCTCTTCATCTTCAAACACATACTTATCCATCTCTTCACAGTTAGAGCCACGAAATTGCTTTTACATCATGCATGAGGTAAGCCATCCTTTTTCTTTTTCTTTTTCCAATTACAAGAGATAAAAATGAACTCTTTTACAAGAGGTGTTCACATGACTACACATGTGACTTACAAATGAGGATGATATCAAATATATCAAGTATGTAGGCTTGGGTAAAATGCACCAACAGCTCCCCCTCAAGCCTAACATGCTTGACCTCCAAATAAGTCTTCAATTTTCCTTGATTTCCTGCAGTCCAATCATCAACTTGAATCTACTTAATTTTGTACCATCAAGAGCTTTAGTCAACTTGTTAGCTCATTGCATATCTGTAGAGACATAGGATAGTTGAATATCCTTGCTCATTAGCTTCTCCCTTACGTAATGGTAGTGGACTTCAATATGCTTGGTTCTAGCATGGTATACGGGATTAGCTGCTAGATGTAGTGAGCTTGTGTTTTCACCAAAAATGTGAGGTGTTGAAGAATGAAGTCCAAGATCTGTGTACAAAGACTTTAACCACATGATTTCTTGAGTTGCATTAGCCAAACCTCTATATTCGGCTTCAGTAGAAGATAATGCCACGGTTGGTTACTTCTTTGATGACCAAGAAATGATTTTTGAACCTGCAAATGATATATACCCGGATGTGCTTCTTCTATCATCTCTAGATTCGGCCCAATCTGCATCTGAGTAGACCTTTACTCAATATCTGAAGTATATGAATAGAACAAACCTTCATTCATGGTCCCCTTTAGGTACTTGAGGACTCTCTTGGCCGCTTCCATATGTGGTCTTCTCGGCTTATGCATAAACTGACTCAATATGCTAACACTATAGCATATATCCACCCTTGTGTGTTGCATAGTTCAAACTTCCAACCAAGATTTGATAGCTTGTGATGTCTTCAATTGGCTCTCCTTCATAAGCACTAAGCTTATGATTTTGCTCCATAGGTGTACCTGCACACTTGGTATTTTCCATCTTGAACTTGACGAGCATGTCATGGACATACTTCCTTTGTGTGATGTATATACCTGAATCTGTGTAGATCAACTCCAATCCAAGAAAATAAGTGAGTGGTCTGAGGTCACTTATTTTAAACTCCTCCTTCATCTGACTCTTTACCTGTTTGATTCCTTCAAGATCATTGCTTGTGATAATAATATCATCAACATACACACATAAATAGATCACTTCATATCCATTCCTCTTTATGAACAAAGAGGTATCCGCCTTGCTAGCTTTGAATCCTTGGTCCTGCAAATAAGTCACCAATCTGAAATTCCAAGCTCTTGGAGCTTGCTTCAATCCATACAAAGCTTTCTTTAGTTTGCATACATAGTTAGGATGATGTGCATCCTCATATCCAGGAGGTTGTGCCATATACACTTCCTCAGAAATCCATCCATTCAAGAAAGCATTCTTTACATCAAGTTGATAAAGATTCCAATTTCTAGATGCAGCAAGACTAATGAGAACCCTAATTGTAGGCATTTTTGCAACAGGAGAGAAAGTCTCCTCATAATCAATACCATGGGTTTGAGCAAACCCTTTAGCGACTAACCTTGCTTTGTGTCTATTTATACTTCCATCTGGATTACTCTTGATTTTGTATATCCATCGAGATCCGATTATCTTCATAGATGGCTTGTTAGGTACAAGCTCCCAAGTGTCATTCTCCTTCAAGGCTTCCATTTCTTCATCCATTGCATCTCTCCAAGCTTTCTTGCTTTGTGCTTCTTCAAATGTGGTAGGTTCTTCATTGGTTGAATCCTTTGCAATGTAGATTGAGTGCTTTGTGACCAAAGAAGTATCATAACCAAACCTCTCTGGTTTCTTCTTCTCCCTTGAAGACCTTCTAAGTGGTTGATGTGAGCTCTTGGGTCCATATGTAGCATCCTACATCTTTGCTTTACCTTTGTTCTTCCATAGCTTTAGTCTTTCCAAGTCTTCTACGTCAATCTCCGAATCACTTTCTTCAATCTGCTTTGGCTCCTTTGCTTGAAGTGATGGAAAATCTTCATCCAAGTCATATGGAAGCTTCACTTTCCTGTCATCATCAAACCATGATTTGTTTTCATCAAAAATTACATCTCTACTCACAGAAAATCCTTTATTGGTTGGATTGTACAATCTATGTCCTTTTTGGTTTTGGTCATAACCAATAAATACACATTTCTCGGCCTTGGGATCCAATTTCCCTCTTACTTGATAAGGAATGTGAGCATAGGCTAAGCATCCAAAGATTTTGCAATGCACTAGACTAGGTCTTCTTCCATTCCACACTTCATATGGAGTGGTTCCATCTAGTGACTTAGATGGAAGTCTATTTATGAGATATGTGGTTGTAGACACAGCCTCTGCCCATAGGTAGTTTGGCAATCCCTTTTCGTTGAGCATGGACCTTGCAGCTTCGACAATAGCTCTGTTCCTCCTTTCTGCTACACCATTGAGTTGGTGTATACCTTGTAGTGACTTCCCTTTTAATGCCTCTTTCATGCAAGAAGGCATCAAATTCAGAAGAGAAGTATTCTCCTCCACCATATGATCTGAGTCATTTCAAAGTCCTAGCTGTTTGGTTTTCAACAAGAGCAATATACTTCTTAAAGCAATTAAACACTTCATCCTTGTGCTTCATGAAAAACAGAATGGTCCACCTGCTACAATCATCTATGAAAGACACATAATATCTTGAGCCTGATATAGATGGCTCCTTACTTGGACCCCACATATCCGTGTGCACTAGATCCAAAGGATTTTGATACATATATCCTTTCTTATTGAAAGGTTGTCTATGAGCCTTGCCGAGTTGACAAGCTTCACACTTATAAATCATGTGTTGCCTTGTGATATTAGGCAAACCAAGTACACTTTGGTCCCTGCAAATCTGTTTGAGTGTCCTCTCACCAATGTGAGCAAGCCTTTTGTGCCATATCTCCAACTCTGTTAGAGTTTGAGATCCATAGCTAAACAAAGCTATGTTCTTTGTATCTTCCACTTCAAAAGTGAAAAGCCTTCCTGTCTTTTCTCCTTTGGCAATCCTTCGAAAGCCTTGCCTTGGGTCTTCAACATATGCTCCAAATCGATTGAATCTAACCTGCAATCCTTTTTCAACAATCTGTCCAACACTTATTAAATTTTTGGTAATTGTAGGGACATGCAAGACTTTGCTTAAGAGGTTCATATTCCCATCTGATGTCTTCACATTACCTATCTTCTCCACTGAGTGCTTTGTGTCATCTCCTGTCTGCACTTCATGCTTGTTATGAGGATCTTCCAAATCAGAAAGTAAAGCCACATTTCCTGCTACATGGTTCGAGCATCCCAAATCAATGTAAAATATGTGATCATCATCCTTACCCTTCTTCGCTGATAGATTCATAATCAACAATGAATCTTCTTGACTTTGGTCCTCTGCATAGTTATTGTAATCTCTTCTTCCTCTATGGCCACTTTGATAGTGGTTGTTGTTGTTGTAATTGTTGTTGTAGTAGTTGTTGTTGTAGCCTCCATTGTATCTACCTCTATTTGATCCATAGCCACCTCTATTGAATCCTCTTCCTCTTGAGTTCCTCGGGTTCCTGAAACATTCTTCAGTAGTATGGTTAGATAAGCCACATATGTTGCAAGGTTGAGATGATTGGAATCTCCCCCTGCCTTGCTTTCCACCTCTGCCTCTTCCTCTAGCTCTTCCTCTACCTGCAAAGTTTGCTTGGAAAGAGCTTCCTTCATCTTCATTCTTCCTATTCTTTGACTTGTCCTTGACCTTAGCTTTATCAGAATATAAGGCAGAAGTTTGATTACCTCTTGAGGACTCACCACCTTTGCTAATCTTTGCTTCATGAGTGAAGAGTTGGCCCATGAGTGTGTTGAGGTCGGGTACATGCATATCCATGTATAAATCCATGGCTGTTGTGAATGACTCCCACTTGTCGTCTGCTTTGATTCCATTCATGATTTGTCTTATGATTTGCTCCTCTTCAATTACCTCTCCAATGCTTCCAAGTTGGTCAGAAATCTCCTTCATCATTGTGACATAATCAGTCACATTTTGCTTCGGGCTTTTCTTCATTGTTGTGAACTCCATCCAAAATTGGTTCTTCCTTGCTCGAGTGTTGGAAGAGAAGAAAGAAGCAAGTGCATTTCAGGTCTCTCTTGATGTCTTGCATCGCTTGACATGAGGTAAAAGAAAATCAGAGATTCAGTTTAGAATATAGGACCTTGCAAGTGCATCCTTCGAACACCAATTCGAAAGTCCTTCCACTTCTTCATGTGATGGTTGCCCTTTGTTCCTCATGGTTGGCATTGCTTCATCTCCGGATATGAATCCATATAGATTCCTCCCTTGAAGGTAAGCCTCCATCCTAAGAGACCATGCCGGGTAGTTGTTTCGATCCACTTTGTCAATTTATGATGGAAATCCATCTCCCATGTTGCTTGACTATGCTCTGATACCACTGTGAAGAGAGATGGTGGATGCAATCCAAAGATGAGTAGGTGCTGCTACAACCAGCTTCACACCAGCCAACTGAGACTTCAGAGTTGATTAGTAGACCCTTTAAGATTCCTAAATCCACCAAAATATTAGCCAAGTACTTTGGAACGTGTATCCCAAAAGTTTAAGTCAATACAGAAAAGTTGTGATTAATGACTAGCTCCCAAAACTTGCTATTTTTGGACATACACCTGCTAGAAAAAATGAACAGTGCTCTCAACCTGGTCGGAATTACAAAACTTACTTTTGGGCATAGCAAATAGACTTAGCAAGCTTCCCAATCCAAGTTCAAACACTTCAAATGATGGATTGAGCACTGAGAACAAGTTTCATCAATTTCTGGAACATGCCCACCATTCTCGGGGCTCTGCAGAGATAGAACAGTGAGACGTAAAATGCAGCTATCTCCAGAACTATAAATCTAATGACCTTGAAAATTGACATGCAGAAACTAGACAGCAAGCTCTATGCAAGGGACGTTAAATCACTGAAAAAGGATCATTATAACTCGAGATATGACCTACTGAAGGTACTGCTCTGAGTAAGTATAGCAGAGAACAAAACAGAGAAGTAAATGATGATAAATGTATAGATTCACATATGATTACAACCACATTGGCAATGAATCTTTGCACAATGGGAGTAGAATGATAGAGCTATGGAGTAAGCTCTTCAATCTCTACAAAATGACATGAAGTGGTCACGTACAAGGCTTGCTAATCGCCTCTTCCTTCTTGCTCCTTTCATAGCTATTCTTGGAGAGAGTTTTGAATTCGAATTCAAATGGCTCCTCCTAAAAGTGATCCCCAAAGTTAGAAGATATTCCCTTAGCTCAAAAAGTCATGGGTTTTGGTAGTTAGAGCCACGAAATTTCTTTTACATCATGCATGAGGTAAGCCATCCTTTTCCTTTTTCTTTTTTCAATTACAAGAGATAAAAATGAACTCTTTTACAAGAGGTGTTCACATGACTACTCATGTGACTTACAAATGAGGATGATATCAAATATATCAAGTATGTAGGCTTGGGTAAAATGCACCAACATTTATTGGATACAATTCAACTCACATGGATTATAGGTTCTATAATCCTTCAACCAAGCAATTGAGTACAAGTAGAGATGTTATGTTTGAAGAACAGAGGTCTTGGTATGATGAAGACAAACAAAAGGTAACTCTACCATCTGATATTGATTCTAGTTCTCATCAATTAGGAAGCAAGCATGATTCAAGTCCGGGATCCAAGAAGTTATACAAACGATGAACAAGATGAAAGAGAAAAGGATTACAAGCTATGGAAGTCAAGAGGCAAAGCAAAGATGCAAGAGGTTGGAGAATGCTCCAAATAGGCACCTAGAAGATCAACAAGAGAGAAGAAACAACTAGAAAGGTATGGATATGATTCCACATTTGTTACAAAGCATTCAATCTACTTGGCAAAAGACTCTATTTTAGAGGAACCCTCAACCTATGAAGAGTCAAAGGGAAACCCTAATTGGGAAAAGGCCATGAAAGAAGAAATAGATGCATTGAAGGAGATGGACACTTAGGATTTGGTTCTAATGTCGCCGAATCAAAAGGTAATTGGTTGCAGATGGGTGTATAAATTTAAAAGAAATTCAGATGGATTAGTCTGTAGGTACAAGGCAAGATTAGTTGCAAAAGGATGCTCACAAACTCATGGTATAGACTATGAGGAAACACTCTAAGCACTTGCGAAGATGACTACAGTTAGGACATTGATAAGTGTAGCTACTCCAAGGAATTGGAGACTCCTCCAACTTGATGTGAAAAATGCATTCTTAAATGGTTGGATAAGTGAAGAGTTATACATGTCACAACCACCAAGTTTTGAAAACCCTAATCATCCATCTTATGTTTGCAGACTTAAAAAAGCATTGTATGGATTGAAACAAGATCCTCGACCTTGGAGTTATAGGTTGGTTACATATCTTGAAGATCAAGGGTTCAAACCTAGAAACTCAGATCCTTGTCTATTCATCAAAAGGGATCATGATGACGTTATCTATCTATGTGTATATGTAGATGATATTATTGTGATAGGTGATGATGTAAATGACAGTCAACGGATCAAGAGGCACATGCAAGAGGAGTTCAAAATTAGTGACCTAGGTGAGCTCACATATTTCCTAGGTATGCAGGTGATATATACTGATGAAGGAATGTATTTAAACTCAAAGAGGATACCTTCAGGATCTACTTCTCAAGTTCAAAATGGAGAACACAAAACCTGCAGGTACACCTTTGGAGATGAATCATAAAATTAGTGTTTGTGAAGGTGAGAAGATTGAAGACATTAAAGAGTATCAAAGCTTGGCAGGTAGCTTGATATATGCTACTCATACAAGGCCAGATATCTCATATAGTGTGGGAGTTCTTAGTGAGTTCATGCACTTATGAAGAATAACACACATGGATGTGGCTAAGAGAGTACTTAAGTATCTCAATGGTACAATCAATGAAGGTATATTCCATCCTTACTCTTCACATTTGAATATCAAAATCTATTCTGATGCAGATTGGGCAGGAGCTAAGGATGATAGAAGAAGTACTTCTGGTTACTTAGCATTTGGAGGGTCAAAGCTAGTGTCATGGAGTTCCAAGAAGCAACCAATAGTTGCTTTATCCTTGATTAAAGCAGAGTACAGAGGTTTGACCATAGCAACTCAAGAGGAAATATGGTTAAAGGCATTGTATACAGATTTGGGACTTGTGAGTTCCAAACCTCACATATTTGGAGATAATGTAAGTTCCATGTATCTAGCGGCAAACCCTATTTTCCATGCAAGAACAAAAAACATAGAGGTTCATTACCACTTTATGAGGGAGAAGCTCATGGCAAAGGACATTGAAATTTCTTTTGTTCCTACTGAAAAGCAAGTAGCATATATGATGACAAAGGCACTTGATGGAATAAAGCTTTGTAAATTCAAAGCTATGGTAGGTATTCAACCTATCAGAGAATGAAGACTCAAGCATACTTCAGTTTGAGGGGGAGATGTTGGAACATCAAGCTTACACTATGCTGGAGGTGGATTTGATCTACATCAAAGGCTATCGCGCCCATAGAATATCCATTGGAGAGTTTTTTTTCTAGTGCTCATTTGTTGTATTTTTTAAAAAGATTTTTTCATGGATCTTTTACCATTGTAAAAGCCTTGAGCTTTACACAGCTCTACACATGTAAAAGTAGAAAGATAGAGCCTAAATCCCATGAATTTGTGGTGGTTGAGTTGCATTAAATCAAGCAATCAATCACCTAAAAGTAGATCAAACTAGATCTTCACTTTTCCTAGATTGTAGGAAAGTGAATTGATTCCCTCCAAAAACCATTCCCAAATTCATTTCAATTCCAATTCCACTTGTAGAAGTCGTGGAACACTCTTAGAGTCTATATAAAGACTTGAAATCACTTGTAGAATACATGGAAGCAATATAAATACACTTGTGACCATCATTGTCTTGCTCTTTCAATTTTTCTGCATCATCTTCTTCGCTAACAGTAATCTTACAGAGGCTGCTGCTCTCTCTTCCAAGCTTCCAATTGAGTGCAAGATGGCTCATTGGAAAGGTATAAGTGTCTAGTTTATGCCGATAAATGTGCATAGCATTTCTTTCAGCATATTTGGAGGAATCTTAGTTTTTTCTGTCTTGGTGTAAATCTCTATGTATTCCTAAAAAATAAGAGATACCATCATTGAGTGTTTGATTCATTCCTATAGCATATTTTGCTTATTCCTTATACTTTTGTGCTTTCTATACACTCAACCCTATGTGTGGCACTCTCATAAAAGGATTGTTCTAATTCTAATCATGATGGTTGCTATGAGCATTTGAAGTTCATTGTCTCTTCCATAGATAGTAAGTTTTTTGAGCTATCTGACATGTGAACCAATCTGTTTTGTATCCAATCTTTCTGCTTGATGATCCAAAGTACATAGTGCATTTCTTTGCACTTATCGCATGCCTATAAGGTCTATTTGAGTCTCCATAAGCTCAAGGGCTATTCTTGTGCCGGTTGGCTAGGCCAAACGTCATTGCTTCGAAACGCACTTTTCTACCTCCTACAAGCTTCTCCAAGTTCTTTCAATATTGTGCAAGGTGATTTTTTTGTAGCTACAAAGAAAAATTGATATTTGTGTGATTTCTCTCCTACTAGAAAAGCTAATGCAACTTGTTTTTTCCATGGGATAAAATGTAACCTTCATGGTAGTGTTGATCACTAAAAGGTTAGGTTTATACCCAGTGCTCACATTCAAGAGGACGCCATCGATTAAGCAGATACTTTGGATCTGATTTGTTGAAGGAAAGTTGTTACATGGCTTCTATGGAAATGCAGATCGCAAAGGGTTTGCGCATACATTAATCGAACACTAAAATTCCATACTCCAGTGGCTACTTTCATGGATGTCTATATGCTTGTAGGCCTAATCCTTTTACGCAAAAATTCGCATGAGAATAAATTAGCACACTGATTTGATTATAACATAACGGATGTGGTTCTAAAAAAATCTCACTTCATCTAAGTGATGTGGTTCTAATCAATGAGTTTTATGTTGCACATATGATGCATAGTGATCGTAAAAGGTTGCATGTCTTTGACATCTACATCATTTATCAGATTGACTTAGTATAAGGACGTTGTTGGAGGAATTTCTTTATTCCAGGCAATAAAGATCGAAAATTTATCACGATGGTTTGGCTATGAGGACTATAAACTCATTCCAACTCTTTTGGGTACATAGTAACAAGTTTTCCTTGATCATTTGGAAACGCACTTGATGGGCATTGGTATGAACAACTCTTTGGATTACATTTACGTATGGATTTCTCGTCTTGGCCTCCAGTTCGGTGGATCTCAACTAAGCATATTTATGCATAGGCCAAATGTAAATCCTTAGAGAAACAACAAGTATATCGATTTTCATTTGTCTAATAGCCAGTAGTACTAGGAAACTTGGGTTGCTTTTCTTCTGAGAGAGATGAACGTTTCCGTATTCACATGGTTTTACTTTGACATTAATTGGGTTGACCATTATGAGAATCTTATGCCCACATGTCATTCGCTTCATTTGCTTCATGCTTGGTAGCTCATGCATATCATGGCCGGGCAAGGTATACCCTACCATTTCCACTTCTAATGCGAGGAGAGTCATGGAGAATCTCTTATAACTATGATTGAACGAGTGTGGCTCATAAATCTAATGGCTTATTTGGGTGTTGGTTGGAGTTGTATCCCTACCATGTTTACTAGGAGTCAAAGAGCAAGGGACAGTGAAAGGGACCTAGCGTCCTATTGTAGAATATAGGAAGTTCAAGAAGTAGCACAAAACGGAAGCATGAAGGGAAGCAAAAAATAGCATAAATTGTGAAGGTGATAGAGCCGAATAGACACACAAGACTAGATAAAACAAGAGAAGTTCTGTGTACAAAAAATATCTCTATAATCACAATGATGGAGTATTAACATCTCTCTACAAAAATGAATTCCTAAGCTCTTTCTATAGAGTTTTGGAAATGAATATGTACCAATGATTTTCTTTAACAAAAATAGTGAAGAATATTTAAAGTACTAAAGGAATGGATAATAACTAAGAAGTTGTTCAACAACTTTCTCACAAAATAATGGATGCTATTTTAAAGCACTAAAAGAGTGGTCAACTTTTAATGACCCTTTTTATAAAGATAATGGCTGATATCTAAAGTGCTAAAAGAATTGTTTGAAACAAAAAGGCCTTTCCTAAAACGGATGCGCAATATTCTCCCCCTCAAGCTTTGATTGAATATTCTAACAATCCAATCAATTGTTCAAATCTTTGTATCTTTGTTCCATCAAGAGCTTTTGTTATCATATCCACAAGCTGATTTGTTGAAGATATAAAATAAATGTTGATCTCTTTGGAAACTACCTTCTCACTAACATAATGGTAATGAAATTTGATATTCTTGGTATGTGCATGGGAAACTCGATTAGATACCAAATGTATACTACTCATATTGTCACCATAAATTTGTGGAGTTATATAAAGAAGATGTAAGTATTCAAATAACGTTTTGAACCACATTACTTCACATGTCGATTACGCAAGCGCACGATCCTTTGCTTTTGTAGATGAAAGCGCCACTATTGGTTGTTTCTTTGAACTCCAACATACAAGACAATTTCCCATTATTAATATGTAGCCACTCGTGCTACGTCGATCATCTTTATTTTCTGCCCAATTTGCATTAGTAAAAGTTTTAATATCAAGATTAGTATCATGTGAGTAAAATAAACCTTCGTTCAAATTCCCTTTCAAATAACGTAGCACATGCTTAGCTGCATTCCAATGTATATCTGTAGGCTTGTCCATGAATTGTGAAAGTAATCCAACTGCATAATCAATATCAGGTCTTGTGTACTTATAGCATACAACAATGATTCAATTAGTGATCTATACATGTCTACATTTTCAAAATGAACACGATCAAGTATACTCAATTTTACATTAGGCTCCAAAGGATTTGTAACTGCTTTACATTCTAACAACCAAACTTTTGAAGTAAATCACATATGTACTTCTTTTGACTTAACCATATAACTTGTTCATCATAAATAACTTCAATTTCCAATGTGTAACATAAAATCCCAAGATCTGAAATCTTAAAATCCTTACCATGTTTCTTCTTAATTTCATCAATCTCATCAATAGCACTTCTTGTAATGATAAGATCATCAACATAAATGCAAATATACACACATTGATATGTTACAAACTTAACATATAAAGAAGCATTTGCAACACTTGGTTTGTATCCTTGAGCTTCCAAATAACTTACCAAGCGATGATTCCAAGCTCTAGGTGCCTATTTCAAACCATATAATGCTTTTGTTAGCATGCAAACTAAATTTGGATATTTTTTATCTTTAAATCCTTCTGGTTACTCCGTATAAACATGTTCTTGTAATTGACCATTCAAAAATGCATTTTTGACATCAAGCTAAAATTACTTTTTGCAACACTCAAAATTGTTCGTATATAGTTCACATTCTTGCAATTAGGCTAAATGTCTCTTCGTAATCAGTTCCATATGTTTGTGCAAAACCTTTCGCAACTAACCTGACTTGTACCTGAAAATAGAACCATCACTATTTCTTTTAATATGAAATATCCACTCATTTCCAATCACCTTCATGTTATTATTTCATGGTACAAGCTGCCATGTGTTGTTCTCATATAATGCATCTATCTCTTCTTGCATTGCATTTGACCAAATAACATTTGGATTTGCATCTTCGAAACATGTAGGTTCCTATTCTTCAATAACTTTTGACACAAAAGTTGAATGTGAAACACAATAAGACTCGATATGCCTTTGTGTTGGTTTTCTTTCTCTTGAATTTCTCCTAAGTTCATGTTCATGTTTTATCAAATCACATTAAGAACTTTCATCAATTTTTATATCATCACTTATCTCAACAAGATTTGCTTTACCTTTTCCATTCTCTTTTGATGTTGGTGATGATTTTTTTTCATTATAACCATTCTCATCTTCTGAGCTCACTCCTATAGTATCAGATAAACCATCTAGAGGTTCTTCTTGCATTTCTTCTTGAACCTGCAAAATAAGATTTGTAAACCAAGATAATAACTCATCAAAGCGTACATCATGGCTAATAATCATTTCCTTACTTGTTGGATTATAACACTTATATCCTTTCTGATTATCTACATAACCCATGGAAATACATTTCTCTTCTTTTGACTCTAGTTTAGTTCTCAATGCATATGGAACCATAGCAGAACAAACACAACCAAATACACAGAAGGGATCAATAACAGGTTTTCTATTAAACCAAACCTCAAAAGGAGTTACATTATGTGTTGTAGATGTTGGCATACGATTCATCAAATATACTACTATATTTACCGCTTCATCCCGAAACTTCGATGGCATATACTGTTCATTTAACATTGCTATTGCAATTTTTGCAATAATCCTATTTTATCTTTCTGCTACTCTATTTTGTTGAGGAGTATACCTGCAAGTGACTTCTCTCTTGATACCTTCATTCCAAAGAAAATCATTAAACGTTCTTGAAAAATATTCACTACCACCATCAAATCTTAACCTTTTAATCACATTTCCTGTTTGCTTTTCAGCCAATGCTTTGAATTTGACAAAGCAATCAAACGCATCACTCTTATGCTTAAGAGAATACACAAAAGTCATTTGGTTAAATTCATCCACAAAAGTAACATAATACTTACTATCTGCAAGTGATGGCTCCTTCATAGGACCCCAAACATGAGTGCATTTCTTGGAATTTCCTTGAACATGAGTGCCAAAGCTTTGTTCATGGTATCAGTTCTAAGGTTGATTTGTTAGTTTATTTCGGTAATTATGTGTGTGAAAAATTTTAATGTGTATGAGGCACCTTTTTGACCTATATAGAGGATTTATTTTCCTTGCTTTGTACATATGGATATAATCGTAATGAGCAACACATCTGTGTACATTCAGAATAGTAATACATTGTGTATTGTGCCCCGGGGCTTTTTCTTCCTGTTCATTGTGTTAGTTATGCACATTCTTTCTCCACATTAAAACATATCAACTGAATAACGACGGTCAGTGTACCGACGTGCAGCTGTCGGCGTCGGTATACCCCTCCGGAAATTTGGGAAAGCTGTATTGCCTCGGAATCATAGCCGCGTCGGTTCGGAATCACAACGTCGGTATAAGCGTCGGTATATGCATCGGTATTTTGCTGAAACTACCGACGCGTATACCGACGCATATACCGACGCTCTCTTTTTAACTAGGCCTGAACCCGAAATTCATCATTTTCGAATGTAGAACTCCTTTCGAGCTCGCGCGCGCCAACGACAGAGAAGAACTCTGTTTGTCATCCTCTCTCTCTCTCTCTCCCTCTCTCCCTCCCTTCCCTCTCTCTCTCTCTCTCTCTCCCTCCCTTCCCTCTCTCTCTCTCTCTCCCTCTCTCTCTCCCTCCCTCTCTCTCACTATCTCTCTCGCTCTCTCTCCCTCTCTCTCTCTCTCACTCTCTCCTCCTCTCTCTCCCTCTTTCTCTCTCCCTCTCTCTTTCTTTCTCCCTCTCTCTCTCTCTCTCTTTATACAGACCTCTATCTTTATAGATATGAAGTTTTGGTTTTGCTAATATGTTCTTTGTTTGGTTTTGCAGGAGAATTTTGCATCAAAGCTTTGGAAATTCGACGAAGAAGCACTTCAAGTGGAATACCAAAAAATACATCAATGTAAGTAAAACATATATCACTTTATATTTTTGTATATTGTTATCTTTCTTTATATTTTTGTTTTCTAATATCTTCTCTCTTTATTTTTGTTTGAGAGAGAGAGAGCGAGAGAGAGAGAGAGGGATATGCATATGCATACATGCATGCATATGCATACATGCATGCATGCATACATGCATATGCATACATGCATGCATATGCATACATGCATATGCATGCATGCATACATGCATACATGCATGCACACACATGCATACATGCATGAATGCACATGCATATGCATACATGCATGAATGCACATGCATACATGCATGAATGCATATGCATACATGCATGCATGCATATGCATACATGCATGTGCATGCATGCATATGCATACATGCATGCATGCATGCATACATGCATATGCATACATGAATGCATATGCATACATGAATGCATATGCATACGTGCATGCATACACATGCATACGTGCATGCATACACATGCATTCATGCATACACATGCATACATGCATGAATGCACATGCATATGCATACATGCATACATTCATATGAATACATGCATGCATATGCATACATGCATACATGATCACGAGCATGCATGCATGCATGCATGCATGCATGCATATGCATACATGCATGAATGCACATGCATACATGCATATGCATACATGCATATGCATACATGCATATGCATACATGCATATGCATACATGCATACATGCATATGCATACATGAATACATGCATATGCATACATGCATGCATATGCATACATGCATGCATATGCATACATGCATGCATATGCATACATGCATGAATGCACATGCATACATGCATGAATGCATATGCATACATGCATGTGCATGCATATGCATACATCAATGCATATGCATACATGAATGCATATGCATACATGCATGCATACACATGCATACATGCATGCATACACATGCATACATGCATGCATACACATGCATACACATGAATGCATATGCATACATGCATGCATGCATATGCATACATGCATGCATGCATATGAATATATGCATACATGCATATGCATGAATGCATACATGCATGCATGCATACATGCATGCACACACATGCATACATTCATGCACACACATGCATACATGCATGAATGCAGATGCATACATGCATGCATACATGCATACATGCATACATACATGAATGCACATGCATACATGCATGCATTCATGCATACATGCATACATGCATATGCATACATGCATGCATATGCATACATGCATGAATGCACATGCATACATGCATGAATGCATATGCATACATGCATGCATGCATATGCATACATGCATCTGCATGCATGCATATGCATACATGCATTTGCATGCATGCATATGCATACATGCATTTGCATGCATGCATATGCATACATGCATGTGCATGCATGCATATGCATACATGCATGCATGCATACATGCATATGCATACATGAATGCATATGCATACATGAATGCATATGCATACATGCATGCATACACATGCATACATGCATGCATGCATGCATGTATGCATATGCATACATACATACATGCATACATGCATATATGCATACATGCATATGCATACATGCATATGCATACATGCATATGCATACATGCATATGCATACATGCATATGCATACATGCATGCATATGCATACATGATCACGAGCATGCATGCATGCATGCATACATGCATATGCATGCATAGATGCATATGCATCCATGAATGCACATGCATACATACATGCATGAATACACATGCATACATGCATACATGCATACATGCATATGCATACATGCATGCATATGCATACATGCATGAATGTACATGCATACATGCATGAATGCACATGCATACATGCATGTGCATGCATGCATATGCATACATGCATGCATGCATATGCATACATGAATGCATATGCATACATGCATGCATACACATGCATACATGCATGAGTGCACATGCATACATGCTTGAATGCACATCCATACCTGCATATGCATACATGCATACATGCATAGATGCATACATGCATACATGCATACATACATACATGCATACATGCATGCATGCACATGCATACATGCATGAATGCACATCGATACATGCATGAATGCACATGGATACATGCATGACTGCACATGCATACATGCATGAATGCATATGCATACAGGCATGCATGCATATGCATACAGGCATGCATGCATATGCATACAGGCATGCATGCATATGCATACATGCATGTGCATGCATGCATATGCATGTACATGCATGTATGCATATGCATGCATGCCTGTATGCATATGCATACATGGTTGTATGCATATGCATACATGCATGCATGCATATGCATACATGCATACATGCATATGCATACATGAATGCATATGCATACATGCATGCATACACATGCATACATGCATGAATGCATATGCATACATGCATGAATGCACATGCATACATGCATGCATGCATGTATGCATATGCATACATGCATACATGCATGCATATGCATACATGCATATGCATACATGCATATGCATACATGCATATGCATACATGCATATGCATACATGCATATGCATATGCATACATGCATATGCATACATGTGTATACATGCATACATGTGTATACATGCATACATGCATATGCATACATGCATACATGTGTATACATGCATACATGCATATGCATACATGCATACATGCATACATGCATACACATGCATACATGCATACATGAATGCATATGCATACATGCATGCCTGCATACACATGCATACATGCATGCATACACATGCATACATGCATGCATACACATGCATATGCATACATGAGTATACAAGCATACATGCATATGCATACATGAGTATACAAGCATACATGCATATGCATACATGAGTATACAAGCATACATGCATATGCATACATGAGTATACAAGCATACATGCATATGCATACATGCATGCATACACATGCATACACATGCATATGCATACATGAGTATACAAGCATACATGCATATGCATACATGCATATGCATACATGCATATGCATATGTAAGCAAGCATGCATATGTATACAAGCATGCATATGTAAGCAAGTAAGCATATGCATACATGCATCCATATGTATACAAGCATGCATATGTAAGCAAGCAAGCATATGTACATGTATGTATACAAACAAGCATATGCATACAAGTATATACAAGGAAGCATATGTATATGTATATGTATGCACGTATACATATACAAGCATATGTATACGTGAATGTATATGTATACGTGAATGCATATGTATACAAGCATATGTATACATGAATGTATATGTATACAAGCTTAAGCATGCATATATATATATACATTGGATGAGATGATATCTTCATATTGCATCAGATGGGATCTCCACGTACACCATGGGGTTCACACGATCACGATGAATCAAAGATATATCATATCCGTAATGGAGCTCCCGTTATGGATGCGGTGGGGAAGTCAATGCGACAACGTTTACGACAACTCTGCTCGATCGAATTCGGTCATTCTGTAATGTTAAAATGGATCGAACAGGATAGAGACTCTAAAAATCATATCACACAATGCATATATGAAGAGTACCGGCCAGCACCTGGCAATCCAGTTGTGAGTTCCGATTGGATACAACATATAGCACACGAGGTGATGTCGCATCGACGATCGGAAGCTCGCGATGCTTTCAAAGCAGGCTTACCGATGCCTATATGGCTAGACACCGAAGAATGGGAATCGATTCAGGATGAGCATCAACATTCTCCTGATCGGTATCGACAACAAAGAGATGCGGCGGCCACTCGGTTAGATACGGTTGGAACATCGATTTTAGGTAGCGGCGGATACGACAGTATGCGCTACCAATTTCTAAGTATGATGTTAATTATTGAAGTTGTTTGTGTTAAGTATATTATGTATATTCATCTAACATTCTGCATATTTACTATAGGAGTTGGCAGTGGGTCATCCTCCAACGCGAGTAGAAGAATCGTATGGATATCGACATGGATTGACTGCACTGTTACAAGACATAGAGGGGCACGGTGCAATCGTCTCATGGGAGAATATTCTTGATTAGGTAAAGTTATATCTTGGTTTCGTGTTTCTAGTTGTTGTTTATAAATGTCATGTTAATTGGTTTTATTTTATACATATGTTTTGTTGCAGGATTGTAGGTGTAAATATTTTGATCAATGCCACAATTTCGTATCACACTCGCATACGACAATTATGAACCATAATTTTGTATTCGATTCCTATATGGAAGTGTTTTGTCACATTGCCACAATTTTGTATTACACTCCTATGTGGCAATGATGTACCATAATTTTGTATTCGATTCCTATATGTAAGTGCCATTTATGGAATATACGACTTTCTGTACATGAATCATTGTTCATTTTTGTTCATATAAGTTTATGTTTTGGTTGTCATTAGAGTACATAACACATGTACTCAGTTGGGCAGAGTGTATTGTCTTTTGCTAAACAACATCATGCTGTAGCAAAAGACAACACACTCTGCCCAAAAAAAATTGTGCAGGTTTGGTCGTCGGTATACGCGTCGGTACGTCCAGTATGGTCGTCGGTATATGCACCGGTACACCCAGCAGGGACGTCGGTATAAGCGTCGGTATATCCGTCGGTATTTCCGATGGTTATACCGATGCATATACCGACGCTTATACCGGTGCCATACTGGCGCTTTCTTTCCGACGCATATACCGACTGTAACACCGGCGTCGCAAAGATTTCACGCCCCTTCATTTGCCTCGGTAGCAACCTCGGTATACCCTCGATATGTTGTAGTGCCATGAGCCCCAAGGTTTAGTTAGTAACATAGTTTTCAGCCCAATAAGAGTAATGTCAAGGTTGGCGAAACACAGTGATTAGAATTTTATGATGCGAGAAACCCATTTCCATTTCTTTTTAATAGATAAAAGAAAGCTTTACATCTTTCCAAAACTTTCCAAAATGAGACAACAAGCTTGAATATTTCAAAATTTACTTTTTAGAGAAAAATAAGAACGTATTTAGGGCTATGAATGTTTGAATTCGCAGCACCAACAAGAAAGAGGTTGTATGAGTTTATAAATATCAATTAGAACCAAGACACAATTCAAGAGCATAGGCCCTTATCAGCGACCTTTCAACCATCTTATTGCCACAAGGAAGGCCTGACCTAGCTTTGGCTTAAGAGAAACAGTAGGTTCAATTTGAGCAATAGAAAATAAAATTTTTATAATGATCCAAACGTAGCCTAATATCAATAAGGTATTTATAGAATATAATCTTTGTAATTGAGCTTTGAAAAGGATGGGCCTCATACTCAGAGACGAATAGGTTAAGAAGTCCTCAATTTCGATCTCCACAAGTCAATATGGGGCTTCAAAAGAGGCTAGGTTACCTTCGTAGCTAATATGATGATTTTGCCTTGTTCAGTCTATGAACTCAACCATGTTGCAGCCCACGATGAGGAAGTTCATGAATAGGAGCATATCTAGAATGTTTTACAACTCCTCTTTCTTTAGAAAGCAGTCTGGGATTCTCGGCGAAAGAATGATAAAGTTACGTGGCCTTGTATTTGAAATGGCCAACGATATGTTGTCATGCAGGCATGAGAGTAAGAGAAATGCTCATGATTGCCTCTATTTTCTGCTATATCGTGCACGTATCGGAATACGTACTTCGTTCATTGTGTTTGTAGATGGTGCAAAACTGGAATGATTCGCCGAGTTAAGAAGCATACGAATTCATGTGCTCTTCAATCATTCGTTCATTCGTTTATTTAAGCTCCATCTAAGAAGTCTGCTCTAGCGATAAGTTTTTGTTTTTATGTATTTATTTATTTATTTATTTTTCTTGCATTTACACAGGCCTTTGGTCCTTGCAACAGCTCATCCTCAATGGATGCGAGTCTCTAACCAGGCTTTCCTTCCTTCCCATGACCCTCCGGAAAATAAGTATGACATCTTGGATGCTTGAGAGCGTGGAAGATGTGAGTGTTATAACTTTGAGCTTCTTCTCGTGTGTTAGCCAATAACACGTTTCACTCAAACGTATGTGAGTACATTTGCAGGCCTCGCTACCAAACTTAGAAGACCTTACTATCAACCACTGGCGAAATCTGAAGAGCTTAGCTCTCCACGCGACATCCCTGCAACGATTGGATTTGCATGGATGTGTCGAACTCGAGGACTTGGATTGCAAAGGTAGCACTTTCACTTTCCTTTCTTTTTCTAAGAAACTTTACCAATGACCGAGTACTAATGATCCTTATTTGTCTTGAATTAAAAATAATTCCTCCATTCGAAATAATCTCTTACACTCGAGCGCAATCACCTTTGCACACTTCGTTTTCAACAATATCTACGAAAAAGAAGGAAAACCGTTCGTTGCTGCTCTCATGGTTAACCCAAATTTCCCATCTTCGAAAAAATCTCGTGACCTCACAAACACAATTGAAAAGAATAAGTTGATATATTCTCATATAATCGAATAGAAACAGGCGATCAAGCCTCTGTTGCAATAACAAATAAAACCTCGGAGAGTTCCCTAAGGCAATAACTGCATGCGTCAAAACATTGTTTATTATTAAGGAAAACTCATTGATTTTGGAAATCCGTTTCCATTTAATTTCTATAGAAAAAAAAAGCCGCAGGCTTACTGAACACTTTATAGACTGAGAAAGCATGCTCAAGCACTTTGAATTTAGCGTTCTATAGAGAAAGGAGAACGTCTTTAGGGCTAATGACTCTTTTGACTTTGAAGCACCCACAAAGGAAGGTCTCTGGGTCTCTAAAGATCAGGTAGAACAAGAAAGCTCATAAGCCTTTTTTCTAATATAGTTGTTTTTCCTAATGAGAATACTAAAAAGGCCTGACCCAGAATTGACTTTACAGAGATAATGGATTGATTTTTCTTTTGTTTTCTTTTTAAAAGTGCTTTATATAAGAAAACAAGGAAACGATACGAGATTATTAGATAGATTTGCAAAGAGGGTTTAAACGCTTTTTGCCCCTTTCATGATTAATTATGCTTCAAAAATTCTCTAATGTCAATAAGCGATTTTTGCAGCTCTGAGGGATGCCCGAGCTCATACTCTGTTTGAAGAAATTTATGAAATCCTCCATTTGGATCTTGGAAATGCCAGTATGGAACTTTAAAATATTGTGGGATACCTTTTAAACTACAACAATGATTCTTCCTTTCACTTTCATTTCATCTATTAAAAGGTTTTCTAATATAATGTTTTTCACCAAAATTCAAGTTAAAAATTTAACATTAGGATCTTTTGGGGTATTAGGCAAGCAATACGCTTAGCATGATGATCAAGTCTCATGTATGGAAAGGAAGAGGTCTTGGATTCAATCGCCACGAGTGCATGGGGGAGATTATTTTTCCAAATACCCTCTAGAACCTTTTAGAAGAGTCAAATCAAGTAACACGAGTTAACGGAGTACACTAACGCTTATGTCTAGTAGCTTATACATCTATTTTTTGTAGACTTCAATTAGTTGGGACACCTAGTGAGTGGAGCTTCAATTTTCGTTACAAATGCAATGGTAAAGATCGAACATGCATATGCGGACTCTAGTTAACTCCAAAGGTCATCCTCAATCTAGAAATGTATATAATGGTCAGTTGTGTGGAGCGTGTCAAGTCATATCTTACATATGTGAAGGCTACCTTTCTAGTATATTTCCAAGGTAGTAATGGCTATTTCAAGTGTTGTAAATAGTCATATCGCTCCCTTGCTTCAAAAAAAGATCTCCTCACCCTTGATTGAGGCTTTTAGTATCAACGATTCACCAGCAAAATGTTGGAAGATGGTGGTCAAGCAGTCACACTATTTCCTTATCAAGGTTCAAAGGGAGATTGAAAACATTTTGCATATAAGAAGTGAGAATCTTTATTGTAGGATCTAGTGGTGTCTGAAGGCTAAAATGAATAAACATAGTTCTCACTCCAAGCTCGGCATCCTAAAAATTGGAAGCAAACTTACATATAAAAATGAAATTCAAAGAAAGAACGTTGAGATCTATTTGAAACAATGGTAGGTAGGAAAAGGATATAAACCAACTAAATAAATTTGTAAACTCTTAAATAAGAAGTGGGAAATGGGAGAGATTCCATACATAATTGACAACAAAGTAGTGGAATGCACTACTATTTAGGAGAATATGGCACTAATTTCCAATCACTTCATTCAATTCTTGGGATTGTCCACTGTGATCTATCATAAAAAACGTGATTCCAAGGTTGCCGTCACTAGAAGTAAAACCAAAAGAATCTCACAAAATATGTTTCATCTTCTCGAATCCATCCATCTCAAACAAAAAGAGATTTGAAGCTATTGATTCACCATCAATGGTAAAAACTCGGGTGAGGAAGGTCTTACAAATGAGTTTTCAAGAAATTCAAGAGATTTTTGGTGAACCTGCATTGCTTGGTCTAGCAAGAAGCCCTAAAATTTGGTGCTTTGCCTAAGTATCTCAATGAAGGTGTGATAAAGGTGACTCACGAATATGATAGAAGAAAAAAAGATAAGAAACTGGTGCCCAATCACAATGCTACAAACCGGCGAAAAGATATTCACAAAGGTCCCTCATGATTGTATTTCATTCCAACTCACTTGATGTCTTAGTGAGGATACGAAAGGGATCATTATGGGTAGATCCATCCTCTAGGCCGTTATCTATGTATGGGAAGGCTTTGAAGTTAATAAGGATTCTCCTCAAAATGTCCTCATTTTCAAAAAGCTTATGACATCTTGAGTGGGAATTCATTCTCAAATACATGAAAGCTATTCATTATGGACCTAAATTCATCAAGATGATTGCAATGCTTTTGGGAAACTTCCTCAATTCAGATTAATATAAATGGCAAACTCTCACATGCAAATAGATTAAGGCATTCTATCACATAGGGTTGCCCCTTGAATCAACTTCTCCTCTCTATTGCAATCAATGGCCTCAACTGCCTAGTTAACCATCAATCCCAACTCAGGAAGATTCATGGACTGATCCTAGAGTAACAAACTAATGATAGTGAGATTCTTCCTAGATGACACAAATGGCTTTGTGCAAAATGAGACTACTAGTACCCCATCTTCTTGCAATGTCTTACCACTTTCTACATTGCTTTTGGGTCCAAAATAATCAATTCGTAAACTAATTGCAAGGCTATTTCTAGGCCTTTTGGCAATTTGGCATTAAGCAAAGATGCATGGACCTCCCAAAGGACAAATTTTAAATTTCTTGGGAATTGTGATGGCCTCTAATGTGTCCTTGGATTAGAGTTGCAATTGAGTTCTTGCCAAACTTGATAAGCAACTTTCTTATGGGAAGGGCATGCAACTAAACCTGGTGAGGCATGCCATGGTGATCACCACCTTGCGTCTAACATCAGTTAGACATTTTTTCCGCATGTTGAAGAAGGAAAGTCAAAGATTTAACAAAATTGGTAAGTAATTGGAGAAATTTCATGTGGACGTGAGATCACAATAGGAGAGGTATGCCCAAGACCAAATGGGTAATCTATGCAAGCCAAAAAGATTTTGGTGCCTTGGGCATTCTAGAGATTGTGGAGATGGTAGGTAAGATGGCTACCAAATGGAGGATCAAAGCATGGTGTAACTTTGAAGCTTATTGGGTAGAATTGATTCTCAAAGAAAAAGGTCTGCTCTTATACTTGTGAGGCTTCCTAGGTGGAAGCGTTATGATTTTCTCAGTTTGAGGTTTTCTCCTTTTCAAGTGACTTCAAGAGGATTAGACTTGCTTTAATCCTTATGGAAGAGTTGGAATAAGATGAACCCATATATGAAAGAGCATGAGGATTCAAAATGGGCTACTGAGATTAGACAAAGATACTCTATTTCTTTTCCCATAGGGGGAATCAAAGAAATTGACTTGGATAACCTTCAAAGGTCAAAGAAGCTGCAAAACAAAGGGTTTGATTATGGAAAGGTCTTTCGAACCATCAAAAAATATAGTGGATTTTAATATGAACATTGGAGTCTTTTAAGGCACATAATCAATTCATGGGAAAACTCCAAGACTCACCTACTTTTGTGAAGTGATCACCTAAATATTGTGGGCTTAAGATGCATCAATGAAAATAACTAAGGTAAGGCAATGAATTTCAAGAAACACTTCACTGCATATCAACCTCATCAAGAGATGTTATCCACTCTCTAAATATCATATGGAAATGTAATTTTTTAGACGTATGGCTCCCTCTCATTGAGAACAAAGAGGAGATTCTAATGTCGTGAGTTCTCCACCAAAGAATTTGTAAAAAAGTAAAAGATAAAAAGATTTATGAGCCCTCCTAGTGGTGCATGTGATGTTTCTATCATGGAGAAGACATTGTTCACCTTTTCTTTTTCTTCCCTAGTAGCCATTGGATCTCACAAGCTCTTTCTAGGTTGTTGAATCTACAAAATCAAATAAATTGGAAGCAAGCTTAGTTGGGTGAAGTGATTGGTTTCTCCTCTGATTTATGAAATGCCATCAGGGGGGAAACACTTTGGAAGATTTGGAAAGAAAGATGTGGTACAAATTTGAGGAAATTCCTCAAGAGTTGTCAATTGAGAAATCCCTTGCCCTAGTAGGTAGAATAATGCGTAATTAGAAAAAGTCCCCTCCCTTCAAAGCCCATACAATTTTCATCTTAGAAAATAAGAAGATCAAGTTTAAATGGGCCACACATGAGGGTGATGAAAAGATCATTAGACTTTTGTATAATATTCTCTTAAAATAAGCTTTCACATTGAATCTTGGGCATTTCTAGCATTGAACCTTTAGAACATCCTACCCCTACTTTTGTCGGATATGGTGGATCCCAAGGGCACTAAGCCCCTTCACTCTAATAATGGGCTTTTTTATAAATTCACGCAAGGCGGAATATGTGTTGACCAAATATCATCTTAAAATAATAATGAAAAACATTCCTGAATGACTCATGAGATGGAAAAATATTATTGTTTTAAGTATAGAATCTCAAGCAAGATTAAATCTTGGGAAATATTTTCCAAGCTCAGATGTAAAGAGGTAAAAAGGGTCAAGTGGTACCCAAGGTATTGAGAGCCTACATTTAGAATGGTAGGTGCTTAAAAGATCTTAAACTTGAAGTATTCATACATGTTTTGTTTCACATAATTGAAGGAAAGCGTCAATATTGAGCAATGTATTGTGTATCACAAAGGCTAAAGTTATTAGAAATGCGACACACTATTCAATTTCTAGTACAAGCTTCTCATTTCAAAGAAAAAATAAGAAGATATTAGTGCATGATGGTGTAAGTGTGGGCTTGATGGTTTGAAACATGAGGATTTACATTCGTATGAAGGTGGATATGATGGAATGGGATACGGTAATTAAAGGTGATGCTTTTTTAGGCTCAATTTCAAGAATTTTAAGAGAATTTCTTGGGTTTGGATAGTTTCAAAATTGATTTAGGATTCTTCGCTTTGGTCTAGTTGAGGTTCCATTGAAGAAAATGAATGGAGTAATTCTTTCCTAAATTCTAACTAGGAGTCTAGATCTTGGATTGGACATAGTACTCCTATTGTCAAATAAAATGTTAATGGATGGTGGTTAATATTGTTCCATAGTAGAAACATGTAAGCTACATGACTTAATAAAACATCATTCTTCCAAACCAAATTCAATTTGAAGACATTTATGAAAACCTTGAAATAGATAAAAAAAACCTTCCCATTTTGGTTAGATCATGCACAAGTGGTGCCCTTCAATGAACAAAGACCTAAAATAGACCAAAACCTGAAATGGAACAAGGTAGCAAGTTTGGCTTGAGTTAGTTTGAATCCACCCTTTCCACTAACTCCACAATTAGGACCAAGAATTAGTGAATTGAACGAGGATGATTTTATAATCTACCCTGATTATTGTTTAGATACTTTGAACTAGGTTTAATTATCAAGTGCAAAGTTGTGTGGTGCTTTGAATGTTTTGGGCATGTATGAGACCACACATGAATTCCCGTCCTTTCACTTCTCATCTAGAATATAATCCCTTTCTTATGAGAGAGAGAACTAAAAAGTACAAAAATCATGATCATGAATTTGGACCATGCGCTCACGGTAATGCTATTATATAGCTATACATTGAAGCATTATTCTGAGGAAAACAAACTTTTCAAGGACGGGTAGTTGTTATAGAGTATTTTGAAGAAGGTTCACATTATATATCATCAAGAACTTCTAGAGTACTAGACAAGCAAGAAGCTTAGCCTAATTGTTAAGTCTCATTGTTGGGAAGGAGGAGGCGTTGATTTTGATCCCCATGAGTGCATTGGGGACATTATTGCACCAAATATTGTTTCAAGGCATCTACAAACATCCTAAGGCACGTGACTAGTACATCCAACATTTTTACTTGAGTGAAATGGGACACTTGATGAATGGATCTTAAGTTGTGGCTACACATGCCTAGGGTTGAGTCGAGTGAGCTCTAGAGGTTAACCTATATATCTATATATATATATATATATATATATATATATATATATATATATATATATATATATATATATATATATATATATATATATATACATATATGTATATATATATACATATATGTATATATATATACATATATGTATATATATATATATATATATATATATATATATATTATATATATATATATATATATATATATATATATATATATATATATATATATATATATATATATATATATATATATATATATATATATATATATATATATATAATAGGGAATTGAATGGAGAGTTGCAAGTCATTTCTCACATCTATGGAGTAGGTTTCTACTAGTCACTAGAACATTTCAAATGAAAAAATTTGATGTTATTCCGAAAAAAACGATTTGATTCCTTTCAAATTAATACATATATGCATAGCAAAAGTATCTGGATTTCACAAGAAATCAAGTATATCAATTCCAACTTATCAGGTACTCGGAAACTTGGAAACTTTAATTCCAAGGGAGATAAAAAAAAGTTATTTACATAATTTTCCTTTCACTCTTATCAGGTTGGATGTTATTTGATGTTATGACGGTATTAAGTTTACAAGTGCGTTTTGTTTCATGCTTCGTGGCTCATGCGTATCTTGCCTGATCAAGGAATTGCCTATCGTCACCAATTGTCAAGTGATGATAAGTATTGGAAAGTTTTTGTACCTATAATCAAGCATCAACTATTGATTTTGAAAATACGTTTGCTCCAATGTTTTGTACACCAATTATTTTGTAGCATATATAGACTTTGAACTTCAAATGAATTCTGAAATGAATGACTATATGTCTTTAAGCTCCATTACTTTGCTCAAAAAATGACATGAAAACAAATTGTACACGTTAAGAAGAGATGGGTTTAAGCAAGCACCACATGCTTAGTATGCAAAGCTACTTGCCTTTTGATTAGAACCTTAATTTGGCAATTGCAAAACTAGGAGCACCATCTACGTGAAGCATGGAGATTATGAGATTTGAACCTTTATGTTGTTGGTATCCTCTTCAAATAGGGTGCATAGTTTTGAGTTGAATTCTTAGATTTCGAACATTTGCATGATTATTGAAACATCTACCATATAAAAGTGGATGAAAGAAACAATATCCTGATGTTGATGACTATAATAACACTTTAAATTCTATCGAGAAATAATTTCATGATGAAAATCCATCTGATAGTGGCTTTCATCGACAAGACACTGGATGCCCTTTTTATGAATGCATTAATTCTTCGTGACTTTCAAGGTGTCGGCTGTCAAAAGAGTAGATTTACGCATAGTACCCAAGTATCAAGTGTTTGGAAGAAATCATCTATATCGTTTTCTACATATCGAATGCCAAGAAAATTTGTGTTCTCTTATTCGAAGGAGATAAACACAGACATTATTTCATAATTTTTTCTTTCAATTCCGTTTAATTGGATGTTACAACACTCGTATGTCCACAAGTGAGCTTTCCCTCATTCTTAGTAGCTCGTGCATATCTTGTTTGAGCAAAAAATGACCATAATTAGAGCTCCCAGGTGTGACGCTACTTACAGAGAAACTTTCATAGCTGAGCTTGAGTACGTGTGGGGCTAATATATCGACTGTTGGTCAACCACCATCCTTAGTAACACTGAAAGAACGTTGGGATTTGAAAAGGACCGGATGCTCCATGCTCAATCTAAGCACACTGTCTGCACTATCATTATGTTTGCAATATTATTTAGTTGCACTAACACTTTTTTTTTTAAATGGAAGCTCAACCGAAGACAATTCCCATGAGCTTTAACTTTATCTGCATTATCATTATGTTTGGAATATTATTTAGTTGCACTATCACCTTTTTTTAAAATGGAAGTTCAACCAAAGCCAACTCCCATGAGCTTTAACTTTGAAAGTGCAATCGTACAAGTGAATGGGCATAGCACCTGTAGAATCCCCTGTATCCCACAAAGCAAGGTTTTGATAAAGTTACAACATTACAAGCCAAATCCATACATGTCTAGCCTGGACCTTGAACCTTGGACCTTTCCTCAATAGGCCAAAGCTCAACCAGCTGCCCTATAGGACATGGACACTATCATTATTATTTAGTTGCATTATCATTTTGTTTGCACTGTTTGCATTGAGAAAAAATCTTCTCTAAGAAGCAGTTAAAGTTCGTTCTAACTAACTTCACTGTTTTGCATACATATGACACAGGCCTTCCGTCGTTGCAACACCTCATCCTCGATGGCTGCGTCTCTCTAACCACTCTTTTGTTCCTTCCGACAACCCTCACGAACTTAAGCGTGGATATGGAAGAAAGGGTTGACAGCCTCGAGGGTATGGAAAATGTAAGTGGAAGGGGTGGTATAACTTTACCTTTCTTTTCTTGTGTAAACGAGCAAATTTTTTCACTGAACTTTAAGTGTATATATTGGCAGGCCTCTCTACCAAACCTACTAGAACTCACTATCAGCTGCTGCCCAGAGTTGAAGAGGTTAGCTCTCCAAGCGACATCGTTGCAACAATTGGATTTGAGCGGCAGTACAGGACTCGAGGACTTGAATTGCAAAGGTAGCACTTTCACTTTTCCTTTCGTTTTTCATTTTTCAAGAAGTTTATCCAAAAATACTTTAAAAAGATTAATTTTAATGAACCTTATTTCTCCCATCTCCTTTATCTTCTTTGATTCCTACCTACAACCAAATGTTCTCTAAAATATTTCAACCGATTCTTTTAAAATATGAAAGAGTTTTGGGAGCCTTTGTACGATGAAAAGAGGGAAAGTCGTTAACATGAATGCCCAACTTCCTTACCATAAATTCTTACATAGTCGTGTACTAAACACAACTGAGGCACAAGCTTGTAGCTTCTGATTGGAAAACTGAGAAACATGAAAAGAAGAAAATGATGCCTCTCTATTGGAAAAACGAATAACAATGAATCTTTTATTTATGATACCTTGTAGAGTTATCTTATGTGTAAACTTCATTTTCCAACAATTGTTTTAAATCACACGTTAAGCTTTTAAGGGGGCACTTTATATCTTCTGAGTTTAACTATGACAATAGGACAATGAGCTTATCAAAGTTAGGCATAGTGTCTCTCATTAAAAACGTGGTGTCTGAACTTCTGTAAAGTTTTCCTAATTCGTTTAGCATGAAAAAAACCATATCATGGTCCTCCTCTGTGCAATTAATGGATGCCAGATCATCAATTACTTTTGTCATCTCTACCGCATGGTCTGTAATAGATCTATTTCCATGCCAAACCCTATGTAATGTTTGCTTCAGCTGGATCTTTCTAGCCTCAATGGACATACCATAAATGTTATGATTGATATTCCATGCTTCTTTTGTAATTCCCTTCATAGCATGCATAATTAAATTCTCTGATATGCATATGGAAAAGCTAGGAAAATTCTACTCTAAATTCTAAAAACAATTTACTAGAGTTTCGACTACTTGTCCTTAATTTGACTACCAACGAATTTATTTGTTCAACTAATCTCAAGTTATATTTCCTCTTTTCATTCCACTAACGGTGTCCCCTACGCTTTAATGTGCCTATTTATGACTTGTCCAAAAATTTTGGTAGTCTTCTTTGTAATGTGTGTTCATGAGCATAAAAAAACCATCATAATCCTCCATTAAAACTCAAACATCGTGCGAAAAGCATCATGGCAGCACTTCATGTACGTGCATGTCTTTGATGGCAGACCTCAAATACATACATTTATCCCATGTTTGACACACGAGATCTTTGGAGTTTGTTTCTCTTTGAATCTTCCACCTATACCACTAAGGTATCTCGTAGAATAGTATACCTCAGTTAAAAACATTACCAAGAACCCTTGGTTTTGTTTAAATAAATGTCTTTTAGAAGAGATAATAACCTCATAAGCCCGTGAGTTGCCCTTTTAAGGACACACAATATCATACATACATGTCAAAATGTGTGAGTAGTGTCAATACATGGACCCACAAGTGAATACATGACATCATTTACTCACATCTAATGCAGAATTAAAATATGAAATCAAATGTATACTTTGATGTTAATAGAATACATTGAGATCCACAACATCTGAATGATGATTTTATTACTTATGCTTGATTTTGGAGTAAAGAATATAATGTTCTTTCTTCTCTACTTTGATCCTCTAAATTCTCTGATGATGTCACATCAGCCCTTTGTGTCTTATTGCACTACTTTCTTGATCAAAAGTACTTCCTCCAAGAGAAATGACTTGAGGTATTGTTAATTCGAATTTGGAACGGGCTGTAATGGGGGTGATTGTCTCGTGGCGTACTGTATCTGATACTGAGAGTTTTGGATGCAAAACCAGTTAGCTGCGTTTTCCCTTCCGTGATCGAGAAAGAGTTTCAGGCATCAGCTGCATGTTTTGCCACACTCCTATGTTGACGTACAGTCAAATCTGCACACTCTAGAAGTCATATTCACTGTCATTGTGAAGTTGATTTTTACCTTCTCATGTCAGCAGCTTTAAACTTCTGTAAATGAAGCAAAGGTTTGCATCTGCACCTAGAAACGTCTGATAGGGGGATGCAGCGCATGCCGAGGAAGGGTTCAGAGTAACATTCGATTCCTATGTTCGCCTTGTGCTTTGTCCGACTTTGAGGAATGCTACTGCCAACCACAATCTCTGCATCTGTGAATCAAGTGTGTGACAGGTAAGGCGCAATGGAAAGAGAGCAGTCCTTTTATTACTATGGTGATTATGCGATTTGGGGAAGGATCAGAGATGGATGAATGACTATTGAAGAACGAGGCTGATTGGGCTTGTTAATTCACGCGGCAGTAGTTCTATTTTTGAGCTCTGATGCCAGTTTATTGCATCGCAGGTATAATTTATCTCCTACATGGTGTAGAGATATTGGGGATGACGAAGCGACAAAGAGACAATATCGGGAAACGTCCGTGCGCTACAGCTCAATACATGACCACCGAACCTTTCATTTCCAGTATGTTTTTACATAAGTGGCATTTTGATGCCATGTCATCAGCTGATAGGGCTAGTAACTATCTCTTGTAGGTACAGAAGAACACCATAATCACATTAGCATGCTTGGTTTGTAGGCTCAACGCCTTTTCCAATAAAATAAGTCCATAGGAGAATGTGTGCCCTTTGTCAATAAGATGATTTTATAGTCATCGGAAACTAGTTCCCTAAACCAAGATGGATTCCAAGAAGGTCTCTGTTATTTTAGCTTGCCCTACGCCTCAGGATAAGGGATAGTTATGATCATTTCTAGGAGTTTTGATTTATTCTGAAAATTCATCTCTTCTTATTCGTCGATAATAGTACCTATGATGAACTTTCTTCAAGGCAAAGTTCCATTTGCATGGAAGCAAGAGTAGCAAGAGAGTTTCGATACTCTGAAACAAGCTGTTTCAGAGGCTTCTATACTCGAAGTGGTAGATCCACGGAAACCCTTTGAGTTAGAGGCACATGTTAGTGGCATAGCCATAGGGGCAGTTTTTATCCAAGATGGTAGGCCAATAGCTTTTTAAAGCAAGAAATTGAGTAGTGCATAGCGTAATTAGCTAGTGCATGAATATGAGTTGTATGCAATGATGCATGCACTTAAAGTCTAGAGACACTATCGTTATGGTGCAAAATGTAAGGTATACAGAGATGACCATATACCCAAGTCCTCTTGTAGTGAGTAGATCTTCAAAGCAAACATGCTCGTTGGGCTAAGATCATGCAAGAACTTGAGATGGAAATCCTGTATAGAAGAGGCAAAGAGAATATAATAGTTGATGCATTATCCTAGATAATGTATCAAATGAAGCAAAGAGAATATAATAGTTGATGCATTATCCTAGCTTTATAGTTCTAGAATGCTCAATGATTCAAGAGATAAAAGAAGCATTAGAGCCATGAGTGATGACTTTGTCATAGAAGACGAGGTATTTCCAGCTATTTTCTTCACCTAGCAGAGCAAACAACTCCATTCTGTATTCCAATTTCTCCTAGGAGAATGGAATAGTCAAACATGTTAAACAATGCTTTATGTGTCAAGTCAACAAAGCAAAACGGGTGAAGATACTAGACCTTTTGCCTCCTTTACAAATTCCAAATCATAACGAGGATAGTGTATCCATGGACATCGTAGTGGGTTTTACCATAGATCCAAAGGAAGCAAGATACTATCCTAGTTGTGGTAGATAGATTGAGAAAAATGGCTTATTTCATACCCATGCAAGAGACAATAGAAGCTCCACAGGAAGCAGAGTTGTTTACCTAGCATGTCTTTAGATTGCATGGTTACCGTCATCCATAGTTTCAGATAGGATTATGAGATTCACACCACACTTTTAAAAGTTTGTATTTGAGAAACTGAAACTTTCATTAAAGATGAGTAATAGTGATCATCCTCAGATAGATGGTCAGACCAAGAGGGTCAACTAGATTCTCAAGGACATGTTGAGGGCATATGTGTTTGAGAGGTAGATAGGCTGGGATATTTATCTCCCACTATGAGAGTTCTCTTATAACAATAGGCCTCACAAGGTGATAGGAATGTATGCTCTTGAGATGAGCTATGCCATGAATCCCAATGCTCGCCATACCATAGGGTTACCAAAGAAATGTCCTAGTGCTTCAGAGTTCTTAGTGAACCTCCAAGCAAATTTAGAAATAGCTAAAGCCAAGGTGTAGCAAGCTCCTGATAGGGAAAAAGAGTATGCTAGTAGGAAGAGATCTCCTAAATCTTTTGAGGAAGGAGACAGGGTCTTTCTTCAGGTACCAGCTAGATCTACTTCACTATCCATAGGGAAGTGCAATAAGCTTTCACCAAGGTTATCTAGACCTTGGAAGATAGTTAAAAAGCTAAGTGAAGTTGCATACCGATTAGAGCTTCCTGTAGATTGCAGAGTTCATCTAGTGTTTCATGTTAGTAAACTTCATAAGTATAATTCTAGGCAGGATAATCTAATAGAAGGTATTGTTTCTGTGCACACAAGTAATAGCACACATCATTCTCGAAATAGGATATTCAATTGGAGATAGAAATGGTTGAGGAACGATGTCATCTAGGAGTATCTAGTAGCTTGGAGAGGATTACCACTTACTGACTCTACTTGGGAATCAGAAGCTTTGGTCCCTCATTGATCATTGAGGACAGTGATCTTTAGAAGGGGGAGAGAGTGTGAGACATTGATCCATAGGATCATGAAATTGGTCCATAGGGATCATTCTATGTGTATGAGGGGCAAGGGCCAACTTGCCAAGGTCCCAAGCTCTGGGGATATCATAAGGTATTCAGTAGTAATGGGGGTGAGTGGTGCATGATAGCCACATGGCCGCACTAGACCATTCGAGATCATTGATATTTTTAGAATACAAGAGGATATATATGGATGGTAGGAGAATTATACACACATCAATTAAGCCTTTCTCACATTTGTTGCCTACCAAAATGACCCTCCACCCACATATACATTTGTTGGCCCTCTTTTCTAATCTCTATCTGTTGCACCCCTTCACCTACCTGCACACTATTGCAGTTTTGGAAAGAAACTCTCGAGTGAAGCTATTGTGTATCATATGTGTTCCCCACATCAAACTTCCCCAATCCATAAGCGACTACGAGGCAAGCAAGAAAGTTGCTAATTTTTATGCTTCTTGATTGGGATGCGACCAAATATCATCCTTGCACACCACAACTTCTACAATAAATAAGGAATGCATTGAAAGATACTCCTTTAGTCACTCTCTTTCTACTAGGAAAAGCACTGTTTGTTCTTTTTCGCATAATAAGTGAGAGTGAGAGAGCTCTCCTGTTGCCAACGGTTAGTGTTGAGGAAGTTAGTATAAAGGTGGAATAAGTGGCAATGAAGCATGAACAAATACTCATAATCATCAAAAGAGGTCTTGAAAGGTATCTTATGTACATCATGATCTCATACTCTAATCTCATGGTAACCACTTTTTAAATCTATTCTTCTAAATACAACGGCTCCACATAGAGCATCTAAAAGATCAACAATCCTTGGCGTGGGATATCTGTGTCTGATAGTAGTTTTATTGAATGCTCAGTAGTCAATGCACATCCTATAAGATTCATGTTTCTTCTTCAAAAAAAGAACTAGTGCTGCAAAGCGCGAATAGCTAGATCTAATCAACACTTTCTATAGGTACTCGTCAACAACCTTGCGGACTTCATTTTCCTCTCACGAACTCATTCAAAATGGTGGGTGAGCATTTGCACTCGCGCCTGGTACAAATTCGATTCGATGCTCTATGTTCCTACGAGGAGGCAAACTTGAAGGTAATTCTTTCAAGAATAACTCTTGGAATTCTACTCTCACTTTCTCTAAAAGTGTTGGAGCATCCAAACTAGAGTCTCCATGATTGCATGAATCTATCATAATACACAGTGAATGCATAAAATAAAGAAAATATATATACTTACCATCTACCTTTAGCATCTTGGTAGTGTTGATCAATCTTGTCTCTTGGAGATCTGGCTCTCCACGGATTAGTAGTCACTTCCCTTCATGCTCAAACTGATACACATGCAAAGCAAAGTGAATGACTTGTCTCTTCCTCGCATGCCACTTCGTACCAAGGACTACGTCAAAGTGTGCTAGTCTCCCTATCTTGAAATCCAATCTATACTCATAGGATTGGATCTAAATGGGTAGATCAACAACTCGTCGATCCCATGTCTCAGTTCCCTTTCCGTCAGGTAACTCTACTATGTAGGTATACTCTGACTTCACAGTTTCAAGATGTAACTTCTTGACTAGTTGGGAACTAATGACATTATGTGTTGACCCAGTGTAAGAGAGTACCTTGGGAGGCTATCTTACCATGAGTCCTCTCATGAAAGTGAGTTTTCTATTTGGGAACTGATATCCTTTCTGTACCACTTGTGAGAGCACAATGTCTTGCACAATCGGCACCTTCTTGGTGACCATCATTGCCACTATGGGAAATGATAGTGGTGATGGGGAATCTCCGAAATCCTCATCATGAACACTCCCCGCCTAAGTGGGATCTATGACTATGGTGACTACTATCTTCTTTTTGTTAGGACAGTCCTTGAAAAGATGTTGTCCTTAACAACCATAGCATAATCCCTCTTTCATTGCCCTCTCTTTCTATTGTGCGGTAAGTATCAACTTATTATAAGTCCTCTCAGCTAGAATATACACTTTTCTTGTATGTCCTACAACTATCTTGATCATATGCACCTGGTTAGCCTCTCTAGAAGCCTGTGCACTAATGGAGCCAAGAGTAGGTGTGTGGAAGGATAGACTGACCTTAGGCCATGAGGACGTCTGACCCTAGGAGCCTATGCCCTATGGCCGTCCTCATAGACTAAAGCCATCTTCATGGTATGTGTCAAGGACTAACATATCTCCTTCCTCACCAAGGATCTAATATTTTCTCAAGGTCACAATATGAACTTCTCAACCTGGAGAAACATAGGGATAGTATGAAGCACTTTAAGTACCACATCTCTATATTGATCCATGTACTCATGAACCGTTTGATTCCTCCGACAGATGAAGAACTAGGTTTCTAGTGCTATAGACCTCTCATCAAGAAGTACAAAATCATTATAGAATAAAGTATTGAACTGATCCTAAGTCATGGCTCTTTCTTATCTTATTCGATCTTCCGCCACCACCCAGGGGAGACATCCATAAGTTTATACATGAACTGCTGAATCTTATGTCTATCATCAAGGACATGACACAAGTGGAAGTAGTGGTCCCACGCTAAGCCATTGCTGAATACCATCAACACACCTAGCACTAGTCGAGCGATGGTATCTAAGCAGCTTAAGATTCTTAAGTTGCCACCTCGCCTCCCTGACTAAGATGCTATCTCTAGGGACTTCTGTAGCTATATGCTCATTTGGAGCATCTACCTCCATCCCTGGAAAGTTAGGATCATGCACAACTTCCTCTTTCTCACACCCACGCATGTGTGCCAAGATATCATGAAGTGTGCTTTCTAGATTTATAATCTTGTTACTCATGGTCTAAATGGGATCCACGGGTTGCTCTTCGATGAGTGTATCTCTCCCAGAAGTTGATAATGTTCTTGAGGCCATTCTAGGATATGGTGATGATCAATTTATAATTTTTTATTTTTATATATATTTTTGTGTTTCTCAAATAGTACGCTCTATATATGCCTAAAGTAACTAAGTGGCAGTGGAAAAGAAACAAGTCACAAGTGTTTGCTCGAATGAAAATTGTAAAACAAGAAATTTTTAGTACATTTTGTATTCTTTAATGCACATGCATACTAAATTTTCACAATAACAGTGATGGCAAGTACAATCGTTTCCACAATAACAGTGACGGCAAGCACAATCGAACTACAAATAGATCGAAGGGGATTACACACCATGATAGATTTCTTGTTCTTCCCTTACATAACCTACAATAAGTTACTTAAATATACCGAAGGGGATTACACACCATGATAGATTTCTTGTTCTTCCCTCACAGAACCTACAATAAGTTACTTGCTTGTCCCTACAAACAAGAATTCATGAACCGTATAATACTATACAACATCCTTACTATGCGTAACCTATTGATGCTATGCAAAATTGCATGTTCTATATGTGATACGAAGCAAAAAGAGGAAGTAATGCATATTAATTAACAAAGAAACTTATCTCAAGGCCCAAAAGGTAATATGCAGGTGTGTGCAGGTGTGAAGATGGTCCAAACTCCTTCCTTGTATCTTTCAAGAATTACCCGATAGGTATTGCATCAAGAAGATGCTCAAATGAGGATTGATGATGACAAATGGCCAAATGCAAAGCTCTGAAGAAGATAGAAAGTGAAGCCAAATAGTTTCATGTGACCACTTTCTAGAAAGAACTCTCAAAGAACAATCCAAGAACAAAAAGCTTTGAATTTGGAGGCGATATACCCAAGTTTTGGTCCTAAACGTGAGGATAGGTAGGGAAGAAAAATTATGATAGGTAGCCCTTGTCGATGCCTTCCACAAAAAGAACAATTCGAATTTTGCTGTGTGAGAGTGCTTCTTCCGTCGTGCCTGCGTGGTCTTCTATCCCACATGTGCTATAGAGAGAGAAAGTTAAGGGCAAGTAAATATAAAGGGCACTCTTTGTGAGAAGAAGTATGGATAGCCTCTTCATGCTCGCTCTTCTGCGCGGGCAGCATACGCGGGCAACAATTTCTCCCTTGGTAGCTCTTAACGTGCGAACGCATGTGAAGCACAGACCTCGACCGGCGACCGAAAACTCGAAACGCACATGAAGAAGACGATTCAGAATCATTTTGAATCGTGCAAAAATGCAACAAGCCCGAAAATGTACGGAGAACAAAAACTCCCATGAATGCCATCAACTTCTAATTGTGGCTTGGCAACCGAAAACTCCAAACGCACGCGAGGAAGACGATTCAGAATCATGCAAAAATGCAACAAGCCCGAAAACATATGTGGACCAAAAACTCCCATGAATCCCGTCAACTTGCAACAAGCCCGAAAACATATGTGGACCAAAAACTCCCATAAATGCTGTCAACTTCTAATTGTGGTTTTGGCTCTCATACCAAGCATGAGAAAGAATTGAATAATGTGTGTGTAACTCCCCTCCCATCTTTATATACCCTCTTGTATCCATTGTGGCTTTGGCTCTGATACCAAGTGTGAGAAAGAATTAAATAATGTGTGAGGAAAGAAGACGTGATCTTTCCTTGCAGTTTGCTTGGTGCGTGCCATTCTCTTGAGTTGCAAGAAGTGTGAAATGAAGTGAGTTCTCTCTATTTATAGAGTTTTTTAAAAAACTGTTTGTTCACACTAGAATGGACAAAACCTGTTTAAAACCATATAGAATATTATATATTAAATAATAACACATTGAAACCAAGATTACAATAATCATAGGTATTACCACATAATGGGAAATAATGAATTCACTTTACTTCCAAGCTGAGCCTTCTCGTTGTCTCCTTGCACGCCACTGAGCATGATGAAGAGGACTGAACGATGACTTCCATTTCTCACTAGCAATGTTGTGTTGCATTGTTCTTGTAATTTTGCCAATTTTGAATCCCTAAGTCGTTCCACAAAAAACTTTCATCCCTCAAAATGAATCCTTCAAACTCAGGGATTTGAGTATATTTAAGTAACTTATTGTAGGTTATGTAAGGGAAGAACAAGAAATCTATCATGGTGTGTTATCCCCTTCGATCTATTTGTAGTTCGATTGTACTTGCCGTCACTGTTATTGTGGAAACGATTGTACTTGCCGTCACTGTTATTGTGAAAATTTAGTATGCATGTGCATTAAAGAATACAAAAAACTTTCATCCCTCAAAATGAATCCTTTCAAGGCGGCATTTGAGGAGTACTTCATCCCTCAAAATGAATCCTTCAAACTCAGGGACGAGTGGAGGAGCCTCAAACAAGAAGGCTCGTTGTCTGAATACATACGCAAGAATAGAAGGCTCATGTTGCAGATAACGGAGATGCATGATCTCGATCGGCTGCATGGGTTCCTATACGGGTGTAGCGTTTGGACAAGACGCGAGATAGAAAAGCAATCCCCCAACATATGGGAGGACGCGATTGTCATGGCGGAAAGGTACCAAGATGCTGAGAGCAACCGAAGGGCTCAAAGCATGTGCAAAACGGACAACGTATTACCACGAAGGAATCAGCAGGGTGCGGGAAACACTAACACAAACACCCGCCCGGCCACAACTCAGAATACGGGCAATGCTCAAGTACAGAGAAATACAAACAACTTTGGAAATAATCAGCAGAGGGCGTTGCTAGCGCCCCAATGGCAACGGAACGATCCCCAGCCATTTTGTAGAGTATGCCGCGGGAATCATTGGACACATCAATGCATGCATAATAACAATCAAACGCGAGTGCAAACAGCTCAAGTAGAAGAAGAGCCACAAAGACGGAACACGAATGTGGTCTTGACAGAGTTAGATGACAACGAAGAAGAAGTACAAGCAAGTAACAACGCGCGTCATGTAGGCACCGTGTCAGCAATGCCAAGGTGCTTCCCGATGACGTTACAAATAATACAGAACATGTACTTCTGGGGAACTTTTGGAAACAAAAGAAAAGCATTACTAGTTGATTCAGGTGCGACACATAACTTCATGTCGCCACAATGTGCAGCAAATTTACTGTTGGCCTTGAGTAAACTTCCTGAAATGTCGGTCACTTTCGCTCAAGGTCGGGATAATAATGTAAAGATTGCCCTCAACGTCCGCATGACAGTGGGGGATTGGTCGGCAAAGTTAGACTTTCTAGTAGTGCCATTGGAATCGTTCGATGTACTAGTGGGACTATCTTTCATGGACCGTTATATGGTGAGCATGTTAGGTAAGGGGATTGATAAACTCTTGCTTGACATGCAAGGCAACATAGTGGTCGTAGATTGTCACAGAGTTCCGAAAAGGACCCCAGATGGAAGTAAAGAGCCACAAGGCAAGTCAGAAGTGGTAGAGAACCCAGGATCAAAATCGCAAGAAGTGAAACACAAGGCCGTCGCTCCTCCCACATCCAAAGAGGAGTTGGACAGATAGGGAAAAGGAAAGGCACCTATGCATCAAGAGGGTGTGCCATCCAGTAGTCAAAATAAAGGGAACAAGGCAATGAATTTACCAGCAGGAAAAATGAAATCAGTAGCTGTAGTAACAAGAGCAGAGAAAAGACAGCAAACACAAGGGCCATTGACAGCCAAATAGGTAGAAAAAGCAATGAAGCAAGGGGTTAAGACCCATTTGTGCCTGATAAAATATAACACCATTGACTTAGAAGAAAGGGAAAACGATAGGATGAAGGTCGGTGATCAAAGAGTGCATGAAGTACTAAAGGAATTTGAAGATGTCCTACCAAGTCAGTTACCAAGCGGGCTGCCACCACTTAGGCAAGTCTAACATAAGATTGAAGTAATGCCAGGCCAAGCTCCATCGGCCAAAGCACCCTATAGAATGAATGAAACGGATCTGAAAGAGTTGAAAAGGCAATTAGTAGAACTGGAACATCAAGGCTTCATTCGACCTAGTAGTTCACCCTAAGTCGTTCCACAAAAAACTTTCTCGAGAATGTAGTGCGGTAAAACCAATTAAACATCTCCTCCATGTAGTTTGATTGCATTGGGCCACCACCATGTCGTGTGTTTTTGAAGTAGACACCCCTCTCTTTGTAGTGTGACTTTTCCATTCCTTGGGTACTGAAAATCTCTAATGACCCATATCGATGCATGAAAAAAGCTCCATGTGTAAACAAAATATGCTAAAAATTGTTAAGTACATTGGAAAAAGGTAAGTGCAATGAACACTTGTAGAAGATGATTACACTTACAATGTAGTGTGTTATATTGCTCTCTCCCCAAGATTGAATGAAACACTTGGTGAACTCCACTAATGTTTCTTGAAACATTTGATGTTGAATAGCACTAGACCTAGTCAGACCCATTAAGCCTACCAACTTATCAAAGCTCGACCAAAATTTCTTTCTCTTATTACAAAGATCAACTTGAGAGTCATTGTCTTTTGTGATCATGCATAGGTGTTTCCACAGCTCATAACGTTCATTATTTTGAGTGCTAGTACCTCTTCTAAAAAAATGTCTTGCTTTATTCCCTGTCATTGACACTTGTTGCAAGCTATCTTGAGATTCTCCAACTTTCTTAACAACTACGGTTGCATTTCCACCATGTCAACCAATTGAATTAAGAAGTTCCTCCAATTTCTTTATAGCTTGAATAGATTTATCAACTGGCTTCATGGCAAATGCGTATTCTATATGGAGCTTTAATAGTCTATCAAAAATTCTCATGAAGGCATGCAAGGTGCAAAAGTGGACATTGACTAAAGGGAATGGAATAATGGGATTCCAATCTTTATCTGACATGTCACGATTAGGTGTACCTAACATGGGAGACCTCATTAAAGGTATATCCCATTTAGCAGATGGAGTTGCATCTGTGTCATCAACTAAATCATCTATGTTGTTTTGTTTTCCCTTTGTTTGTTTATAACCTCTTGTGCAATATGGACAAGGATAGAGAGTAGATGCACCTTGTTTGCACCCTAACATGCATTTGATAGTCTTTAAGTCTCCACCTAAGTGCCACTCTACTTCAAAATCACCAAGGCTTTCTACAGTGATTTTGGCACCATGAATTTGAGAAGTTATCACCTCTATGATCCATGGGGTCCTACTGAAAATCCATGTAAGAACATCATTGGATTCTTTAGGTACTTCAATAGCACCTAACCACCATATACCTTTCTCGGATTGGACACTATATGTAAAGTGATGGGTAGATTCTTCACTATCATCAATAATAGCATGGGCCATAGCTTCATTAATGAGTGTCATAGTAAGTCTCTCCATAGGGCGTCCCTTTATGATTTGACATTCGTCTAGCTTCAATACAAACTTGAGTTTGGAACCACAATCTACATCAAATAACAAACATTATATTATTAAAAATACTATGAATGTCATTATCAAAACAATGGATATACCTTGAAGTGTGGATTTGTAAAATTTAACCATTTCCTTTTGAAGCCTCTCCAAATTGACAAATATGTTGTTGTACTTTGTGTAGATGAATCCCTTTCTAGATGTGTTTTTCAACTCTTTCTTTGATGTAGATGAATGATAAATGGATGCAGGCATAACATCTTCTATGTGCAGGTAATTGCCAAGAGTATTGGCTGCATCCTCATTGGTCATCTTCTTCTTCAGAGATACCTTGTAAGGGTATGGAAAAGATTGTACAATGCAGTGTACACTCTAGTACTAACATCTGCTTCATCACATACCATCTGTACCTCACTAGGACTAATAATATCTTCTAAGTTTCTTACAAAATCTTTAATCACTTGGGTTTTGATGTGATTTCCTATTGGGGAATCCAAAATCATAAGCACATGCTTGTTGCTAAGACAAGAATTCAAAAGCTTCAATTGATCCTCCATTGTTGAAGAAGCACTCGCATCTTCAACAAATGACCTGCACAATAAAAATCTCAATCTAAAAGTCCTTTAACATAAATGAACAAAGGAAATACATACCTAAGTGCATAAACACGTCGCTTCCGTGCTCCACCACGAGTTGAAAGAGCTTGAAAGGATGATAATGGTCGTTTCCTATATCTCATCCCAAGTGGAGTCTCTTTTAGTTGTGTAAGATTGGCTTTTAACTTTGTAATTGTGCTCTCCTTTTCTTCCACATCTTGTTGGAGTCTATTATTCTGCTCATCCAAAGATTTGATAGCACTTTCTAAAGTGTGTATAGCACTCTCTAAACTGTGTATCTTGAAATGGTTGTGATGACATTGTTGCATCCAATAATTTTCTATAGATGTAGAATGGTTAGACAATTGCTTGCAATAGCCTAGCAGTCCATCTTCACCGCAACCAAGGAATTGTAGAAATGTGGAGATAGTATGGAATCTAGGATGAACATTAGCCATTGGATCCAAGGGATACAAAGCACCATGGACCCAAAGATCAACATTCTTCTCTCCAGCTGCACGTCGTGCATTTTAAGAATCTATGTCATTGCTACTTATAGTTGTTGGTGCAAATTCTGTAGGAACACCAACATGTACACTCTTTGTGTGAGGAACACGCGCTGGTGCTGGTGTCATGTTCGTAATACATGTGAGCACCATGATGTTCCAAAACTCCAGCACCCAATGGGAAGAAGCACAGAGATGGTTGGAATGGCTAGTATAGTAGCTGTGTGCAAGAAAAAAAGTGTGTTTTGGTATGTGGATAGGTCAAAATGACTTTTTTCAATATGTTAGAGGGAAAATGAGCTTTTTTGCAAAAAATCATGTTCTGGGACAACCAAAGTTACGAGTTTGATGATGTGGCACTTAAATTTTGGAGGGATTTCGAAACTTATGTTTTTTAAGTATTTTTTATAAAAATAAGACTAAAAAAATTAAGTTCTGACATATACATAAAAGTATGGGCCATTTTGAATAAAGAATAGCTGAAAAATAGACTTTTTCAGGAAAGTCATTTTTTAATTCATAAAGATGGATGGATTTGATGAGGTGGAAAATGGTTTTTCTCTCTCTCTATGTGCAAAAGAGAGAGAAGGTCCTAGCTCAGTCTAAAAAAAAGCCTACTTCAGCCTACCAAAAGGTGCTCTATTAAATGCACTTTGTCCCCTTAAAAAAGTACAAGATTAAGCTTAATCCCTAAAAATTAGGAATCCTTACAAGGCTCATGCAGGGTTCACTTTTTTTTCCTAATGCTTCTCTAGAGTGAGCTACAAAACTTGCCCTTTTTCCTATTTGGATTCATAAGGGAATTTTTTTAATCATTAGTTAGCCTTTCGCCTTGAGAGAAGATATTGGGGGTCTCATCTGAGAAGGTGCGAAACACGCATTCAATGCAAGATGGCACCAATAAATTTGTGTCAAAGCAGATCTAAACAAAGATTTCAGCTTTAAAATTTACAAATACACTAGAGAAGAGAAAATCTTGGAGTAGGACATTATATAAAAGAACTTTCCAAAGGCATGCTTTCAGTGTGGATTGTAGGGGCATAGAATAAAATATTGTTCTTTGAGAAAAAAGTCGAGCAAGAAAAATGGGAAAAAAGGTATTGTAACAAAGATCAAAGAAGCTTCAATGGCTTAGAGCTTAACTGAAGATGATACTCTAGATGATGACAAAGGGAAGTAAACACAAGTCATGCAAAGGAACCAAAAGTCTTAAGGAAATTGAGATTAAGAAGGAGAACACGCCCAAAAGGCATTATTGAGAGGAGCCCATCTCGTAGGACTCCGAAAACTATTTTTTTTTCAAGTTGGAGAAGGAGGTCAATGACTTGGATTACAGAGAGGGAATGAATCACTATGATGATTGCAATGATGAGAAACCCAAAAAAATTCCATTCGCAAGGAAGACAACCAAGAAGGATACACCACTAGCAAAGAGGATGGATTCACCACCAACAATGATCATAACCACGGAATCAAAAGCTCGATCATATGATTCACAATTCCCAAAAGGATATAGGACTTGTTTCCAAAGAAGACTTCTGAAAAAGGGGAAGAAATGGCAAAGATCCCATCGAAAAGCCCCCTTAGATGTAAACTCTTATGTCATGACCCCTCCAACTCAAAAGAAAAAAAGATGATGAGAAAAAGAAGAAAAAGAGGGAAAAGGCCCATCCTGCAAAGATCTTAACCTCTAATAATGGTAACTATTTCTTTCAGTGTTAGAGGGTTGTCTAACCCCTCAAGAGCACCCATTATTTGCCAATGGATCCATGATAAAAGCCTAAGCCTAGACTTCATCTGTCCTAAAGAGATCAAAATCTATGTGGAGGACATCCATAAAAGCATGAAATGTATATCACCCTCCCATGTTTGGCTCTCCACCATGCACCCAAGGGAAACGATGACTCAACTATCGGCATTAATTTTCTTGTGGTTTGCTAGAGATGTGGATACCCAAAAGGATATGAGTCATCACTACATTGGTGTTTCCTTTGGAGGTTCTCTACAATTCACCATAGTCTCCATGTATGCTTCAAACATCAATTGAGAAAGAAATTCCACTTTGCAATCATTGGACTCTTTCTCCCTCAACATCGTTCTTTGTGCAAAATTTAAAATGTTGGAAGCTCTTTCGAACAAATGGGGGAATAGAGGGTGAGTGATTGATCATCATTAGAAGGATGCCCACCTAGATGTAGTGGAGATCAAAGATGCAGCTAGTTTCTCTTGAATGAACCTCCACTCTAGAGTTGAGTTGAGGAAAGATAGACTTCATAGGAGTTCTATTGCACAAAATATAATCAATAAGTGGGGCCTCCTCTCCCTTTCTAAATGTGTGGACATAGTTTTCTTTGATCACTACCCAATTGTGCTTATCCTGAATCCGGTCATCAATTCTGAAGAAAGCCCTTTGGTTTCATGCCAATCCGACATCATTTTCTGTTCCCTTGGTCCAACAGGATATTACTGGTACCTGGAAGTGAGCCTTTGCCACCCACACCTTGGCCGCCAAGTGCTAGAGGATTGTGGTGATATAGATATGAGTCATCTTGGCTAGGACTAAGAAGAATCTTGAAAACATTCATGAGCTAAAAAGAAAAATATTTACAGAAGGTTGTGGCATCTTGAGGTAGACCTAAACAAAGGCCACTCTCAATATTAGATAGGGCTCTAGAAAATCAGAAGCATGCTAAGATACAAAGAATAAATTCAAAGAAAGAATCTACATGTATATGTAAAGGTAAACCAAGGTCACTCTCAATATTAGGCAAGGCTCAAGGAAATTAGAAACATGCTAGATACAAAGAAGAAATTCAAAGAAAGAACAAAGGTCACATAGGGAAACGAGTACAGAATGATCAACATAAATATCACTTTATAACATGAGCTAGACAATAAAAAGTCCAAGTCTTGTGAAACTTTTGTTCAGTCATGTGTGATTGACACTTGAATCATTGCCAACATTTGCTTGGTTGATTCTAGAGATATGCCAACATTTGGTTGGTGTCATCAACATTCATCAAGTTTCATGCCATCTACAAAATGGTATCACAGATACATGGAAGGTATTGTAAAACCTAGGAGTCCTTGACATCTAAGTGTCATTTGACACTTAGGTATCCCCAAAACTTCCAAGTATCCCAACATCTAGAAGGTATCATGACATCTTAGTGTGATAATCAATGTATCGTTCACACCTAAGCTCTTGATGTAGTACACATTGATCGAGTGTCTTGATATCACTGAACTTCTTCAAATGTTGCCAACACTCATGTTGCGTATCATGTATCATTGGCTGTCGATTGTGTATCCAAGAGCTTTGTTAGTCTTGTGTTGCTTGACCAAGTGTCGTGTGCCATGAACCTTAGCGATCATATGTTGGAAGGTTGTTGTTGTCCATACTTTATAAGTGTTGCAACATACAAGTATCATGGAAGTGGTGTTGCTCACACTTCATAAGTGATGTGATACTCACATTGAGAGGAGATGTCACTGATATCTAAGTGTCGTGTGTCGTAGGGAGAACGTAGTTCCTTGAAAAAGACACTTGCAAAAGAAATCAAGGAAGACTTAGGGAGTAGAAATTTTGTCATATTTGAGTACCTACATAGCCACAAAGTGTTCTATTAAATCGAATGAAAGGAGTAAAAAGGGGAAACTAAAATCAAGGGTTTTGCTTTGAAGAACCACCTTTCTCCATAAATCCAGATCTAAGAGGGTTAAGTAGTACTTAGATTGAAGGATATCTAGAAAGATTTGGAGTTTCATCAAACTAATTAAATTTTTCTTCTTGCATCTTGTAGGTTTACAAGTGAGTGAGAGACAACCAAAGAGTGAGAAAGGGAGGTAGTAGAGCAGCTACTTCCAAAAAACCTTAAAAGCCCTAAGTTTTTCTTACCTAAGTGTTTGCAAATAAACTAGGAACAAAACATTTATATAGAAAAATATTTCCACTTATAGAGATTATACAAAATTTTGTTGGGAGAATAGAGCATAAGGGTTCTCTCCAACTTTTGATGAAACTGAGATAAGGGAGAGTATTGGGTGGTCATCAAAGTGTAGCTTATTTTGTGGAAAATACTATCTATAGGAGCACATATTCAATATATTATGAGTTGTCTCATAATTCTGATTGTGAATGTATGCTAGTGTCTAATAACATGCATACTCCTAGCTTGCGTGATGAGGCTATGTCCACAATCAAGGGAGAATACAAGACTTCCTTGGAGTTTGTATCTACCAACCTACTGAGAGTCGTTGTATATCTAGATGGACTCAATAGGTCAACTATTAAAGTACAAGATTTACGATTCTTGAAGTGATTCATAGGCTAGCTTTCAAATGCATGGTAGGCATCTAAATGGACAAGAAGGAAATTCTATATATGGTGGTAGAAGAGCCAAAAAGGACCAATGATATGGTTTTCATTGTAGACGATGTTCAACCTACTAACCCTAGCAACGAAGTAACCATTACCACTCCTAAGAGAAAGTTAGTGGTAGTCAATATTTTGAGATAACACCACATTTCTAAAGATGATGATCTAATAGAAATCTATTTGCCTAAGGCCACTAAAAGGGAGATCTATGCATCACCACAAGTCATGGGAACTTGTGCAAAATCGATCACCATCTATGAATTGGATGACCCTAATAATCTTCTAGGACCTCCACCTGCTCAAAGACCTTACCAACGACAAAGTTATCAACAACGGGATTCAGTGCTAGTGAGAAACCACCACACCCTTAGAATGTAGTACTTTTCAAGTACACTACGTTTGAGGAGAACATTGAAAGAGCAATTGCCTTTGTGGCATCATCTATAAGCAATGACTTCGTTGATTAGGATTGCGACCAATAATATGTAGATTATTACTATTATGAGACTGCTCTTATGGAATTTCGAAGTCTGCAATGAGCAATAATATTATGAGTATGGCATTTAATCTCTCCTTTGGACTCGAGTACATAAATATAATTTATGTTTCTCCTAAAGCTTGTGCTCCTATGCATCAACCACCAAGACCACTTCCTTGAAGAGAACCATGTTATTGATGTGAAGGAGAACACTTCGTAAGGGAATGCCCAAAGAAAAACCCACCACCACTAAAGCCTTTGAAAGTGTATCGTGGAAATTGTGGTAAAGAGGATCTCTTTTGGGATTGCCCAAATAATTCCTATAAGACATCTTCAAACACATATATTAATGCGATTGAGGTGATCCTTCATTTTGAAAGTAAGATGAAGTGTATAATTATCATGAGAACCCAATCTAAAATAAAAGAGATTGAAGCTAGTCTTGATAAGACTGTTACTCCCAACTCTAAGAGCCATAAATTAAGAGAAAATTTTCTTATAATAGTGGAGGACTCAATACATCCTTTTGAGTCCATCTAGAGAAAGAAATCCTAGAAATGGAAGAAACAGTGTGAAAAGATCATAAGCAAATGGGCAAAAAGATTGCAAGAAGGAGATACAAACTCTCAATCCAGTGAGAGACTCTTTGACCCAGGGATGATGTGAAAAATAATGAGAAAAAAAAGTGTGATTCAGGAGAATAAATTATAAAATTAACGAGGTTCAATTAGGTGATTCTAAGCTTGAAGACTTGGATGTGTTATGCCCATAAGCCAAAAATGGAAGCAAAACCTAGTCTTACACAATATGGTAAATGCTATCGAAGAGGAGACTTGTAGAAAGAGATAAAAATTTGCAAAAGAATTATTGAATTTTCTCAAGTTATCTAGAAAACCCACAAAATCTTGTTCGTAAGACTAGAATTCTACAACAAAAGCTCTAGAAATGTTTATGAGATTGAAAACTGGATGCACTACTACATGTAGAGCCTATCATGTCTAGTGATGAAAATTTGGAGGAATCTAAATGTAATGACATCAATTCTACGGTTCTTTAAATGGAAGTTTCATGGCCCCAAGACCTTTGGGCTAAGGTCCAAGAGTCTAGATGGAAGAAGGAAAAGTAAGGTCAACCTACGTTTATGGATTTTGATTCCTCTATGATCAACAACCTCTAGAGTCTAAATCAAAATTGGAGGAGCAACTGAATCCAAGTGTATAGGCAAAAAGAGCAATTATTTTTTCCACCTACTAATTACAAAGGTGACTATGAACACAAGTCTTATTGTCTTGGTGAACCTACCTTCACATATAAGAGATTGAGAAATGTTCAAGAGAGGACTATGACCATGAAGGAAATGAAGAGGAAGAAAGGATGATGCACTTTGGCAATTAGCACAAAACTATGAGATGATCTAGCGAGACTCCTTATGCATCACATGAAGGTGGTGAAGGATTGGGGAGCAGATTCATTATATCTCCAACATTAGGGTTCTAGAGCTAAGATAGAGTTGCACGATTTCTCTTATAGAGGTTCCTCCTCAATGCAATCAATTCCATAAGCAAGAAGATGAAATTTCTATCCAAATTACATCATCAAGGATTAATCTTGCATACATGAGGATAGACATATGTGGATCCATAGGGAATCCAAGAGAGAAGAAAAGACGCTTTAGAGTATGAGGCCAATGTAAGGAGTAGAGAGGTCACTAGAGGACCCACCCCATTGGCCTTAAAAGTTTGCAAAGGAAGCCTTTAAACCACATGGATGGATGGAGAAATTAGCCATCTTGGGTGTGTGCGTGAATGAACAAGTCATCACTATGATTAAGTGTGTGGATGAGGATGGATATAATTTAACTCTATTCATGGTGATGATTTAGGACAAAATGCTAGATAACAAGCTCTCTTACGAGGTTTTTGAAAGTGAAGGTATCATAATGGAGTAGAAGTTGGAGACTAAATTGGATTATCTAAAAGAGGTAGGTGCACACAATTGTGTTGAGTACTCTAATGTATTCTCCATACCGGAATTCCCTATGGACCAAGATCCTAATATAGAAAATTCGAACAAGGAAAGGACCCAAAATCTTGTTTACGAGCCTAGATATTAGAAAACAAATCCAGAGTAGAGAAAATGTGGATAGCCATTTATGTGCCTGAAAGAGAGGTTAAAGATGGAGTTCCATATGAAAATAAAAGGTGTTCTGGAAAAGATGTGTTTTTAGAGGACAAGCAACAATTGATTGAGTTGTTACGATAGTATGGGGATGTTTTCGCATGGACTCATAAGAATTTGAAAGGAGTTGATTCAAAGATGTGCTCACATAGGATACCTATGCCTCTAGAAGATAAATCTTCCAATCAAAGTCCATATAAATATAATGATATTTATTCAACCAAGATAGAGGGAGAAATAAAGAAACTACTATCCACATAATTCATTTATGAAATGGAGCACACTAAGTGGGTATGTGGCATAGTGGGATTGCCACAAAAGAGTTTCAAACTTAGGGTTTGCATTATTTTGAAGAGAATAAATATCCCCACTATCTAATATAGTTATGCACACTTAAATAAAGATCATCTTTTGGAAAAAGTAATAGGTAAAAAAGTGTACAACTTCCTTGATAGCTTACTAGGTAGAAATCACACTTGAACGTCCACACAAGACAACCTTTGCTACTCATGGGTCATTTACCCTTGAGGTTCATGCATTTTGGCTTGACTAACGCACTAGCTACTTTTGAAATATTAATGTTCATATACTTGTTAGGGAGTTCTTAAGGATGCGTATGGAAGTCTATGTGCATGTGTTATGTACATATTCAATCTCAACGAGCATATCAGATTCCTAATCTCCTCTGAAAATGAAATAATTATAGAGTGTGGTTAAGTATCGAGAAGTGCATATTCATGGTGAGACATGCCTATGCTTACACATTACCCCAATCATTAGGTTAATTCAAGGAGAATATGAGAAGTGATGAAAACAAGAAACACCCAAATCGTAGCTAGAAGATTATACTTCAAGAATCAAATGGAGTGTTTTAAAAGTGTGTGAAGGATGAGGAGAAGAAGATTGATTCAAAATTCCCATAAGAATATTTGGAAACACAAAAGAGTAGCTGGAACCTCACAAGAGTTGAATCTCTAAGGAGTGTATTCCCTAGATATGCAAAACTATGTACATGAACATGAGACTAATTGTTTGTGAACCAAGTGATCAAGCCAAAGGAACATTCTTCGCTAGACTATCTAAGAATATTTTGAGAATGGAGGAAGGCTATAAAAACTTTTTGAATTCTAAAACATATCCATGTAGCTAGAAAATTGGAAGAAGAGAGTATGGATTATGTTATCTCATGAAACCAATCGTTCAAAAGAGGTGTAGATAATCTACTACCCCATTATATTCATGAAAGAAAATACTTTGCAATCTTAGAATTGGCTCCTCTAGGAGCAGCTTCAGTCCCTTTATCTTTGGAAATGATTCTGAAGATGATTCTCTTTGTATGGTTCTAGTGGCCTACACAAAATGTGCATTTAGAGACTTGTGTTAGAAGTTGTGACATACACCAAAGGGCTACATATCCTATGAGAAGTGATAAAATTCCTCCAAGACCTATGTTTAGTGTAATATATCTCTCGAGGTAGGGTATAGATCTCATTGGATCCATCAAGTTACTAGCAATAGGATTTTATGTGGGGTATTATTATTACAAGTAACTAGCTCACTAGGTGGTTGAAGCTAGAGCAATAAGAAAGAGTAATACTTAGAGAGAAATGTTCCTTTTTTTTTACATGATTTTGACTACGAATAGAGATTCTAAGTGACATGGGCACACAATTTATTAAGAAAGGGATTGGTTAACTATTAAATGAGTTCTTTGCGATCCATAAGAAATCATCCCTACCATCCACAAGCCAGTGGCCATTCACGGAGTTCAAATAAGACCTTATGTACAATACTTAGTAAAATAATGAACAATATGAAATCGTATTCGCATAAACAACTATATCATGTTGCATTGGATTTTAGAGTGGCATATAAAATCACCCTCATAACTACCCCATTCAATCTTCTATGCCCAAAATGAAATTCTACCAATCGATTTCAAAGTGCCTAACTTACATGTGGCTAAGACGTATGAGTGGAATTGCCATGAGCTATCACAACAATTAGAGAAAACTGATAAATTGCAAGATAAAAGAGTACAAGAAGTTGAAGAAATATATGGAACTAAATGCAAACAAAAGGCATACTATGATACACATATAAAAAAAAGGGTTGTGAGTAGAGGACTTGGTGCTTGTGTATACTTTGAGGCAAGATAAAAATAATCTTCAAAGACGAGGCTATGGCCCTCTTATCATTCATAAGATCTTTTCACGAGGTTCTATAAACCTACCCACATTACATGGAGAGATCATGCCCACATATATTACTGGGTGTAGAGTGAAACACTACACAAAACCACTTATGGAAGAAGTTCTAGTTTGACTTGTAGGGGACCAAAATCCGTAACAAATAAGAATGAGATAGGAGGAAGCAATAGAAGAAACTTTATAGAGAATCAAAAAATAAAAGAGAGAGTTGATACTACAATGGCATAAGAAACTATTAGTAGTGAATAATCAATTCTAGTCACAACTTACCAAGAAAAAATGATATTGAAGAAAAGTTTTATGGATTGAAGTTCATATATACAAGCTTGAGATTTTGGAAAAGGGGGGCATCCCAATCAGCTCACTAGTAGACACACGATAAACGGTATGCATTTTTGAACCTCCGTAGTGACTAAGGTAAATTCAAAGGTGACTATGGTACGAGCCAACATGATTTGTACTATGGTTATCAAATAACATGTGTGGAGAGATAACTTGTTCCTTACTCTCATTACTAGCATCATTTCTTTGGAAATTCCTGCAACCTCTTTGGCTCCTCCTGCATCAAAACTATTCTCTAAATCTAGCATTACTTTTTTGTTGACCTTGGTCTTGGTTATGGTGTCCTCTTCCACTGTCAAAACTTCTTCCTCGGCCATTTGGTCTTCCAAATTGGAATAACTACTTAGAACTAGCATTTCCATGGGGTTTTGAGTCTTTACCAATGTTCTTTTCTTCAATTATGAGTTGGACACAAACAAGATTTGGATTATTCTCACTAGTCGAAATAGAAATTGTCAATTGATTATATGTATCTCCTAAACCACTAAGGGATACTTCAAGCTTATCATCATCATCCACATTGACACCAATAGATGCAAGTAAGTGACATATGCTTTCCTGATCATGTACTACAAACAACTAACTCTGAGGATCTTAGTCATGTTCGAATTCCCATTTAAAATTTGGATGGACATGCATCTAGCTACTTGTACATAAGACAATTTATTATTGTTTTGTAGAGATTAATTTCATGGGAAAGGAAGAAACAACTTGAGAAAGAACAATATCATCACTTCCTCATCTTCACCACTTTAGTTCTTCTTAATGTATTTATGTGCATGGATATGGATTGGAATGTGGATTTAGAATTTTGTTTCTACCCTTTCTACACCTTTTTTGAGTGTTTTGTTGATCATGTTAAGTGTAGGTAGTCCAAAAGAGAAGGTAGTTGGTTTTTGACAATGGTGTTTTACCCATATCTTTGCATAGAAAACTGAGAATTATTTGAGAGAGTTCTAGTAGATGATCCTGAGCTAAAAGGAAACTCGATCTAAGAGAAAGATCTACTCTTGTACCTACCTTTCTATAGGTGTCTTGGTGCTTTTCTCATCCAAATGACTTTGATGCTATATTTTCTTAGTTATAGGATAAAAATGGAGATCGATAATGAGGCTCTTATGGCAGATTTACTTTCCCATGCATGACTGCTAGATCTTGGTGATTTTTTTGACATGATACCACAAAGTTAATGGTTCTCCAAGTATGCAACAAAGTTTCTTAGTACTGTCAAAACCGGTGATTCTTGCCAATTTGATGTTGCTGGGATCAGAGATGTGATTGTGAAGTTCATTGATGGTTCAAAAATTACTATCATAATGCAAAACGTATGCCATGTACCTCATTTATCATGTTGTTTGATGTCAATTGATCAACTTGATGACCTTGGTCACAAAGTGGTATTCTATGCTCAACCCTTTTGCAAATCAAAGGGAAAACGTTTTAGTTCTCACTAAGTAGCCTATGGCTCGTATATGGCATGGCCATTTGGTCCACATATCTTGTGGTGGATTGGAGAATCTTTCTTGTTATAGATACTTACCTGTGCTATCATTCTCTTATTCTCATTTTGTGAGCATTGTCAATATTGAATGGATAGCAATCTTCATAGATCACACATTGAATCTTCTATTCAGCCATTAGATCTTCCTCATACCAATGTGTGTGGTCATATGCCCACTAGTTCATTAGGTGGTTCAATTTAATTTTTCACTTTCATAGGTGGTGCTATTAGAATATCCTAGGTGTATCCTATCAATTGTAAACATGAGGTATTCACATAATGGTGGTGAGTATACCTCATATGAGTTCAAACAATTTTATACTCTAGAGGAACTCATAGAGAGCTTACAACTCCTTGGGGCTCTCCTTCATCTCCTACATATGTGGGTCAACCCAAATGTTAAAGTATTATTTTTCGTTAGTGTTTGGACCATTTTCATGTTGGATGTATGCAATTTTATTTTGTATTACTTATTCTATCATAAAAATACGTTCAATATGTATGTGTGCAGTCACTTGAAGTTGAGTTCTTGCAATCATTCAACTTCTTAAAAGTCTAAAAATTTTCAAAGATCATGGAGGAGGAAGATATGCATCTAGGAATAATGCTTATAAGTTATTTTTTGGGAAAGAAAAAAATCACACTCTACAAAGAAAACAAGCATGAGTAGTGAAGCATTTGAAGAAATCTCAGATGGAATAATAATGTGAAGTAGAAGATTAAAATTCTTAATATTTATTCCTTTTATATTTATTTTATGTTTCAATATAGGCTGAAATCCTATTTTGTTATATATTTCCAAATCTGAGTACAATTTTCTAACCTCCTTTCGTTTTTCAACTCTCTAATTGCAAATATAATCTAGGACTACATTTTTCTTAAAAAATACATTTTGACTTCAATTATTTCTAAGACCATGAATAGTTTTTTTAGTGATTGATAGTATTTTAGATTATTTGAATCATTGTACTAAATCTATTGTTCATAGACAAGTTGCTTTATGTGAGCTCTAGTTTAGGCATACAGTTTAAAGAGGTATGCTCATTGTAGGTCCAGCATCATATAGTTGGAGCAAATAGTTGTTTAGATTATCAAAAGATGAAAAGAATAGCCCAACCAAATGTGGTACTTGTTGAAGAAGTAAAAACTGAAACCAAAGTTCAAGTTTGTTCAAGTTCTCCACACTAAAAATGATACAAAAAGAGGGACAACACAGATAAAATTCACAATAGATTAAGGGTAAAAAACATCCATTTAGATGCGATTAAACGTCTTTTAGCTTTATTGAATAAATCTTTGAGAAGCCAATAGAGGTGGGAACTATGAGTGTTACTAGGCATGAACCTAAATGAAAACCAATAATTCAAGAATCGCTGCAGAATGAAGAAAAGAACCATATTGACTATGCAATGTAGGATAAAATTATTCCTAGAGACGAAAACCTACCATGTTGGAAGTAGCAATACACAATAGAATAAACCTAGCATGTGGGAAGTAACAATACGCAAGAGAATAAGTCTCAAAACTATCATACTTTCTTTTCGATTAGCTCAGAAGAGCTATAGTTAGACAAACTCTAAAATAAAAAAAAGCAAACACGGATTTGACATCTCATTAAGATATCCAATGAGCTATTCGAAGCTTGATTACAACCTCTTACCATTATAGATGTGAGACAATTATAAATACTTGTTCTTGATTCCAGTAATCAATTAAAAAGAACAATTTGTCAACGACTATGTAAAGGGAACATCCTATTTCTAGTGATAACGCTCAATCCATATTTTTTGACTCAAATTAAACATGTGAATATATCATCTATGGATGTTGATTATAAGGTACCTATATGAAGCAAGAATAATTTTCTTTGGTGCTATCAGATGGTTGATCGAGACTTAATATTAATTGAAACTTAATATTCTACCTGACGCTATATTTAAGTGATTAAAATTTATTATAGTGCTTAGGTACACCATTCGAGATGAAGATGGAAAATCAGAAAAAAAACGCATTGTCTATGAGCTTTTAGGAATGAAGCGATCAAAGTATTAGCTATCTCATTTATGAATAATCTTTTGATCTCCAAACTAGAAGAATCTTCATAATATTATCCTATTAAGCTCATAGAATTGTGCGTTAAAAAATGTTTTTCAGTAAACAAGCAAGAGAAAATTCATAATATATATGGTGCCGATGAAGATTATTGCGCTAGGAGTTTGCCATTTTATGCTGAATGCATCATATGAGTGAGGCTATTGATGATGGTGTTGAGTGTATTGGAAAATTTCACACTAAAAGTACATGTTGAAAAAATACACATTAAGATGGTAGAAAGTGAATGCGGGAAAAATGCATGTTAAGAGTGGATGTGTCAACTCTAGAGAAGAGCTCATAAAAAGGGGGAGCTGAAGCCATAAACTAGTTGCAAGTGTCGGGGAAGACTTAAGAGACCTTCCATTTATATTGGGAAATTATTTGAAGGTGATTATTTCAAATTTTCTAGGATCGAGGAAGATGATTTGTAGGAAATAACTGTAGGGAGAATCTAGGATCACAAAATAGTTAAATATCTAGTTGGTTGGAGTCTCTCAACGTGTAGATTCATTAGAAACTATTCCTAGCTAGAAACCACATGTCCCACAATCATGATCAACTGGTGGATTGACTAAACACATAAAAATTGAAAGCCAAGAGTTTACAAGGGCAAGTGCATAAACGCATGTGCATGTACATAATCATCAATGCATTCAATGGAAAAATGAGCATGTACTAGGGTGAATCACCACACACAACCACCTTCCTTGTTGGGAAGCTCACATAACTTTTCCACCAGATACACTTTATTTGATGTCATTTCTTTTTAATGAGCATTAAATAACTTCTTCCAAAGCTCCTCTACGCTTTCACAATCTAATACTATAGAGTAAACATTATCTGTTAGGTGTAGTTAAATGGTAGAACTAAAAAATTCATCGAACTCATCCCATTCATTCTCATCCATATTCTAAGGCTTCTTTGAGATTCCATTTGCTAGCTTCGATTGCATCCTCTGAATGAACACATCTTTTATCTAATTCTCTCCCATAGAGAAACGTTTGTGCCATCAAATTTTCGAATCTCAAAGTCGTTTTGGCCGTACAAGTTGTAAATCCTCATGGGTACAAGAGATTTATAGAGAGATAGAAAGGAGTCTCTCGGCTATGTTGTACTATTCATTCTTGAAAAAATTATGTAGTTGTTAATACTTACAGAGTATACGAAGGGCCTCCAATAATTTACCAAATTATTAATTGTGCAAGTGAAGGGGCATAGCTGCACTAATGACTAAAGCGCACCAAAGAAATTCCTTTGGAGCAGAGCAGCCTACAGTGTTTGTTGAGAGTTTGGCTCTCCTTCTAAGCTCAAAGTTTATGTTTGCGTGAATTCTATAGGAGCTTGTTGTGTGCAAAGAGGGAGAGAAGAGATTCGTATGCAAAACAGATTGATTAATTTCTTGCTGGATGATGTGCTTCAACAATCTACTCTACACCTAATAACAACATCGTTGATGACGAGAAAGCATGAGCTCTTTATGTGTTTAGTTGAGAGTTGATCAACAGTTTGCTTGCTTGTTGTTATTGTTCGTGACGGACGTTGATAGTGCAATTTCCCGAAGATGCACAGATTTAGCTCTATCCATGTGGCTTGCTTGCAGCGTTGTTAGTAGTATATGAGTCTCCTCCTACCTAGTTGACCATCGGCGACTTTGATTGCACCATTCTCTGCTACTCGAGAGGATATAGGTAAGTTAATGGAGCATATGAGGGTAGAAAGTTATGATAGTCTATGGATTTTATGAGAGTGCAATGGAGACTATCAAATATAGATTTCTTTGAGTAATAGATTCACTTCACGCACGCTAGCTTTGGTCTGACTTTCTTGGACTCTGTTCAATGTTGCACAAAAGCAGGTTCGATACATGGATTTACAACGCAATAAAGGACTTCTTGTGCCACAAGCTTGTCAGATGAGAGCCAGCTGCTTGGAGTGCTTCAATTATGTTAGATTCACAACACAACAACAGACAATCAGTGCTAATGCATAGTTTGAATAAGCATGCATAAGGTAGTTCACATATCAAATGTGAACAAACAAGGCTCAATGATAGACCTCCAAGCTGGCGCAAATGGATAAGTAGGAGATGATAGTGTGTCAATGAATGAAGTGTTGATGAACATTTAACATTAACGATTCAGAATGATCACTATACAGAATGCAAAATAGTGTTCAGAAGCACTACAAAATCTGAGATCTATTGCTAGTTCACGAAAATGCCATATCACATGACCACAGAGTGTAGAATCTCCACAAGAATGTTACAATAGTGAAAGAACCACTTAATAATGGCACAAAGAGTGTTGAAGGGTGGGAAAATGCGGTTAAAGGGTGAGCAAGTTGATGAAGAAGCATGGGTGAGTGGGAAAAATGAGGACCTAAAGCGTAAAATGATGGCAACAAGATTGTTCAAATGAGTGAAGACCAACACCACCAAAATCAAGCACTAGGAGCACCAATACAACCACCAAAATCACCGTCAAGACCTCCACCTGACGCTCGGATACCATGTAGAGAGTGTACACATGGAAGCAAAATGAAAAGAACAGTGTACTCAAAAAACAATGAGTGTGAGAGACTCAAAGCAAGTAGACCAAGAAATGGGTAGACTCACATGGATTAGAAATGATCTTGCCAAGAGCATGGAGTAGGCTCCTCAAGATTCTAACAAAGTACAAATGGAGGGAGACACTCTCCTTATATAGATTTGGGAGGGGGTCTCCAAAGTACATCTCATGTGAGATAATTCCCCTTGAAGGAGAATGAATATAATGGTAGATGCAAATGTCAAGGTACCCAAGTACAAAAGAGATACAATATAAAATGGAATTAAATTAGAAATGGAGTGCCTCTTAGATTCAACATGGACATGCACTCATATGGATACAAACATAAATGATGTAGGAGTAGTCATCTCGTCAACAAATTACTCTTGGTTCATATAGATACCTTATAATCAACATCCATAGATGATACATTCACATGTTTAGTTTTAGTAGAAAACTATGGATTGAGCGTTATCACTAGAAGTAGGATCTTCCCTTTCCAGAGTCCTTGAAAATTTTTCTTTTTAATTGATTACTAGAAGTAAGAGGTTGCAATCAGGCTTCGAAACGCTCATTGTATATCTTAATGAGATGTGAAATCCATGTTTGCTTTTTCTTGGGTTTGTCTTAATATATCTCTTTTGTTCTAATCGAAAAGAACGTATCGATAGCTTTCAGAGTTATTCCCTTGCATATTGCTACTTCCATCCTACATTGTATAGTCAATACAGTGCTTTCTTGTTCTGCAATGATTCTTGAATTATTGCTTTTCATTTAGGTTTAGGCTTAGCAATACCCATAGTTCCCACCTCCATTGGATTCTCAAATATTTATTCAATAAAGATAAAGGAAGTTTAATCACATCTAAATGGATGGTGTTTACCCTTATTCTATTATGAATTTTATTTTTTTTTGTACCTCTTTTTATATTATTTCTGGTATTGAGAACTTGAACAAACGTGAACTTGGGTTTCTTTGTTTATTTCTTCAACAGGTACAACATTTTGTGAAGCTATTATTTTCATCTTTTAATCATGTAAACAACTACTTTCTTCACTATATGATGTTCGATCTACAATAGGTATACCTCTTTAAATTCTATGCCTACACTAGAGTTCACATGAAGCACCTTGTCTATGACCACTAGTAGTAAAAATCCTAACCACGTAAGCCCAATGTGGGATTCCCCAAGTGTTGCAAGACTTCCAAGCATAGAGTAGATTTAGTACAATGATTAGAGTAATCTAAACAACTATGAGTCACTAGAGAAAGGAATCATGGTCTTAGAACTTGAGTTCAAAATGTAGTTTTTAAGAAAAATGTAGTCCTAGATTATATTTGCAATTAGAGAGTTGAAAACAAAAAGGAACTTAGATAATCGTACACAGATTTAGAAATATATGAAAAATAATAGGGGTTGAGACTATATTGAAACATAAAACAAATATAAAATGAAAACAAATATTTAAAATTTCAATTTTCTAATTCACATTGATATTGCAACTAGGATTTCTCCAAACACTTCACTATGCATGTTTTTTTTTTTGCTTTGTAGAATGTGATTTTTTTTCTTTCGCAAAAACTAACTTCTTAGAAGTATTCTTAAATGCATATCTTTGTCCTTCACGATCTTAGAGATTGTTAGAATTTTGAAAAGTTAAATGATTGCAAGCAGTGGACTTCAAGTGAGTGCACACATACATGACGAATGTATTTTTTAATTAGAATGAGTAATACAAAATAAAAATTCATACATCCAATATGGAAATGGTTCAAGAGCTCAACAAAATAATCCTTTACCATTTAGATTGACCAACATATGTACGAAATGAAGGAGAGCCCCAAGCTCCTCATAGTGTAGAGTACCTTTTTGGATGGTGTTGCATTTCTTCTTTGTACCTGCCTCTATGGACCTAAAAAAACAAAAGAAGAAATGAGAGAATAGAGGGTAAATTGTATGGAAGTTGAAAAAATGGGTGGTCTCAATACAATTTGTGGCTTACCTGTCCACTATATGTTTTATTAGAACAAACATGTATAAAAGTGTCTACTAGCCATTTGACCTTTCACATGGACACTAATGGTAAAATGTCCCACTAAAAGGTCAATATGAACAAAGTAAACTATGGAATAAATGTAAAGGATGATAGAGGAGACATGATTGTAAGAATACAAATAGATTGGAATGCTATAGTGTACATGTAACTATGCAGAATCTTGAATCAAGTAACCTTTATCAAGTGACAATAATTTCAAAAGCTATCTTGTGGTAGAGGTTTAGTCAAAACATCTTTAGCATTACCTTGAGTATGAACCTACTCAAGAATAATTCGCTCAATGGTTAAGAAATCTATAATTATGTGATACCTCAATGTCCTTGTTCTTGGTATGATAGACCTGATTCTTATCCAAAACAGACTATCACTAAACAAATCAGGTACATGTTAAGGTATGAACATACCGTAAGCAAGATGAGAAAGTCACAATGCTGATTTACATGCCTCACTAGCTGGAATATAGTCTCCCTCTATAGTGGAAATAGTTGTATATTCTTGAAGGTGAAACCTCCATGAAATAGCACAACTAGTAAGGTGAAAAATTATACCCTAAAGTAGACTTTTGATTGTCTACACAACTTAGTAAGAGTTTATGCATCCATTAATGGATGCATCACATGTACCCAAGCATAGAAACATATCATTCCTTCCACTTTAATATCTAAATAGCATCTTGACCACTTCCCAATGCTTCTTGATAGGATTGAAAATAATTTTGGTCACAACTCCCACTAAAAAATAAATGTTTGGTCTTGTAGCTACCATATCATACACGAGATCACCAACAATAGATTGATAAGGAGTTGTGGTCATCAATTCCTCCTCTTCATCTGATTTCGGAAAATCATTCTTACTTAGCTTCACATATAGAGGCAACGGTGTAGTCAACTCCTTTCAACCAAGCATATTGAATCTATGAACTACTTTGGTTATGTACTCATTATGAGGCAAGGATATGCATCGCTTAATCCTATCACCAATGATTCACATGACAAGAATATATCTAGCATCTGCCAAATGTTTCATGTAATATTTTTACTCAACTTTGTCTTGAAAAGGGACAATTCCTTTGGACTTCCCGGCCATCAACATAAAGTATCAAGCATTTGAATCTTCCATCTCAACATCTCTTAGCATAGAGACAATGTTCATGATTATTCTAGAGTAGTCTTGGGACTTCATGAATGTGTCAAAAGTTTGGTAACACTATCCATCACCGTGGTAGATCAAGGCCATAGAAGCTCTTCTTGAGCTTACACGCTAGACTTTCTTTGGTCAAGAATTGCATATTCCTTTGTTTGATCCATATACATTTCATGCATAAGATGTCCATGCAAAAAATTAGCCTTCATATCCATTTGAATCAGCTCTAAATTCCTTTTTGCAACTAGTCGAGGCAACACGCATAATGTTGTCATCTTGACCACAAGTGATAAGATTTCTTCAAAGTCAACTCCTTTTTATTTCCTCGATCCTTTTGCAACCAAGTCTGCTTTATACTTTGCAATAGCACTATGTGTTGTGAATTTCAACTTATATACCCATTTCCATCATAAAGTTTTCCTAACCTTTGGCAAATGTACTAACTCTCGATTTCCAACTAGCATTCTTACAAATAGAATCGAGTTCACTATTCATGGAATGCTCCCACTTGACACAATTATCTGTTTCTTTATAACAAGAAGGCTCACCAACATCTTTCATCATGAACAAATCCAATCCAAGAACAAGTCTAGAAGATAGATATGTGACATGTGAACATTGTGTCAATGGTGTTTTTTCATAAGCACTAGTAGACTCTTGTTGATTATTTTTCATGAACAACATCTATGAGATAATTATGCATACTAGTAGGAAGATCAACATCCTCAAATATGTGTCTTTGCATTTAAACGTCTTTAATGGAATTTTTATACATCTTCATCTCATTGAAAATAACACCAGTACTTCCAATAAATGAACATGTTTTAGGATCCTATAAACAATATCCAAACTAACTATCTCTTTCATGTAAAAAAATGCATTTTCTTGATTTTTAATCCAACTTTTGTATCAAATTCTTTGGACCATTGACATAAGCCTCACAAACAAATAATCTAAGGTGATCATAGAGTAAACATTATATGTTAGGTGCAATCAAATGGTAGAACTAAACATTTCATCGAACTCATCCCATTCATTATTATTCATAATAGTAGGCTTCTTTTGAGATTCCATTTAATGGTTTCCACTGCCTCCTCTGAATGAACAAATCTTTTATCTGATTCTTCCATAGATAAACATTTGTGCCATCAAAGTTTTGGATGTAAAAGTGGTTTTGGCCGTACAAGTTATAAATCCTCATGGATACAAGAGAGTTACAAGGAGATACAGAGAAGCCTCCGGACTATGTTGTACTATTCATTATCTGAAAAATTATGTAGTTGTTAATACGTACGAGATTATAGCAAGAACTCCAATAATTTGCCAAACGATTAATTGTACAAGTAAAGGGGAATAGTTGCACTAATGACTTGTAGGCAAAAAGAACACATACTATTTAATTCCATGAGGCAAAAACGCACTTGACTTGTCCACACAAACAATAGTCTGCCTTGTAATGACTTTGGGCTATTGAAACTAGATACTTTTGGGTAGCCCTTTTTTGTGTTGCTTTCAGACTCTAACCCCTACTTTGTTACTTTCTAAGATATGGGTGGTGCCATGGGTACTATGACGTCCATTTGTAATGTTATTCTTTCAATATATTCAAGCCTAGGGAAATTAGTCTTCGGCCGAACTTTCTCTTTAAAAGCATTAGCCTCTCTCTGCTGCGGAAGATTAAGTGTAATTAAATCCAAGGCTTAAAACATTTTTACGTTTTCCCTAAGTGGTATACATTACCTCAAAGTATTTGTCATGTCGCACTTTCGAATATGACACAGGTCTTTCCTCGCTGCAGAAGCTGATTCTAAGGAAGTGCACATCTTTGAAGACGCTCGACTTCCTCCCCAGCACTCTCATAACGCTAGATTTAGAGGAGTGCAAAGAACTTGAATTCCTGGATGTTGGCGACTGTACGAGTTTATTTGTTCCGAATCTTCGTGCCTGTGACAGTTTGAAGCCCTCAAATATCCGTTTCTGTATCAGATGGAGCTATTCGATGTTTCGTTTTTGGTGTTGGGGAAGCCGTAAGTGAACATTGAATATAATTCAGCCATGGCACAAATTTGACGATTGTCAAAACACCCACACACACAAACGCACGCACACACACATGTCTGTCTGTCTGTCTGTGTGAGTTCATTCGTTATTTGCGCATTGTGACCAATTCGCTTTGCATTCTTCACTCCAGGCCTTTCCTCGGCTGAAATCTTCGAATATGAAGACGAGAGTTCGGCAGATGAGAGTGCCAATAAAGATGAAGAAGAGAAGTCCGAAGACGAGATCGCCAAAGAAGATGAATATGAGAGTTTCGACGATGAGATTGCCGATGCAGATGAGAGTTTCGAACGTAACACTGCCATTGAAGATAAGAGTCCCGAATATGAGAATGCCGTTGAAGAGGAAGATGAAGATAAGAGTTCCGAATATGAGAGTGCCGTTGAAGATGAAGATTGAAAGTTCCAAATATGTGCGGTCGATCCAAGATGCTCCCCCTTCTGCATCCGTACCTCCCATCGATTAGTGCAAGACCTCGAGTATGGTAGTTAAAGGAGCTTAATCTTGCCTCTTTAAGCATGGGGTGTTCGAGATAAGTTGACACAAGGAATATGTACGTTATTTTTTGCGGATTCAGGACTTGAAAAGCCTTGAAGTTTTGTGATGGGTATAAAGCTAAGGTGGTTTCTCAGTTCTTTGTTCCTGGAGTTTTTATAGATTGACATGTTTTTCAGACTTCCTTTTCAAAGTTTGTCATTGGAAGACAACTTGTCACTAGAGTCTTGTGGTTTCCCCTCATGGCAGTTGTGTCGTAGCACCAAATGTCTTTGCTCATGATCGTCAAATTGATTTTGAATTTTTGACTTATCAACTTGATATAATGGGAGTTCTACATGAGCACTCTATCCTCACAACACCACATAGATATATGGTCCTTTGGTAGAACACATCACTTCAAGGCTCAAATGATTTACACTTTGTACAAAGAAAAAAGGACAAATAAGTTATGGAACTATTATGTGAAGCACTAAAGGAACCACATCGACCTTATTCTCTGGAATACACCTCACACATGCACTTTTCTATAACAATGATTTTGGTGTGAAGGTAGGACTTTAGAATCCGTGGCTCTTTCTCGAGTTGGAGTTTTTAGCATTAGTATCTATGTGAAAGGTCAAATGGCTTCCAGAAACTTCTATATATGTTCTTGAATAAAACATATAGTGGTGTGGTCAACCATAGATCAAAGTTTTATCGCATCTGTAAAACCTAAGAAATTTGAATTCATGCTCTTTGTGAAGTATCTAGTTATACATATTGTATAGATTTGTGTAGAGCATCATCATCTTCACTTGAAGCTTGATTTCTACTATAAGGGCATCATTATAGAGCTCCCAAAAGGAGAGTCCACCTTGGTGCATCATCATTGTACTATTTCATTGATATTAGACAAGTTCATAGCAAAAGGTTTTCATTGTGTGAGCATAGCGAGCACAATTGATTCTTGACTCCTAGTGGCTTTTGGCTAAGGTGGCAACTGAAGCATAGACCTTGGCATACCTTTTAATCCAAGTCACAAAATTCACTATTGCAAACTTTGGCTGTGCAAGAGGCACAAGTTCAATATTCAAGAAAGGGTCATCTAGAGTGGTGCATGTTGACTTGTGTGGAAGAATGCCTACACAAGCCTTGGGAGGAACTTCCTACTTCATGTTATTTGTTGACAACTATAGCAGGAACATGTGGGTGTATTTTCTTCGCAATAAGGCTCAAGATGGTAAGTTTAAAGAATGGCTTCAACTTGTTGAAAGTGAAACTGAAAAAAATATGAAGAAGTTCACAATGGATGGTGGTGGTGAGATCACGTCAACAGAGTTTGACAATTTCTTCAAGGGAAAAGGAATCAAGCATGAAATTAGAGAGGTGCATAGCTCTCAACAAAAGAATTTTGTTGAATGTTAGAATCGAACCATCATTGAGATGGCAAGGTACATGTTGAAGGGAAAAGAATTGTCTAATCATTTTTGGCAGAGGCTATCAATGGTGCTATTTACATCATGAATTCAAGCTACACTAAGGTACTTGATGGAAAGACTCCACAAGAGCCCTATACTAGTAGAAAGCCTTCTGTTTCCCATTTCAAAGTATTTGGAGGTGAGTGTTATGTACACATTCCAGATAAAGAAAGGAACAAGCTTCGACCATAAAGCCCCAAATGTATCTTCATAGGGTATCATGAAGAGAAGAAAGCTTACAAGCTTTATGACATAGAGGCAAATAATATCATAGCGAGTAGCGATGTGCTGTTCAAGGAGGAGCAGCTACATGTGGTGGAAGAGGAAAAAAAAATCTTCCACTCTATGATCAGACAAAGAAGTAATCTACTATATGACCAAGAGCTAGTCCTTCTACAGAAGAGAAGGAAGCATCATCCTCAGACGATGAGAAGGAAATTCATCAACCTACTCTCACTCAAGTGGAAAAACATTGCCACATTGGGTAAGGGAGGTCTATGATTCTGCAAATCCCATCCCATAGTCAATTGAACAGGTTGCGGATGGTCCAAGGCGGTCAAACAGAATAAAGAAATAGAGATGGGCAGAGGCCCATACTATAAACTCAACATTGATGTCTGATTATCGAAAAACAAGTAAGGGAGCCAACGAGTGTGGAAGAAGCACTCCAAAATATTAATTGGAGGAGTTAAGTCTCCCTCGACTCAAGTTAACTCACATTTACTTGAGTTAGATGTCTCTAGAGATGCTTGGGCAAAACTCTCTCCTCATGCTTCCCATGGGGGTTGAACCCAAGACCTTCTCCTTCATAACCTTGAGACTTAACCACTAGGCTAAGTGGTTTACTTGTTTAAGAGACCACATGGACTTATGCTTAAGTGTATTCTCGAGATCTTTGGCCATACACACGAGTGAACAAACGGTGTCCGATTTCAGATATGTGTGAACTGGTCAAACCCTTAGATCATAGAATTATTTTATTACAAGAAACCTCCTAAAGAGGGAAAAAAGTGCCCAAGCAGTCCTAATGTGTTTGTATATCTAACACCCCCCTCAATCTCCACCTATGATGAACTACTTCCTTGATTCAATGCCAAATTCGGAAGATGTCGATAGAGTTGCTCTCTGCCTAGAGCCTTGGTGGAAATGTATGCTCCATTTTCATCTATTAGACAATAGCTCATGTCCATGACTCTGTTTTTTATCAATTCTCACAAATAATGATAGTAGATTTCTATGTGCTTAATACGTGCATGACAAACATCACTCTTGGTGATTGCTATGCAACCTTGGTTGTCGCATTTCCACCTTGTAGCCTCTTGTGCTTGAATTCCTACATGCCATAGGATCCTCCTCAACCATAATGCTTCACATGCACTAACACAAGCTACTTTGTACTCAGCTTCAGTACAGGATAGCACTACAATTGGTTCCTTCTTACTGATCCAAGAAAGAATCCCAGAACCGAAGGAAAAGAAATATCTAGAAATTTATTTTCTATAATCATATCTCCTTGCCAATGTGACTCATAGTATCCACTCAGATATGATTGTTCATCGTAAAGAATACCATACTCAGTGGTTCCTTTGATGTACTTGAATATTTGCATGCATGCCTTTTAATGAATTAGGCACGGCTTATTAGAGAACTTGCTTACTATACCAATAGCATACAAGATATCTGATCTACTATTACACAAGTAGATGAGATTTCCAACTAATTTCCTATATCTTCGCCATCCACTCGAGGTAAAGTATCTTCAATAGATAATTTTGTGTTGACCTCCATTGGTGTAGAAATTCCATTGCAATCCTCCATGTGGAATGCCTTCAATGCCTGCCTCGCATGCTTTTGGTGTGAAATAAATATCTTCCTCAGTTCCTACTGAACTTTAACACCTAAGTAATAATGCATTAAGGCCAAATCCATCATTTTAGATTCTAAAATCAAGGCATCTTTCCTTTGTTTGAGAAGTGACTCATCCTTTTCGATAATCACAAGGTTGTCTACATAGATTACAAGCATAATTTTCATTCCTCTTATCTTTAGAACATGCAATTTAGCATTAGAAGCACATCTTTTGAATCCTATATCGAAAAGATACGTATCTATTCGCTAGTACATGCTCTCAGGGCTTGTTTAATCCCATATAATGCCTTCTTCAACTTACATACTTTTTTATCTAAATGAGAACCCTCACAACCTGGTAGATGAGAAACATATACCTTGAGGTCTCCATTCACAAACATTGATTTGACATCCATGTGGTATACTACCCATCGTTGATGTGCTCTCACAGCTAGTACTAACTAAATAGCAATCATCCTTCTTGTTAGGACAAACAATTCACCAAAGTCAACACCTTCAACTTGAGAATAGCCTTGTGCAACAATCTAGTCTTGTACTTCTCCAAAGTACCATCAACCTTGTATTTTCACTTCTAGATCCACTTGATGCTTATGACCTTCCGCTTTGGAGGTAGCTTCACTAGCTTCCAACTTCCATTCTTCATTATATTATTGTATTCTATTTGCATAGGAGCTAGTAGACTCTAGTGGAAGGTACTAAAGCATTGGTTGAGATCACCCCAGCGAGTAGTAGACTCTATTGGAAGATATGAAAGGAGTGGAGGAGATTGTGCATGCACTTGTGGACTCTAGTTACATTTGTGGTCCTTGTTGATTCAAGCAGCTATATATAGACGCATAAGGTTGGGAGGAGAGTCATCTCTCTAGCACGTGGTGGTCATAATCCTTAGGTTGTTGCATTTTTACTCAAACAATGCTTCACTTGTGACTAAGTTCATGCCTTAATTCACTCTTTATGACTTGTGACTCGGAATGTAATTCTTGTGCATTGCTTTGAGTCAAAGAATTGAATTTGCCAAGTTACATTAGGAACTTGTAGCTTGACTTAGTTAGTCTATTCCATTGGTGAAATGATTGTTTCAATGTCAAGCTTCTAGTTTTTCAGAAGTTTATCAAATATTTCCAAGTCATCTACACCTTAGCTTGAAGTGTTTCAAGAAGATCTTGGAAGTTACTTTCTTCGTATCTTCTTACAAACTTGATCTTGAAGTATCTTGAGATCATACTTTTATCCTCCCTGAATTAAAACTTATCCTTGGAAGTTTTAATTCCCTTGAAGATCAAATCTAACTTCAAGATTTATTCTAGGACTAAAAGATAATTATCCTCCTAGGGTCCGATGTCCCATACCATCTTTCCTACAAATCTGATTATAAAATCTAGTGTCCCATAACACCCTATTTTATATTCACATTAATGTGTGGGGAATACTTATCCTAAAATCTGAACATATCTTGATAGAGTACCTTTTTACTTCAATTCATTAAAATAATTTTGAAGTTTCAGGCATTACCTCAAACTTGATATTCTAGGTTTTGGATCCCTTCACATGATTGTTTCACAATCTTGTGCTTTCCGTTGGGAACTTGAAAACCACTTGATAGAATATCTATTCTTCTTTGCTTGGGTTTTGAAAAATAAAAACCAGTTGAAATTCTAAGTACTTGAATTTTCATAATTCAAATCCAATTGGTTACCCTTGACCAATTTTGTAGTGACAAGAGTTGTTTACTTCTTGTCGTTAGATTCCTTTCTAATTAAAGCTCTTAAGTAGATACGCCGAGGACTTTATAGGAATCTCTGTACTGCTTAAGTCTAAGCATCCGCTCATGCATTCTGGATTTGTACCAAAATTCTGGAATATCTCACTACAACATATCAAGGGTATATCGAGGCTTTTATCGAGGAAAATGAATTGGCACAATCTGCCCATGAGGTCCATGTTGTGGTCAATATGCGTGTCGAAAACAAAGCGCCGGTATGGGTTCCGGTATAGGTGTCAATATGAGTGTGAGTATAACCATCGATATGAGCGTCAGAAATACTGACATCCATATCGGCAACTGTGCTAGGAGTACGGATGCTTATACGAACGACCATGCTGGGAGTACCGATGCTTATACGGACGACCATATCTGTAATTTTTTTTTTGGGTACAATGTGTTGTTTTTTGCTACAACAACATTATCATGATGTTGTTTAGCAAAAGACTACACTCTACCCAAAGAAAACAAATTACATGTGATATGTACTCTAATGGAGACTAAAACATGATTTCATATAGCAAAATACTATCGGACACAAAAGAGATGAGCAAAAATGAACCATGAATCATGTACAAAAAGTTGTATATTCCATAAATGAAGGATGTACAAGAGTGTGGCAAAGCACTTCCATATAGGAACCAAATACAAATGTGATAAAGCACTTCCATATAGGAACCGAATACAATATTATGGTGCATCATTGCACATAGGAGTGTAATACAACACTCTTGTACATCCTTCCATAAATGAAGGATGTACAAGAGTGTGGCAAAGCACTTCCATATAGGAACCGAATACAAATGTGACAAAGCACTTCCATATAGGAACAGGATATAAAATTATGGTGCATCATTGCACATAGGAGTGTAATACAAAATTGTGCCAAAGCACTACCATACATATGCTCAAGGGGATGAAAAGCATTACACCTACAATCCTGCAACAAAGCATGTGTGTAAAATGAGACTGATTGACATTACATTTATAAACAACAACTAAAAATATGAAACCAAACCATAAGTTTACCTCATCATAGATTCTCCCATGAAGTGATCGCGTCGGAGGACGACCCACTACCAACTCCTATAATAAATATGAAAACTGTTAGATGAACATACATGATGTGCTTAACACAAACAAATTCAATACTTAAAATGATACTTACAAATTGGTACCACATATTCTCATACCCACTGCTACCTAAATGCGACGTTCCAACCGTATCTAAATGTATGGTCGTCGCATCTCACTGCTCACGATATCGATCACGAGTATGTTGCTGCTCATCCTGAATCGATTCCCACTCTTCAACATCTAACCATACAAGCTTCGATAAGCCTGCTCTAAAAGCATCTCGAGCCTTAAACTGCGGATGAGACATCACCTCGCGTGTCGTATGCTGAATCCATTCTGAGCTCACAATAGGATGCCCAGGTGCTGGCCGGTACTCTTCTTGCCGATACTCTTCATATATGGACTCTATGATATAATTTTTCGAATCCTTATCCTATTCGCTCCATTTTAACATGATAGAATGTCCAAACTCTACAACGCAAAGTTGTCAAATGCATTGACGCATGGACTCTCCGGCCGCATCCATGACTGGAGCTCCATCACATATGTAATATATCTTGGAGTTGTCATGGTCATGTGCTCCCCAAGGTGTATGTGGAGATTCCATCTGATCCAATGTGGAGATGTTATATATATATATATATATATATATATATATATATATATATATATATATATATATATATATATATATATATATATATATATATATATATTGTATGTGTGTATGTATATGTATGTGTGTGTGCATATGCATGTGTGTATGGATCTTCATATGAATGTGTGTATGCATATGCATGTGTGTATGCATATGCATGTGTACGTATATGCATGTTGTATGCATATGCATGTGTGTATGCATATATATGTATGTATATGCATATGCATGTGTGTATGCATATGCATTTGTGTATGTGTGTATGCATATGCATGTGTATGTATATGCATATGCATGTGTGTATGTATATGTATATGTGTGTCTATGTATGTATGCATATGCATGTGCATATGCACATATGTGTGTGTATACATATGAGAGTGTGTATGTATATCTATAGGACTCTCTCTCTCTTTCTTTATGTTTCTCTAGATCTCTCTCTTTCTTTCATCTCATGTGTATGTATATGCATGTGTGTATGCATAGGCATTTGTGTATGTGTGTATGCATATGCATGCGTAGGTATATGCATGTGTATATGCATATGCATGTGTGTATGCATATGCGTGTATGTATATGCATATGCATGTATGTATATACATATGCATATGTGTATGCATATGCATTTGTGTATGTGTGTATGCATGTATGTATGCATATGCATGTATGTATATGCATATGCATGTATGTATATGCATATGCATGTATGTATATGCATATGCATGTATGTATGCATATGCATTTATGTATGTGTCTATGCATATGTATGTATATGCATGGGTGTATGCATATGCATGTGTCTGTATGCACATATGTGTGTAAGTATATGCATGTGTGTATGTATATGCGTGTGTATGTGTATGTGTATGCATATGCATTTGTGTATGCATATGTGTATGCATATGCATGTGTATCTATATGCATGTGTGTATGCATATGCATTTGTGTATGTGTATATGCATATGCATGTGTATGTATATGCATGTGTGTATGCATATGCATGTACGTATGCATATGCATGTATGTATATGCATATGCATGTGTGTATGCATATGCATGTATGTATATGCACATGCATATGCATGTGTGTATGCATATGCATTTGTGTATGTGTGTATGCATATGCATGTGTGTATGCATATGCATGTGTGTATGCATGTATGTATCTGCATATGCATGTATGCATATGCATTTGTGTATGTGTGTATGCATTTGTAGCTATATGCATGTGTAGATGCATATGCATGTGTGTGTATGCACATATGTGTGTACGTATATGCATGTGTTTATGTATCTGCATGTGTGTATGTATATGCAGATGCATGTGTGTATGTATATGCATATGCATGTGTGTATGCATATGTGTATGCATATGCATGTGTATGTATATGCATGTCTGTATGTATATGCATTTGTGTATGTGTGTATGAATATGCATGTGTATGTATATGCATGTGTGTATCTATATGCATGTATGTATATACATATGCATGTGTGTATGCATATGCATTTGTATATGTGTGTATGCATGTGTGTATGCAAGTATGTATATGCATATGCATGTATGTATGCATATGCATGTATGTATGCATATGCATTTGTGTATGTGTGTATGCATATGCATTTGTGTGTATGCACATATGTGTGTATGTATATGCATGTGTGTATGTATATGCATGTGTGTATGTATATCCATATGCATGTGTGTATGTATATGCATATGCATGTGTGTATGCATATGCATGTGTGTATGCATAGGCATGTGTGTATGTGTATGCATGTGTGTATGTATATGCATATGCATGTGTGTATGTGTATGCATGTGTGTATGTATATGCATATGCATGTGTGTATGCATATGTGTATGCATATGCATGTGTATGTATATGCATGTGTGTATGCATATGCATGTGTATGTGTGTATGCATATGCATGTGTATGTATATGCATGTGTGTATGCATATGCATGTGTTTATGCATATGCATGTATGTATATGCATATGCATGTGTGAATGCATATGCATGTAGGAATGGATATGCATGTGTGTATGCATATGCATTTGTGTATGTGTGTATGCACATGTGTATGCATGTATGTATATGCATATACATGTATGTATGCATATGCATGTGTATGTGTGTATCCATATGTATGTATATACATGTGTTTATGCATATGCACGTGTGTGTATGCACATATGTGTGTATGTATATGCATGTGTGTATGTATATGCATATGCATGTGTGTATGCATATGTGTATGCATATGCATGTGTATGTATATGCATGTGTATGCATATGCATTTGTGTATGTGTGTATGCATATGCATGTGTGTATGTATATGTATATGTGTGTGTATGTATGTATGCATATGCATGTGTGTATGCACATGTGTGTCTGTATACATATGTGAGTATATATGTATATGTATCTCTCCCTCTCTCTAAGTTTTTCTAGATCTCTCTCTTTCTTTCATCTCTCTCTCTCCATCTCTCTTTATGTTTCTCTAGATCTCTCTCTTTCTTTCATCTCTCTCTCTCTCTCTCTCTCTCTCTCTCTCTCTATATATATATATATATATATATATATATATATATATATATATATATATATATATATATACACTACAACATATGAGGGGCATACCAATGGTGTATATACCAATGGTCACACTCGGCATCCATATGGGCGTTGGAAAATATCACTTAGAGATATGGACGGTCAAGTGACCGTCGGTATAACCGTTTTAAACTGATCGTTGGTGTGGCGTTGAATTTGCAGAAGTTCTTTGTCATTGATTGTTTGGAATTGGACGATAGGCGACATACATTATGCTTTGACGACAACGATCGTAAAGAGGGACATACTTGTAAGTGATTGTTTTATTCTCTATTGATAGAGAGAAGGAGTTAGAGAAAGAGAGGAGAGAGAGAGAGAGTGTGAGATAAAGAATAATGAAAGAAAGGATCAAGATAGAGATAGGAAAATAGAGCATACATACACACACACATACACACACATTTACACATTTACACATGCATACATACACACATACATGTACACACATGCATGCTTACATACACACACCTATACACACATACATGCTTACATACACACACATGCATGCATACACACACATACAAATTTACACACATGCATATATACACACACATGCATACACACATACATACACACACATATATACACATGCATACATACACATACACACACACATATACACACATACACACACACACACATATATACACACATATACACACATGCATGCATACATACACACACATACATACATACATGCATACATACACACACACATGCATACACACATACATACACACACATATACACATATGTATACACATACATACACACATATACACACATGCATGCATACATACACACACATACACATACACACACATGTACACACATGCATACATATACACACACATGTACACATGCATACATACACACACATATATACACACATGCATACATACACACATATACACACATGCATGTATACATACACACACACATGTACACACATGCATACATACACACATATATGTACATACATACTCATATACTCACACATGCATACATAGACACACATACACATATACACACATGCATACATTCACACACACACATACATACACACATGCAAATATATACACACACATAAGCTAGTGTTTTAATTAAATATATATAATTAAATATATAAATTTTTTATTTTGAAGTTTTTTTACATCAAATATATAAAAATAGGGTTAGGATTTTTAGGCTATTTACACATACATAGACATACACATATAATATATATATATATACATGTATATACACATGTTTACAGAAATATACATATTTTAGGTCTAGATATATTTAAGATTAGGGTTTTGGAGTTTAGGCATACATATAACTCAATTATATTTAAATTAAGAAAAAATATAGAGAAAAATAAGAAAAAAAATATGAATGTATAAATAAATATATATATATAATAGATTAGGGTTTTAGGATTAGGGGTTTAGATTTGTATAGGTGTTTAAGTATTTAGGTCTTAGTATTTCATATTTAAGTCTAAGCCTTTCTAATTAGGGTTTAAGGGTTTTAATACCTACATAACATATATACACATACACACATATACATATAATACATACATACATGTAGATACACATGCATACAAAAATATACATATTTTAGGTTTAAATCTTTAATATTAGGGTTTTAGGGTTTTAACACCTACAAAACATATATACACACATACACATACACATATAATATATATATATACATGTAGATACACATGCATACAAAAATATACATATTTTAGGTCTAGATCTTTAAGATTAGGGTTTTAGGGTTTCGGTATACATATAACTCAAGTATATTTATATTAAGAAAAAATATATAGAAAAATAAGAAAAAAATCTGAATATATAAATAAATATATTTATAAAATATGATTAGGGTTTTAGGATTAGGGGTTTAGATTTTTATAAGTGTTTAAGTATTTAGGTTTTAGTATTTCAGATTTAAGTCTAAGTCTTTCTGATTAGGGTTTTAGGGTTTAAGTACCTACATAACATATATACACAAACACACATATACATATAATACATACATACATGTAGATACACATGCATAGAGAAATATACATATTTTAGGTCTAAATCTTTAAGATTAGGGTTTTAGGGTTTTAACACCTACATAATATATATACACACATACACATACACATATAATACATATATACATGTAGATACACATGCATACAAAAATATACATATTTTAGGTCTAGATCTTTGAGATTAGGGTTTTAATTAAATATATATAATTAAATATATATAATTAAATATATAAAACTAGGATCACATAAGGAAAAAATCTGAATATATAAAGAAATATATATATATATATATATATATATATAATAAGATAGTTATATACATAAATAAATATAAAAAGAATTAGTGTTTTAAATAATTTAATTAAATATATATAATTAAATATGTAAAAATAGGATTGCCTAAGGAAAAAATATGAATATATAAAAAAATAAATATATATATATATAATAAGATAATTATATACATAAATAAATATAAAAGGAACTAGTATTTTAAATAATTTAATTGAATATATATAATAAAATATATAAAATTAGGATTAATTAAGAAAAAAATCTGAATATATAAATAATATATATATATAAAGTAGGATAATTATATAAATAATAAAATATGATAAGAACTAGTGTTTTAAATAAAAATTAAATATATATGATTAAATATATAAAAATAGGTTTAATTTTAATCATTTTAAATAGAGTGAATATATATACACATACACATACACACATACTTATACACCTATCTATATTCACATATATATACATATACACATGCATACATATATATATATGTTTTAGGTCTAGGTCATTTTGATTAGGGTTTTAGGGTTTTAGCACCTACATAACATATATACACACTCTGGAGTACACATATAATACATATATACATGTATATACACATGTGTATAGAAATGTACATAATTTAGGTCTAGATCTTTAAAATAAGGGTTTTAGAGTTAAGGCAAACATATAACTCAATTAAGAGGAAGAAAATCTGAATAAATAAATATATATATATATGAAATACGATCAATTAAGTAAAAATTCGAATATATAGATAAAATAGGATAGTTATATAGATTAGGGTTTAAGTCTTTAAGAGTATGATTTTTAGGTTTAATAAAAAAACAAATATTCTAAAATGTCCATATTGTAGCAGATGGCTTCTTTGGATCCTAAAGAGAATGGCATGTCCTTGCACATAGTGCAAGTATCAAATTTATCAAAAACGATGGATTTGTACTTTACATGTTAGAGAGTATGGATCCTTTGATAGGAGTCAACTCGAAAACCTACGTTATTATTCGCATGGTCCCCCAGGTGAGTAGATGGACCCAAACGACATTGCACTGGTAACCTCTCATGGACAAAAGAGAGCAAAAAAGTACTTAGACGTACAAGTAAGTACTCATAATATTACACAGAATGAACATATGGAAGAGATGCTTGAAGCATTTTATGATATGGATGAAGATCATGATGGTGGAGAAGGTGTCGAGAGTTTCATGGACACAACGGAAATTCCACGATCAGAAGTCCATGAAGAATATGAAAACATGCGAAGACTAGCTCATTTACCACTTTACAATGGAGCAAAGATATATGTACTACGTGCATCACTCGTGATGCTCAATCTGCAATCCATTTACGGATGGTCAGATAGTAGTGTCACTGAATTGTTCAGGTAAGTCGAGAACAAATTCGCTTTCATTGTTGTATCACAATTCCTTTATTTACTAATATCGTTTTAATTGCTTATTGCAGGCTTCTTAAAGATCAATTTTTGCCAAAGGGCAATGACATGCCTCCAACACGTGGAGATGTGAAAAACTTTTAGAGTCCATTGGAATGGATTATACTAAAATTCATGCTTGTCCAAATGATTGCATTCTCTTTCGGAATGAGTATGAGCATCCCCACGTATGTCCAAAGTTTGGAGCAAATAGATTTAGAGAAGACGTTGTAGGCGAAGCAATCCTCACAAAGGTTCTTCGCCACTTTCCTATCATTCCATGAATTAAGAAAATGTTTAGATGCAAATCTATAGCTGATTTAATGTCATGGCATACAAAGAGTAGGTCTACAAATAATATAACGTGAGTGCCTGCTGACTCTCATGCTTGGAAGTACATAGATAGTAAGTGGCCAGAGTTTGCTAGTGAACCTCAGTCCATACGTCAAGGCCTAGCTATGGATGGAGTGAATCCATTTGGATTACGTAGTTCTTCATGGAGCACATGGCATGTATGTTTGGTCAATTATAATATCCCACCATGGTTGGCCACAAAGAAAGATCATTTATTATTAGCTCTTATTGTATCAGGTAAGTATAAGGTAAAAAACATGGATGTATATCTTGCACCACTTGTGGAAGAAGTGCACATTTTATGGGATGGGATTACTGTGCATGACATGTCTCAACCTCTAAGAAGACGAGACGTGCGAGTGCAAGGCATACTTATGTGAACAATGCATGATTGGCTTGGTTATGATGAATGTTCACGTTTATCGATTTCGGGTTACCATGCTTGTCCTTTATGCGGACCACGACTCGAAGCACGCTATTCCAAAGCACTACGTAAAAACTCTCTATGAAGGACATCATAGATAGTTGCCTGATGGACATGTTTTACATGAAGGACAAATTGGTCGACAAGCACAACACCAAATGAAAGCTAGCGATTGGAAACAACTATGGGATTCAGAAAATCCAGTTGCTGGAATAAAACGGTTGTCCATCTTTCATGCTTCCTTATTGGAGTGAGATGTTGATCAATCATTTGGTGGACCCGATGCATATTTTTAAGAATGTGGGAGAGATTCTTTGGAAAACTTTGATCGGAAAGAAAGAAAGCAAAGCACAAAGGCAGGACTTAGAAGAGCGAGGTCATATGCGAGAGTTGTGGGTAGTTAATAAGCCCAACGGAACATTATTGTTAGCAAGAGCTCCTTGGGTGCTTCGCAAGATGGAAGAGCAACAAGTGAAGAAAACAATTTCAGAGTTTCAAACACCTACTAGATGCATGAGGTGTCTAAAGATTGCTTTCACATGAAACAACGATCTTGCAGGACTCAAGTCTCATGCTTGGCACAAGTTTTTACAGTTTGTGCTCCCTGTAGCTCTAAAAGATTGTCTTTCAGAGGATGTACGAAGAACCATTTATAAAATTAGTTCTTTAGTACGGTGGATATCTTCTAAAGAGATAAATAGAGATAGCATAGAGAGTGCAAAACTCAATGCTATTGAGGTTGTTTGTATGGTAGAGAAATACTTTCCCACAAGTATTCTCACTATTCAACTTCATTTAGTGGTTCATGTGGTAGATGAAGTTGCAATAGCAAGAACTGTACATAGTCGATGGATGTTCTTCTTAGAGCGCTTTATGAAAACATTAAAAGGATTTGTTCGGCAGAGAGCACGTCCAAAGGGTAGCATGGCAGAGGGATGGCTTGTACAAGAATCTCTTGTATTCATAACTGAGTTTCTACGTATGTCGGATCCGGAAATGCTTCGCTTATGGAGCAATGATGAAGATATTCGTCACGTAGGCGATGAACCACAAGGTAAAGGATTCCAGAGAAAAATGGATGCAGCTTTCAGAGAGAAGGCAATAAAGTTTTGCATAGTTCCACTCGATTTTTGCCTCTTCCAGAAAGTCTTCAACCTCTTCCACCTTTTCCAACAAGCAGATGGCTAGATACAGCGGTTTTGCAAGCAAAGGCAGTGGGTGAAGATATCTCTAAAGAAGAGGAAGAACTCACAAAAGGATGTGATTGGGAATATATTAAAATAAGGTGCACTATGGTCTCATGGATGACACTTTCGAGTCGCACGAATCGATCAAAATAGGTCTACTTTTGATAGTGGAGTGATGGTGAATTTTCTACAAAAAATTAGAGCGAGTGCAAGAGATGATAATGCTCTAGAAGGCGAGCTAGATTACTGTGGTGTTTTTCAAGACATCTTGAAACTATCTTTCAGAAAGTTTGATTACTTTGTTTTTTACTTTAAATGGTTCAAAGTAGTCACCTCTGGAAGAAACGCAACAGTGAGACGGGATAAAAGCGGTTTGCTTCAAGTCGACTCCACAAGATTATGGACAGATGAAAGGGATACATTTGTACTTCCTGACACTGTGAGCAAGTTGTTTTTATACCAGATTCAAAAGAACTAGAGTGGCTATTTGTTTTACAAGTCGCTCCACGTAGTAGACAAATTTTTGAGAACATAGATGTCGAAGAAAGTCCATCTCTAGTGGATTCAGAGATTCATTCGATAGTCGAGGAGGGAGAGCATTGCTCGAGAAGAAGAGGTCATTGAAGAAGAGGTCATTATTCGAGAAGGCGAATCAATAGACGATGATCAGGAAGAAACCAGCATAGCAAGCGATTTAGAAGCCATCAATATAGAGATAGATATTCTCAATGCATCGGATCTTCAAGAGGATGCTAGAATAGAGGACTTTTGAATAAAACACTTGTACCTACTAATTTTTGTTCTTTTTTTGTTTATTCTCAATATTGCTTTTATTATCGCATGCTGATTTCTTGAGTTCTTTTATTACAGAGCACGACGGGAGACAGTCCTCCAGTCACTCCACATTCCATGACAGAGGAGCAGTTTTAGGAGTTCATCTCTCAGGTTCCTCCCGCGTATATGGCTGCTGCATCACAGTATTGGATCGCTCGAGATAGCACTCCTCGTGGCCTCAATCCTGGCGGCCTTACTCTTGCCGGCCTCACTCCTGCTGGCCTCACTCCCGCTGGTGTCACTGCCATCGGTGTCACTCCTGCTAGTGTCACTCGTGCAGGTGGTGCTACTCCTGTAGGAGGTATGTCTCCTAGCTTTGTGACTCCACCACGACCATCTTTTCAGCCATCTCCAACTGGGTCTACTAGTAGACATGTGCATTCGACACCTCAACGCAATACAGGTTTTGGCCTGTCTCCTAGATCGAGGTCACGCTCTGGAGCAGAACGTTCTAGGAGTGGATCTACATGTAGGTGTGGAGGTGGGGGAGGTGACTGTTGTGGAGGCAGTGCGACGGACGTTGTGTCACCCGCTTCTACTCATAGGACGAGTATCTCAGATGTAGGTACGCCATGCAGTACACCACGTACACCTTGGGGTGCTCATGACCATGATGACTCCAAGGTATATAGTATCCGAGATGGAGCTCCGGTGATGGATGCGGCTGGCAAAGCAATGCGTGCATGCATACGACAGCTTTGCTCCATCCAGTTTGAACACTCTATCATGTTGAAATGGAGTGAAGAGGATAAAGATCGGAAGAATTATATCACACAGACGATTTATCAGGAGTTCCAACCAATCGATGGACAGTCTCTTGTCAGTTGAGAGTGGATTCTGCATATTGCACGTGAGGTTATGTCCCATCAACGATCGGAGGCTCGTGATGCTTTTAGAGCAGGTTTACCAAAGCTTGTATGGTTAGATGCTGAGGAGTGGGACGTGATTCGTGACGAGTAGCAGTAGACTCCTAATCCATATCGCCAACAGCGAGATGCCGCAGCCACACATTTAGATACGGTTGGACCGTCACATTTGGGTAGCGGCCCATATGACATGATGCATCATGAGTTTGTAAGTACAATTTCAATTATTGAATTTATTTGTGTTACATTTCTCGTGTATGTTCCTCTAATCTTTTGTATATATATCTCAGGAGCTGGCAATGGGTCGTCCTCCAACACGAACGGAGGAGTCTTACGGATATCGTCATGGTTTGATTGCACTATTGGAGGACTTGGAGGTACGCGGTGCGGTCATTTCATGGGAGCATTTGCGATGCGGTAATTAATTTATAAACTTGGTTTTTACTTGTTGTTTGTAATTTTCATGTGAATTTATCTCATTCCATTAATGTTCTTTGTTGCAAGACTGTTGATATGGAATGTTCTTTGCAGGTGTATGGCAGTGGAACACCAAAATTTTGTATTTGATTTTCATATGGCAATGCATTGCTTTGCCACATTTTGTAAAAGCGTCATATATGAGAGTGGTTTGCCACACTCTTGTACATGCTTCATTATTGAAATATATAACATCTTTTGTACATGGTTCATGGTTCATTCTGATTATCTCTTTTGTGTCCAATAATACTCTGTGAAATCATATTTCGGTTGACATTAGAGTACACATCACATGTACTCGGTTTTTTTTGGGCAGAGTGTATTGTCTTTTGTTAAGCAACATCATGGTAATGTTGTTGTAGCAAAAGACAACACACTTTGCCCAAAAAAAAATTTGCAGGTATCATCGTCGGTATACGCTACCGTACCCCCACTAATGTCATCGGAATAAGCATCGGTACACCTAGCAGGCGACGGTATACATGATGGAACACCCACCAGAGGCCGGGGTATGGGCACTGGTATCGGCGCCGATATTACTGATGCATATACCGACGCTTTGGTACCAACGCACACACCGACCTTTACACCGACTTCGCGGCAAATAAAAACCTCGATATACCATCGATTTGTTGTAGTGATATATATATATATATATATATATATATATATATATATATATATATATATATATATATATATGTATATATATATATATATATATATATATATATATATATATATATATATATATATATATATATATATATATATATATATATATATATACATATATATATATATATATATACATATATATGTATATATATATATATATATATATATATATATATATATATATATATGTATATATATATATATATATATATATATATATATATATATATATATATATATATATATATATATATATAGGGAGAGAGAGAGAGAGATCTCTTACATCTCTCTCTATCTCTCTCTCTCCCTCTTTCTTTCTTTATGTCAATCGAAAACAAAAAAAAAACACTTACATAGATGTAAGTGTTTGGATCATTGTCATCAAAATCCACTTAAAGTTGTCCTTTGTCAAATTCCAAAGAGCTGATGCCAAAATCTCTTGCAAAACTAAAGAGAAAAGAAATAGGATAGAAAATCTCCTTTGAGTTGGTAGATGGGGTCGATCCTCAATTCTCTTCCAATCGACAAGAGCACTTCAACTAGTACATGTCAGACACCTCTTGTGTTCACGTGAAGCATCCCTCACATATTATCCGATGACATTAGAAGGGCCAAGTGAAGGGCATCTGGAATTTGCCAATCTGTAAAAGCAATCGTCTTCAAGGAGGAGTGTGTAGTTTTCCTCATGGACCAAAAGTTGGAGATACGCTCTTGAAGAGGATGAATGGAAGGATGTGGCTTAATCGGGAGATAAGTATTTTACAAGTTGATGTTACTTGCTTTATTCGTTGCTTTCATTTAGGTTGCACCTAAACATTATTGAAGCATGGTAGTAGTCTTCATGTTTTAAGGATGATTGCAAATGCTACGGACTAGATGAAAGATAAATGGATATAGAAGTATTGGAAAATACATCAAGCACTTGCATGCATCTAGAAGTTCATGCCCAAAAATAAGAAATGATTATTAGTGCATCTCTCCTTTCAAAAGAATGTTTCATGCACAATTCACATTTTCGTCTTGCTTGCAAAAGGAATAGGATGCACTCAAATCTATGCACATGTATATTTATAACTTTTTGCAAGGTGGAAGATCAATTGTTTGTGCATGGATGATCGGACATGGATGATTGGATGCACACATGTCAAGCTCAAGAACTGCTTGATTTAAGTTCGAAGCATGAAAATCGAAACACATGCAAACATATGAATGCACTCACATGCATTTGCATGGAAGAACATGCATTGACATATGATGAGGCATGGTTTTTTTGAATCATTGTTTGTTAAGTAGTTGAATACTCATACTTTCATTACCTCCTTTCTCTAAATCGACTTAGATATCTAGAGAAAATAGCAAACTAGGTACTTGCAAGGCTCTTGGTTTCCCTGTAACTCAAGTAGCTAGTTTGTTTTTCCCAAACGTGATATTTAGGTATCACAAATTAGGAGTTTTGATTAGGAAAAGTAGGCCATTCGAAAGTCAAGTGTTCAAATCTTCTTGCTCATTGGAATGGCACGAAAATATAACTACTTGCAAACATGATGGTTTGGAATGCTTTTATTTGACTATATCCCAAGATGTGATAGTAATTAAATAAATTCATTTGGAACTTAAACTAAATTGAACTTTTAAAGTTCCATAGGTAGTTGAGATGTTCCAAATTTGTAAAACCATAATGTTTTTGAAGTTTTCACTTTGAATTCATCCCATGGAGTGATGAGAATCAAAGAAGTGCTTAAAGCCTAGCAACTATTGAACTTTGAAGTTCAATGGTTGGATGTTAGGCTCCATGATTGCATCTCTAGTAATGATGCAATTTACTAAGCAATCACAAAAACTTGAAAGAAGTTATGTGTTCATAGTAGCATTACTATTGGATCAATCGTCAATAGGTGCTTGGACTTTAAACATAATTTTGATTGCCAAAATATGTTTAAAGTATTCTAGTAACATCTAAACATTGAACAATAATAATAAATATTGTATCAAACTCAAGAAGAGGAATCAGTATCACATAAATGAAAGTTCAAGATAAACTTTCATAGTGGAATGGGAAACCATATCAAAAGGTGATATTTATTCTCTAGTTTGATACTCAAGAAATGAGCACAACTGAATTAGTAAAGTTTCTGGATATTGTTTGCAAGAATCCTTTCAGCATTTCAAAAGATTCCAAGATGAATCCTTTGCACAAGTTAATTGAGTCTCTAGAATGAATCGCAAGTCCTTGAACAATAACATTCTCCCAAGTAGTGAGAATGAAATTCTTCAAAATCTTTTGGTAGCAAGTAGTTCTCGAGGCTATGTCAGATGCAAAGCTTTTGCATGCACAATTTGGTCATCTGCATTTTGCTACTTTGCTACACCTATAGAAATCTGAGCTAGTGTTCTCTTTTCCCACACTTGAGATATCCCATAAACATGTGCGTGACGGTTGTATTTTGGGAAAAATATAATATTCCTGACTCCCAAAAGATGGTTTAGTCTGAGCTACTTAGAAATTGCATCTTGTTCACAATCATGTTTGTGGTCCTATGTAGAGATCCTCTTTTGGAAATTATCTTTACTTCGTGACTTTCATTGATGGTTTCTCCAGCAATGCATGGGTATATCCATTGAAAGCAAATTCGGAAGTGTTTATGTTCTTCAAACTATTTTTTATTTTGGCTGAAAATTTGTCAGCATGTAAAATATGCACCCTTCACTCTGATCGAGGGGGAGGATATATTTCTTCTGACTTTAATGCATTTCTATCTAAAATGTGGGATGAAACATCAGTGTATAGTGCCATATACACCTCAACAAAATGGAGTTGCTAAATGGAAGAGCAAGTCACTAATGGAGATGGCAAGGTCTATGGTCAAGAGTCAGGATTTACCACATAGTTTCTAGCTCAAGGCTATTATGTGTGCAGCATATGTACTCAACAAGTGTCCTACTTAAGTGCTATAGTCTATCACTGCATATGAGGCTTGGCATGGTTGTAAGCCATCTATTTCTCCTCTGCATGTTTTTGGTTGTGTGGCATATGCATTAGTGCTTGAACAACAACATACAAAATTGGATGATAAAGCAATGAAATGTGTTTTTCTTGGGTACAATTTTGAAAGAAAAGGCTATCAATTGTATCATCCACAAAGTAAACATATTCTAGTTAGGAGTGATGTTTTTTTTGTGGAAGATGCTATTCAACCATTACTTTCATGTACTAAGGAGACATCACTTAGCTCCAAAAACATGTATGATACTTTGCTACCTCTTTCTAGAGGTGGAGAGTCTAGTGCTGGCCCTAATGAGGCAACTTCTTAGACTTTACAAGTTTCATGTGATGATGCAGATCATTCGATTTCTAATGCAGATTTACATGATGCACTTGTTGACTAGAGAGCAGATCTTGAGGAGGCAAAAACTTTGCCAAAATGGCTTGTGTAGATTTGTGTGACAACAAAATAGATGCATCTCCATCATATCATACTGGCTCTGGTTGTCATAGTGCTTCATTTTCATTAGATTGCTATGCTATGGCTACCTCTAGTCTATGTGATGGAAAAGAGTCTGTTTCATTTGATGAAGCACTAAATTCAGAAAATTCACTAGTTACTATGCAATCTCAATATGATGCCATCATGAAAAATGGTACCTAGTCTTTATGTGACTTGCCTCCTGGAAAGAATGCCATTGGCACTAAGTGGGTATACAAGCTCATGCATAAGCATCATGGAATAGTTGATATGTATAAGGCTAGGCTTCTTGCAAGGGTTAGCTCTGGAAGGAGGCTTTGATTTTGATGAGATCTTTGCTCCTACATGCAGAATGACTACTATTCATAGAATTTGTGCACTTGCATCTCATCATGGTTGGAATGTGCATCAGTTGGACATTAAAACTGCATTTCTAAATGGATACTTGCATGAAGAAGTGTATGTTTTTTAGCCCTGTGGCTTTGTCCAAAATGGGCATGAAAACTAGGTGTGTAGGTTAAAAAAGGCTTTATATGGTTTGAAACAAACACCACATGCTTGGTATGAAAAGATACATTCCTATCTGATTGCACATGGTTTTGAGAATAGTCCAAGTAAGAGCAACTTATATGTTAAGCGTGCAAATGAAAAGCTTCTGATCATTGTGGTCTATGTTGATGGCATGCTAGTCACTAGTCATATTGCGAAGCATATCGCTGATTTTGAGGCTGATTTGCATGCCTCATTTGAGATGTCAGATTCGGGGTACTTGCATCATTATTTTGGCATTCAATTTATCCAAATTTATGATGAAATAGCTTTGTTTCAAACCAAATATATTGACACATTATTGCAACATTTTAGCCTTGAGGACTATAAGCCTATTGCCAATCCTATTGAGATAGGTTTATGGTTTATTCTTCATGATGTTGGAGATGCATTTGATGCAATTCTCTATTAGCAAGTTGTTGGATGCTTGATTTATTTATGCATTACTCAGGTAGATAGTTTGTTGTCTCATAGATGACCAGGTTTATGCATTGCCAGCAGTCAAGCATTGGCAGGGAGTTAAGCACATCTATTGCTTCTTCACTGCTACCCAGCTACTTGTATTGTTTTATCAGAAGGGGGGATCACTATTTCTAGATTTACATGAGTTTTTTGACTCTAAATGGGTTGGTTGCTATAACACTTGTGTGTCCACTATTGGCTTTTGCTTCATGCTTGGTAGCTCATGTATATCTTGCTTGAGCAAGAAGTAGCCTATTGGGCCACTTCTAGTTGTGAGGCTAAGTATAGGGTAGCTTTCACAACGAATGTTTAGTGTGTGCCGCTGAGATGCCTTATGGTTGAGTGTTGGTTACTCTTCTACCGCCACCATCTTCACTAACAATTAGAATGCATTAGCAATTGTGAGGAACCATGTGTTGCATGCTTGCACTAAGCAAATTGAGGTGCACTATCATTATGTTAGGGAGAGGTTCTCTGTTAGAGAGATCAGCTTGGCATATGCACCCAAGCACGAGAACATTTCAGATCTTTTCACAAAGGCTCTGGCTTGGGAGAAGTTTGAAGCTTTCCGCAAAGCTTTGGGCTTACTTCCTTTTGTGGATTGATTCCAAATAGCTTGGCATTTCCTTATACATGAGTGCAAGCTCCTTGTTCATCGCATCACTCCCATGGGGGATTTGTTGATATATTTGGCTAGTGATGGTGTGAACACACTAGGATCACCAATGCACTTTTTTCACTCCTTAGGAGTTTTTTTGTGGCTTGCATATATAGATATAGCCCTAATGGGCTACTTATCTTTGTACATTCTAGTGGTAATACATTCAGTATTGTGTGTTGTGCTCCAAGTTGCTTCTTCTTCCTTATGTTGTTCACGTGCTTCCGCAGACGTCTAACTTGAGTAAGGATATGATCATCTGGAGTGGGATTTCATTCTACAATCCCTGAAAAACATTGGTTTTGGACCTAAATTCATCAACATGATCTCTTTGCTTATGGGAAATGCCTTAGCTCGAGTTAATATCAATGGTTAACTCTATTAAGAAATTAGGCTCAAGCACTCTATTAGACAGGCTTGTCCTCTCGCTGCCCTTCATTTTTCCATTCCAATCAATGGCCTTAGCTACTGATTAGGCAGTAAGCCCTTCTTGGGTTCATCCAAGGTCATTGATGCTCTCATATTTAGAACCATACTAATGAAAGTCTTTGTTGATGAAACCTTTTCGAAATTTCAAAATGATTTCTGCACTGTATTTGGATATAAATTAAATCCCTCAAAATTTTTTTTCAAGACAATTAGTGGGCCCTCGCCACAATTCTTTACTAAGCAAGGATGTAAAGAAATACCTAATGGATATTTTATGGATCCTCAATATCCGGATGGGATTTGAAGTTTCTATGGGAAAGCATTGGAATTTTTCCAAAGTGGATATTAAATTGGACTATTGGAAGGACATGCAACAAAAATTGGCAAGACATGCTATGGTGATCAATGCCTTCCTGATTTAATTAATTATTTATTTTATAGCATGTTGGAGACAGAAAGACAAAGAATTATTGAAGCTTTAATGTATTTCTAGGAATTTAATTTCCATCGGAGATGTTAATAGGACGTGCATGCCCAAAATCAAGTGGACCTTGTGTGTTGACTAGATGGATGCTCGTGGATAGGCCATTCTAGTTGTGGGAGTTAAGGCACATAAATTGGCTTTCAAGTTGCCGATCAAAGCATGGTGCAATGGGGAAGCTTCATGGGTAAAACATATTCTTAGAGAAAACTCCTCTCTTATGCTTAAGGGAATCCCTATGTGGAAGGATATCAATCTGCTCACCTTAATGTTTTCTTAGCATTTAGTGACTGCGAAAGACTTTGACCTCGTGTGCTCCAAATGGAAGGGTTGAAACAAGATGAAATCAAATATCAAGATTAATGAAGATTGAAAATGGGTGGTCAATATTAGGCATAATGATTCTATTTGGTTTCTTATTACTGGAATCAAAGAAGTTGAATTAGAGAACATCTGAAGACCAAAGAAGCTATGAAACAAGAGTTTAAGAAAGTTGAAACATATATGCAACCTTGAGAGAGGTTACTATATAAGATTTGAGGATATAAACCCCCTTAAGAGAGTTCACTTTGACGATTGGTGCCTTTTTCGACACAAAATGAGGTTTTTCGGAAGACTCAAAGACTTGTCTTCTTCTTCGGATCTATAAGCACTTGGAAGAACTCAAAGACTTTTCTCCTTCATTGGATATGATGATCCATGAGCACCCCGACTTGCATGTCTCCCTTAAGAAGAGATGGTGTTCAAACTATTCTAGCATCAGGTTGCAGCTTGTGTGTAGGGTATATGCAATCCTCTCATTGAGAACAAAAAATTCATTTGTTTTGGCAACCTCTTGATCATGGATTGATCCATTTCAGATGGGTAGTCTAAAAGAATTACTTCCTTTCAAAAATCTGACCTAAATTTTCAACGTTGGGCATCTTGTAGTTTCTTGTGTTTGATTTTTGTGTTTATCAAGTCCAGTGACTCAATAAGTGCACCACACCAATGGACTTTGTGTATCACTTGTTATGGATGGAATCCACTATTTTTTGGGAATCCATGCTTTCACTATGCCTGAAGTAGTTTTTTTCCCACTTCAACTATCATATGAATAGTGTTATACATGTACCTTGAAAGTAGTAGTTACGTTCACACTCTTCCTTGTGTTATTTATACGATCACTATATTTACCCTTGTAATTAGGAAGAATAAAAGGCACAAAATCCACGAGTTGCAGGTCATTGAGATTAATTCTCAAACAATCAATTAAGAAGTTGGCATTACTCCAACTTTCACTTTTCCTAGATTGAAGGAAAACATTCAAATCACTTTCAACAAACTACACCGTGAGCTTGGAATTTAAATACAAATGATTTGAGTCTTCAAAACCACTTAAGAGTCCATATAATGACTCAAAACATTATACACTGTGAGATAATTAATTTTTAAGAAATACATACAGTTTGTTGATAATCTTAGTTCTTCTTCATTATTCTCTCCTCCTTCTTCCTTAGAGTCAATCATATTTGAGAGCTTGATTCTTTGTTTAGAGAGATCCAAATTGAGTACGTGAGCACTCATTAGAAAGATAATACTTTCTAATAGTAGAATTAGAGAAACCTCAAGTTGAAGGTCATGGAGCATTTCTCTACGCAACCCTCAAAAGTTGGGGCTACACCCAATTATTGTTAAACAAAATTATCTTTCATTAGCTAATATAATATTTTTTGCATTATAGCAAGCCAATTCTATGTATAACATTTCAGGAAGATGGATTTTTCCGGTTGTGAATTTATTTCCTTCTTTGAGTATTTGAAGTCATAGCTTTTATCTAAGAATAGAATTTTTGTGAGTTAGTGAAACTACAGGTCATCTGTTCTGCATCAACTTGTTCTTCTTGATTTTCCAAAAGAAATATTAGTTTTTATTGAAATAAAAACAAGCCTACAAGGTCTATTTTACAAATCCAAAGACTTAGGGCAGGTCCTATGCTAGTTTGGTGGAACATCTTTGTCATCTTGCAACTCAATATTTCTATCATTCCAATCTTCTCAAACTTATTTCAGTGGTATCAGAGGAGCTTCAAGATGGGAGATGGATTCACATCAATGATTCAGAAGCTTGAGAGGGATCTTTACGTAGCTTGGAAAATCACAATGGAGGCCTTTTTGCAAGGTAGGAATCTATAAAGGATTGTATCAGGTCATGAAGCAAAGGCTATTATAAGATCCAAGGGATGACCACTCAAGAGGAAATAGATAATCTCACACTTTGATGTGAAAGGGATGCTCAAGCAATTTCATACATACTAAAGTGTATCTGTAATTTTCTATTACCATGTATTAGAGGATGCAAGAAATATCAAGAGACTTGAGATGCCCTAGAGACTTTTGCTTTTGCTAGTAGAAAAGCAAGAAAGAATCATATCTTTAATGCGTTCAACCAAAGGAAGAATACTCCAAAGAAAACTATTATAGAGTTTGTTACAAAGTCAATGAGATTGCCAATCTATTGGCATCCATTAGAGAGATGCTTGAAGAAGTAATCATGAGCTAAATTATTGTTTCAATGGAAAGATCTAGAAAGCAAGTGGAAGAGGTGGATACTACAACAATTGAGGCAGAGATCGACACAAATTCAATAGAAACAATAATAGGAAGTACTACAAGAATTTTTCTTAAGACCATCAACATGAAGATTCATTTCTTCTAATGAATCTAAGCCACAAAGAAGGTGAAGAAGATGTCCATTTATTCTACATAGATTCAGGATGCTCAAATCATGTTGTAGACAACATAGCTCTTTTATGTTTCTTGAAAAGTCCAAGGCATAGACATAAACTACAAACATGTGATGAAACAAAGCATAATGTGGAGAAGATGGGTAATCTCAAGGCTTCCAATGATAGTTCAAACATTTTGAGCAAGATACTCTATGTTCCCACTATTGAAAAAACCTTATAAGTGCAGGTCAAATAGTTGAGAAAGGCTTGCAAGTTAGGTTCACTCAAAATGGAGGTTCAATTAAGAAGTTGGCACTACAACTTTCACTTTTCCCAAACTGTAGGAAGTATTCAAATCACTTTCAACAAGCTACATTATAAGATTTGAATTTAAATTCAAATGAGTTGAGTCTTGGAAAACCCCTCAAGATTCTATATAATAACTCAAATCATTGTACACTATGAGCTGATTATTTTTGAAACAATACATTTACTTTGGTTATCATCTTGGTTCTTCTTCACTATTCTCTCCTCCTTCCTCCAACTCAGTCGTCTTAGAGAGCTTGATCTCTCTATAAAAAGGCCCAAATTGAGTAAATAAGCACTCTTTAGAAAGATACTACTTTCTAGGTAGATTTAAAAAAGATAAATATAAAGTTGAAGGTCAAGGGGTATTTTTTTTACACAACCCTCAAAAGTCGGGGCTACACCCAATCATTGATAAAAAAATTCGCCTTCACTAATAGAAAAAATTCAAGATGTTATGCATTTTAGCAAGCCAATCCTATGTATAACATTTCCCTACAAAGACTCTTTCGAATTGGAACTCTATTGCTTGTTTTAGAGTTTGAAGTCATTGCTTCGACAAATAATAGGAAATTTTTGTGAGCTACTAAAACTACAAGTCATTTGTATTGCATCAACTTGTTCTTGTTGAATTTCCAAAAGAACTATTGAGTTCTATAGAACTAACAACAAGCATACAATGTCTATCTTTCAAATAAAAAGAGCTAGGGAAAGTCGTGTCCTGGTTTGGTGGACCATCCTTATGATCTTGCAACTTAATCTTTCCATCATTCCAAGCTCCTCAAACTTCTTTTAGTGGTATCAGAGCTTCAAGATGGGATGGATTTCCATCAATGATTGTGAAGCTTGATAGAGATAATTATTCAGCTTGGAAAATCAAAATGGAGGCCTTTTTGCAAGGTATAAATCTAGATGGGATTGTGTCAGGTGATGAAGCACTGCCTATTGTAAGATCCAAGGGAGGACCAACTCAAGAGGGAGTAGATAAGCTCACACTTTGGTATGCAAGGGATGCTCAAGAAAGTTCATGCATACTAAACTCTATTTTTGATTTTCTATTAACAAGTATTAGGGATGCAAGAAATCTCAAGAGACTTCGGATGTTCTAGATACTTTCTTTTTTGCTAGTATGAAAGCTAGGAAGAATCCTATTTGGATAGAGTTGAACCAGATGAAGAAAACTCCAAAGAAAAATATTAAAAATTTTGTTACAAAGGTCAAGGAGATTTTAGATCAATTCGCATCCATTACGGAGATGATTGAAGACGAAGTGTTTATGAGCTAAATTATTGGTTCAATGGAAAGACATAGAAAGAAAAGTGGAAGAGATGGACACAAATTCAACAGAAACAATAACAGAATGTACAAAAACAATTATTCTTAAGACCAGAAACATGAAGATTCATTGCTTCTCAATAATCTAAGCCACCAAGAGGGTAAAGAAGATGTCCGTTTATTCTACATAGACTCAGGATGCTCAAATCATGTCGAGACAATATAGATCTCTTATTTGACCTGAAAAAGTCCAAAGCATAGACATGAAGTACAAACAGGTGATGAAACAAAGCATAATGTGGAGAAGAATGTCAAGGCTTCCAATGGTATTTTAAACATTTTCAGCAACTTAATATATGTTCCCACTATTAAAAAAACCTTATATGTGTAGGCCAAATAGTTGAGAAAGGCTTGCAAGTTAGGTTCACCCAACACGGAGGTTTTGCGGAAGATCCATGTCATGGCTTCAAGAAGATAGCCAAAGATAGAAAGCATGGTAGGCTCTTTACTTTTGAAATAAGAGAAACAAAAAACATAGCTCTATTCAACTTTGGGTCTCAAACCCTAATTGAGCTTGAATTGTGGCATATGAGACTAGCTTATGTGAATGAAAGGACCTTGAAGGGTATTTGCATGGATCAAAGTGTTATTGGGATACTAAACATATCAAAGTTCCATCATTTGATGATAAGTAGGAGTCTTGTATTCAACACTTGTAATAGATGTCTCACTTGGGAGCACATACGAATTCCTCTGGGTATCCTACTATGTGTGTGCACATAAATTTATCATAAATGGCTCTCATGTAAAGTAGACATCAGTGATGGCATTGATTCACTAAAGCTCTTCATGTAATGCTTCCTTTTTAAATTCACAACAAGAATATAATACCATAGAGTTGATCTTGTTTGTATTTGAGAGATCAAAGAATTCGATTTTAATGTTACTATTGTAGACATTGTTGGCCTATGAGCACTTATGGTTTGGCAACCAAAATTTCTAAAATGTTTGCCTACGTAGAATTGCGACTCATTTACTATCAAAGCATGGTGCGCCTTCTCTTTCTCTCTCTCTCTCTCTCTCACTCTCTCTCTCTCTAACTATCTATCTATCTATCTACCTTTAGGTAGTTTTGGAAACAAGAAAATGCTTCATCTTTATGATTCATAAAATAAAGTACAGTCTATATGCTAAAATCATCAATGAAAGACACAAAATACCTAGAACCTACAAAATATGGTTCTTTCCTTGGTCCCCAAACATCAATGTGGACAATATCCAAAATTTCCTCATGTATGTATCCCTTCTTTATGAATGGTTGCTTGTCAGATTTGCCTAATTGAGATGCACTTCATTTGTAAGTCATATGTTCCTTTGAAATTTTAGAGAGTCCAACTACACTTTGATCTCTACTAAATTTTTTTTAAGCTCTTTCTTCAATATGCTCCAACCTTTTATGTCAAACCCCTAACTTTGATAGGTTTTGAGCTCCATAATTAATCAATGGTATGTTTCTACTATCTTAGTTAAAATGTGAACAATCTACCTCTCTTTTCTCCTTTGGTTATCCTCTTGCATGCTTAGTTTGGGTGCTATACAAAGGTCCCATGCTTCCAAAGCATTCTTTGTTTTGTCATCTTTTACAGCTCCTAATGTCTCAAAGTATGAAACAAAAAATAGATTTTAGCAGGTATGAACTTTCCAGATCATCGTTTATACACCATGTTAAAACTTTATTGCTCCTCTTGCGCTGGTTGTTCTTTCCTTAGCATAGAAATCAGCTCATCTCTAGAGATGTATCCATATAGGTTTGTTCCTTACAAGTATGCCTCCATCCTTAGAGATCATGCTTGCTTTGATCCAATTTTTCAATTGATGAATGGAAAACATCACCCAAAATGTATAAGCTATCATTGCCCTAATTCCACTAGGAAGAGTGATGTAGACTTTATAAGCTTCCAATGCATGGAGTAATATCTTGTTGGTAGTTGTTGACTACATGGACAAAGAGGAAGCATGTGAGGAAAAGAGTAATGATACCAAGGGGTGCCACTCATAAACTTCCCAGTCCAAACTGATTCATAATGACTAAGACTTGATAGAAACATCAACAATGATTTTAATCACTAATCATTGTATGTGTAATCACTCGATTTTGTCATGCGATGCTCTATTTTGTTCAGCCTGAGGAATCCTAGAGCTTGAGGATCTTAAGTAGAACTTGCATCCAAATTGTCATAGTTTTTGGATCTCATTTAAACCCCAAAACGTAGCACGACATAAATTTTGGGAAATTCAACAACTAACGGCCCGTTCTCTAAGAGGAGACTCCTTCATCTCTAAATTAATCTTGATGAGGCTATTGACCAGTCCACATCAGATCTAAATAGCTTAATCTTTATTATGTGAAACATGGAGATCATGAGAAAACATGACCTTCAACAAATTGATCAATAGCGTGGTGGATCAGTTTATGTAGCTTGACTAATACAAAATTTCTCAGATCTTACAAAATCGCTAGAGTTTTTTGCTGATGATGGTCTTTTTGAAAAATAATGAAATGCAAATATATAGAAATATGAAGAGTACAAGGAGCTCATGAATGTATTAAGGATATAAAGATTGATACGATTGAAAGCTAAGGAAAGCTTAGGATGAAGAAGAGGATCACCAGGCAAAGACAAAGGAAATAGGTGCTAAAAAATATATCATAACTTGAAGCTCATATCTCATGGATGTAAGAAACAACTTGAGCATTCAAAGTAGGTTTATGATCTAAGTCCACGCTTCCTGTCTATTAGAAATGGCCATCCTCAAAGCATTGCAAGAGGTTTCTTGCCTCTTAATGATGCCTCCAGTGAGGGTGTCCTTTGGGGCTAAGCATAGTCCGTATATCCATGTCCAACCTCCACCACTACTTTCACACCTATAAATAAACTCCAATTGAAGTCTACTAATGTTAGGTGGATTGACACTTGAATTAAGACTCAGTACATTAGATTTGAACTAACTTAACTCAAGTGGATTCTTCTAGAATGCTCTAAAGAGCCTTAGGAAAAATACTCTCCCCAACGCCCCCAATGGGGTTGAACCCAAGACTTGCTCCTTCCCATCCACAAGGCATCATTCACCTTGCATGTGTTTAGGATGGGAGAGCAAGTTTAGAATACTAATGTAGTTATTACATCTTATTTTAATGCATCAAAAGGAGATGTTTTAAAACTTTAGAAGAATTTTAATCAACTAGAAAGGTGTTTTTATGATGCTTTAAAGCATAACTATAGAAAAAAAAATCCTACTCCCTCCTTGTCTCTACAGTTCCATCTATCATCGTATCTACCCCACAACAACAAAGGTGAGTTTCAAACATGCGAGAGGCCTCAACCCATCCCCAAGGTGATTGCAGCATGTTTTGAGAAACACCCCCATGTTCCTCATACACCTAACCTGTTACGTTAATCCATCCCATTTTCCTCCCCATATTCAAAATAATGTTTGATAATGATATAGATTGTAGAATATGATAACAAAATAGCTAGACTGCCAAATAAATCTTCACATTATATATATTTTTTTAAAAAGTAAGGGGATGATTAGAATACTAACTGAGTGATTAAAACACATTTTAGACAACAAGTTGATATTGAAAGGGAGGTGTGTTGTAAAATGTGAGAGCAATAGAATGCGACTAGCAAAGTGAAGCTATATACCGCGTTCTAAAGCTAACCTTCAAAAGTTGAAATACATAATGCTAGGTGTGTTTCAAAACATGTAAGGGACCTCAATGCAGTCCCACTTTGATTACACTTAACTCTAAAGTATGACTCCCATCTTCCCCCTTGCACCCTATGTGTTACACTTATCTCTCCCACTCTCATCCTACATCTACTAAATCCGATTTGACCATGGAATTCATGTGTACAACTTGAATGAAGAGGCTTGCATGTCAAGAAACAATGATAGATTAGGGGAATTATTCTCCCTCTCGTTCATACCTTAGCCTCTTTAAGTTTTACCTATTTGATTTTTTTCCTAATGCTAGGTTGTCTTGGAAACAAGAAAATACTTCATCTTTATGATTCATAAAATAAAGTATGGTCTATATACGAAAATCATGAATGAAAGACACATAATACCTTAACCATGGGATATATGGTTCTTTCCTTGGTCCCCAAACATCAAGGTGGACAATATCCAAGATGTCTTCATGTATGTATCCCTTCTTTATGAATGGCTGCTTGTCAGATTTGCCTAATTGACATGCACTTCATTTGTAAGTCATATGTTCCTTTGAAATTTTAGATACTCCAACTACACTTTGATCTCTACTAAATTTTCTTAAGGCCCTTTCTTCAACATGATCCAAACTTTTATGTCAAACCTCTAACTTTGATAAGTTTTGAGTTCCATAATTAATCAATGCTATGTTTCTACTGTCTTAGCTAAAAAGTGAACAATCTACTTCTCTTTTCTACTTTGGTTATCCTCTTGAATGCTTGGTTTGAGTGCTATAAAAAGGCCCCATCACTTGTGAAAATAACCTGCAGAATGTTTTGCAAAATCTTTCATCCACATATGAAATTCATAGTGATACTAGATACATAGAGACCTCTCCTCAATAAATTCAGGTAACCATTACATGTCTTCACATCTCCAATCTTCTCCGCAAGGTTTCTTGTGTCATGCCTTGTTTGGACCTCTTGATTGTTCTTGGTGTCATGCAACTATGAAATTAGTGCTACATTACTTGCTACGTGATTTCAACATCTAGAATCAATATGGAAGACATGCTCATCTAATTTAGCTCCCTTCATTTTCATGTTCATGAGAAAAAGTGAAAGCTCTTGAGATTGATCATAAGATAAGTGGTTTTAGTCTCTTCTCCCTTTGTAGCCACCTTGATAGATGTTATTTTCATTGTTTTTGTTGTTGGTGTTATATCCATGTGTTGTTGTATCTACCTCTAGGAGCTCCATATCCTCCTATCTTATATCCTCTTTATATTTGGTTTATTGGGTTCATGAAGTAATGCTCAATGATATGGTTGGTTAATCCACATATGGTAGAAGTTGAGACTTTGAGTTCTACCCATCATTCCCATCATATACCAAAATCTTCACTTTTCACCATATCCACCCACCATTCCCCATTCCCTCTTTTGTGACATAGAGCTAGATAGAAAGAGTGAGAGTGAGTGTTCATTTTGTGAGCTTGAGAGTTTTCTTGTAGGATTATTATTTAGCATTGAACATAGGAGGTTGCCATTGTTGAGTATCTATGTTTCTTTTTATCAACATCTTTCTTGAGTGTATAGACCATCATGATAGGCCTCCATCTCTAGAGATGTTAGAATATTTCCACAACAACTTGTACAACACCCTTGCACATCACTTAAACCACAAATCAATTATCAACATTGATTATCTGGCATGCCATCTGGATAGGCTGATGCCATCATGATAGGTTGTGACCTTTAGGACTGACTCACACCATCACCACAAGCCATCGTCATTGCAATTGGCTCATGCCATTGTGACTCCATTAACCATCATGATTGGCCCATGCAATCATGATCATATCATGCCATAGGGATAAAGCTCACCATCGAGACAATGTAGGCCATCACAATTGGCTCATGCCAATGCAAAGGACTCCATCACTATGACCTTTTTGCACCATCACGATCATACCATCCCATCGCGATCCACTGATCCCATCAAAACTGGCTCATGTCATTGCGATGGTCCCACCCAATTGCTACCCCTCAAACCATTGCGATTGGAAGATCATCCCATCACGAGAGTTACACACCATCCCAAGAGGGACTCAACATTGCCTGCTAAGTGGACCATGGTGATGGTCTCAAACCACCACGATTGCCTTGGACCATCACAATAGTTCACCTATTTGAAAGAAATTGGTTTTTGTGATTCTGATGAAATTTTTACATTTTTTTAAATTAATTATGTGTTTGCAGGTCCTTCAATGCCAATGGTTGTAGAAACTACAAAGATACAAGTAAGAAGTAGTGCTTAGAAGGTGCTTGACCTAATTGAGAGTGCATTAGCAGACGTACCTAGAGCCAAATCCAAGGTAGGAAGTCACTAAATCCCCCTATTGTCAATTTCATTTTTTATAGTGCATAGCCATAGAACAAAGAGTTAGGTGACAACAAAAACATAAATCAAGGAAGAACTCTAAGGGATTCAATTCCAAGAATAATCTCATAGATAGGGAAAAAAGTGGAAAAAACCACATAAGATTGACACCATGACAACTTATCCAAGAAATGAAAACTTATACGTGATGTGCACCATTTGGAAAACACAAAAACTAGAAGGAATAAAAAAAGAACAAGTGATTGCTACAAAAAGGGACAGTACTAAATGCATGTACATTAGGTAACAAGGGGGATCAGATTCATGAACCTTAGGTAAGGAAAGCATGTAGGCGAAGCAAATCAGTGCTTGCTAGATCATCAGAAGCCAATGTAAATCTCACTACAAGATCTTGGGCACAACATTTGAGTGACTACCCCTACATGGCGAGCTCAAATACAAGTGAGTCAAGGACGATTTTTAGCATGGAAAAACCTAGAGGTGAAGAGGGACTTTCTCATTTACAACCACGAGAGGATCCTTATAAAACCCAATTGGAATACGTTCGAACCAACCAACAAGGTGCACACATCTATGGGGACGGTCTACACAAGTTTGTAGTTCAACTTAGGAATTTGGAATAATCCTTTGAAATTGAGCACAACCGTCTAGTCAAATTTGAAAATGGGGCATATATAGATAAGCACAAAACCACGTACGTGCTGAACACCTTACTTGAAAAAAAAAGTTTATTTTAGATCCATTCTACGTGAGTTGGATATTAGAGACATACATCAAGAGCACAAGGATCAAGAACCTAGGACACCTTGAGGTAAAACAATCTTATCAAGAATAATGACACCTACATGCATACCCTAGGAAAACTTTACTATAGAGAGTGATGAAACCTTCACAAGGTTTAGACCCAATAAACCTAGTAATATTTCTAGAATCATGTCCAAGCCTGCATAGCCTAGTGGTTGATGCGTTGAATCTATAGGTGGAAGTCGTGAGCTTAAATCTTGGCTAGACATATCCATGAGTTCCCAAAGATGGGTGTCCACGAAGTTCCCCAAGATGGGTGCCTCTACCTTATGACATCGGGTGTGTGTGTCTTTCCAATTCATTGTACTCTCAAAAAAAAATATTTCTAGAATCATTATCTATGAGTTTAAGGATCCAACAATCTAAGGAAATATCATTTATCTTGACAACACTTCAAAAAGGATGTTTGTAGTTATTCAGCATAGTAGACATGCTTACACATGGAAACAAAAACCTATCTTCGCTTCTCTTAAGCCTACTAAGTCTCATAACCAAATGGGAGCAAGATCTTTGCACATATTAGGGACCCAAAAGGAGAGGGACAAAGAAGTATCAGAAGTGAGCTTTCTACACACCATAGGAAGAGATAGAAAAGGCGTGGATAGGGATAGGATGGAATAAGAAACTTCTAGGGAGCAAGCCCCAAAGAGGCATGAATGAATTTCGTTCGCCTAGTCCAAGTTAAGACCCAAGGAGTTTAATCCCTACACAACTAGTAAAATTCATGAAAAACTCCTCAATTGAACAAGTGACCTAGATGACCACGTTTTGGAGTTTAAAGAAGTGTTAGGGACAGAACAAGTGGAGGACATGTTCAATCAATACAATTGTTTTTTACTAACCTTGAAGAATAACACCCTAACGTGGTTTCAACCTCTGGAACAAAGAAAATTTAGGGACATCCATCATCTCCTAGAGACCTTCATCACTCAGTTTTCTAAGAGTGGGATCAAAAAAATACCTCATCAATGATCTAGAGTTTCAAGCAGAACCCACAAGAGACTATAAGGCTAGCAGGACATAGCTTGAGGAAATATATAGAGAGATGTCCCTTCCTAGAGTTTCCTACCCAAGCTAAATAAGTATCCCTATTTTTAGATGGCTTGCTGAGTGCAAAGCTAGGATCATATGTTTACCTTAAGGACCCATAAACTTTAGAACAATGCATAAGAGTCTCCATACACATAGAGGATAATTTGGGAGATGAGTTGGAGCTTTCTAGAATGCACAAGGATTCAATTGCTCAACCTATCTCTCATCTAAACCTTCTACCTCCATAGAAGGTTTGGCCAAGTGAGTGGCTCAAAAAATAAGGACTATGAAGTAAACAGTCCCAAAGAATGCTCTCCAGTAAACATTGCTAGACTTTTGGAGGGGACCACATGGTCAGTGTTTTTCCATTAATGATTTGGAAACCTAGAAACTTGATTGCCTAGTATTTCTCAAATGAGAGGAAATACATGAACCACACATCTCAACATTGTCCATATAACAAGCACGTAGTTAGGCAAAACTACCTACAACCTTACCCATAGTTATGTAGATATCAAGGTCAATACCAATCACAACCCTACTATAAGCCACCTAAGACCTATGAAGTTCCATATGAGGCACAACCTAGAGCGCCACCTAGAACCCTACCTATGGTAGGATAGCAAGCGCCACCTTTTGCCAATGTGATTTAAGTAAAGTACGTAGTACTTGTGGATAACCTCAATAGGGCATTAGTACCTACATCGCCACTCATCGTAGAAAACAAACCCAATGCCCAAATATTCAATACTACACATCGAGACAATCCACTTGAATACTATAAAAAAATCCCCCAAACATGCAGAAATTTCCCCATATGAGGCACCCACAATGGAATCTTACTAGGAACCTAAATATGTGAATGTGATCTACACCAATTCCAATTCGAGACCCCAACTGAGACAAGTAAGACCTTTGACCCCTAGAGAACCCTACTTTAGGTGCCAAGGGGATCATTTCAAAAGACAATTCCCTCACTCCCACCAATCTGATAGCCACACTATTTCGCCATCCAAGGTTATCAACCTAAATGTACTAAAGAGCATGTCAAATGAGAGTGTCCCAAAAACCTAGCCAATGCCTCCAAGATAACTACTATTAATGTGATAGGTATTGTGCATACATCAAATGGGTCTACACCAACCTTTGTGCCCATTCATGCACTAACTACTGCCCAAGCTTTAAAACAAAACCATCGAATAGATCAAGAAACCACCTTAGAGTCTAGTGAAACCTAAGAGTCTAGTGGAAAGAAGACATAATTCTAGAAAGACTCACTAGAAAGACTTGAGATAAAATGGAATAAGAATTTAGCCAAGCTACAAGGAAATTAAAAAGAGACTAGGGCAAAAAAATCTAGATTTAGATTCCCAAGAACCACCACAAACTCGCCAATTGCCCAAGTTAGGATATCTTCTAGCAAAACCTATCCTAGAAGACTTGGACATGATGTTCAAAGCTTCTGAAGTAGAGATAAAAGATGGACCCAATGCAAAAAAAATGGAGAAGATTTATTGTAGAGTAGACCTAGAAATAGAAAGAACTAAGCTCTACATCAAAATGGTTGAACTCACCCAGACCATTTTTGAAGCAAACCAATATGTTAACTAGAGTAATGTAGGTAACCCAAATTTACATTTTAAAGGATTGATAAAAAGTTTAGAATAATAAGTTTAAAAGAAAGATCACACAAAACTAGAAAAGGCTCCTTTTTGCAAGATCTTACCAAGAGAAGTCTCACCCGTAGTGTAACAAGTACCCAATTCTACCAAAATTGGAGTTTCCTCTTCAATCCAAAAGTACTCACAAGGATTCGTGAGAGTGATTCAAGAAGAGAATCGGAGGCTATAAGAAGGAGGGCAACCTCCCTTCCAAGAGGTAAATGATCTTCATTATCAATTTCCTCAAGATGTACCATCTATATACGAAGAGCAAGATGAGAAACAATCAAGTGAGCTAATGGATATTGATTCCAATTCCATGTAGGAATCACCTCTCCTCACTGGCCTACGGGAATCAAAGGTTTTTCAAATGAGAGCTCCCACCATCATGGTATGAAATGAGGATTGAATTCTTCCTAGGAACATGGAGGTAGTAAAGAACACTAAAGTGGAGTGCCATGTCCATTAGAAGAATTGATGAAAATAAGACCTAAGTTGTGGAAGCATGTAGTTAGTTAATTGCTAGGAGTTGATAATGCATGCTCTTATAATGGACCGAGAGAAAAGGTGCCAAATATAATCTTGGAGAAGATTGGAGATATGTATGTAAAGGACAAGAGGGAGATACCTATCTACCCATGTCTTGTCAAGGCTGACACCAAAGCCATTCTAAACTCAAGAATAGGAGTTTCCATTGCCACCACTTCATTATGAAAAAGATGGGGAAAGTCAGCTCTACAACCTACAAGAATGAAGTCAGAAATGTGTGATGGCCATATGGAGAAATCTTTGGGTTTGCTAGAGTGGATTACTCTCACCATGTGTGTTGAGTTTGAGCACACCTTTTCCATATGTTAGTTTAGAAGGAACCCCACCTATGAGATGATCTTGGGATGATCATTCATCGGATAGCTACAAATAGTATAGGATTGGGAACCCACTCTCTGTATATGAAGCACCTAGGAGTAACCAACAAAGTCAATCTCAAACATTATTCCCATAGATACATCCCACCATTGTCATGGAGTACCACCCATAGAACAACCCACATGACAGAGTCAGTGCAATACATCGGATCTGAACCTTCATGGTTTCATGAGGACACTCACTTATGGATGTGTAAAGTAGCAAGAAATGAATAGAAGAGACTAGAAGATAGGGACATAGGCAAGTTTAGAATACTAATGTAGTGATTACATCTTATTTTAATGCATCAAAAGGAGATGTTTTAAAACTTTAGAAGAATTTTAATCAACTAGAAAGGTGTTTTTATGATGCTTTAAAGCATAACTATAGAAAAAAAAATCATACTCCCTCCTTGTCTCTACAGTTCCATGTATCATCGTATCTACCCCACAATAACAAAGGTGAGTCTCAAACATGCGAGAGGCCTCAACCCATCCCCAAGGTGATTGCACCATGTTTTGAGAAACACCCCCATGTTCCTCATACACCTAACCTGTTACGTTAATCCATCCCATTTTCCTCCCCATATTCAAAATAATGTTTGATAATGATATAGATTGTAGAATATGATAACAAAATAGCTAGACTGCCAAATAAATCTTCACATTATATATATTTTTTTAAAACGTAAGGGGATGATTAGAATACTAACTAAGTGATTAAAACACATTTTAGACAACAAGTTGATATTGAAAGGGAGGTGTGTTGTAAAATGTGAGAGCAATCGAATGCGACTAGCAAAGTGAAGCTAGCTACCGCGTTCTAAAGCTAACCTTCAAAAATTGAAATACATAATGCTAGGTGTGTTTCAAAACATGTAAGGGACCTCAATGCAGTCCCACTTTGATTACACTTAACTCTAAAGCATGACTCCCATCTTCCCCCTTGCACCCTATGTGTTACACTTATCTCTCCCACTCTCATTCTACATCTACTAAATCCGATTTGACCATGGAATTCATGTGTACAACATGAATGAAGAGGCTTGCATGTCATGAAACAATGATAGATTAGGGTAATTATTCTCCCTCTCGTTCATACCTTAGCCTCTTTAAGTTTTACTTATTTGATTTTTTTCCTAATGCTAGGTAGTCTTGGAAACAAGAAAATACTTCATCTTTATGATTCATAAAATAAAGTACGGTCTATATACGAAAACCATGAATGAAAGATACATAATACCTTAACCATGAGATAGATGGTTCTTTCCTTGGTCCCCAAACATCAAGGTGGACAATATCCAAGATGTCTTCATGTATGTATCCCTTCTTTATGAATGGCTGCTTGTCAGATTTGCCTAATTGAGATGCACTTCATTTGTAAGTCATATGTTGCTTTGAAATTTTAGATACTCCAACTACACTTTGATCTCTACTAAATTTTCTTAAGGCCCTTTCTTCAACATGATCCAAACTTTTATGTCAAACCTCTAACTTTGATAAGTTTTGAGTTCCATAATTAATCAATGCTATGTTTCTACTGTCTTAGCTAAAAAGTGAACAATCTACTTCTCTTTTCTACTTTGGTTATCCTCTTGAATGCTTGGTTTGAGTGTTATAAAAAGGACCCATCACTTGTGAAAATCACCTACAAAAGTTTTTCCAAAATCTTTTATCCACATATGAAATTCATAGTGATACTAGATACATAGAGACCTCTCCTCAATAAATTCAGGTAACCATTACATGTCTTCACATCTCCAATCTTCTCTGCAAGGTTTCTTGTGTCATGCCTTGTTTGGACCTCTTGATTGTTCTTGGTGTCATGCAACTATGAAATTAGTGCTACATTATTTGCCACGTGATTTCAACATATAGAATCAATATGGAAGACATGCTCATCTAATTTAGCTCCCTTCATTTTCATGTTCATTGAAAGCTCTTGAGATTGATCATAAGATAAGTGGTTTTAGTCTCTTCTCCCTTTGTAGCCACCTTGATAGATGTTATTTTCATTGCTTTTGTTGTTGTTGTTATATCCATGTGTTGTTGTATCTACCTCTAAGAGCTCCATATCGTTCTTGAAGTAATGCTCAATGATATGGTTGGTTAATCCACATATGGTAGAAGTTGAGACTTTGAGTTCTACCCATCATTCCCATCATATATCAAAATCTTCACTTTTCACCATATCCACCCACCATTCCCCATTCCCTCTTTTGTGACATAGAGCTAGATAGAGAGAGTGAGAGTGAGTGTTCATTTTGTGAGCTTGAGAGTTTTCTTGTAGGATTATTATGTAGCATTGAACATAGGAGGTTGCCATTGTTGAGTATCTATGTTTCTTTTTATCATCATCTTGCTCGAGTGTATAGACCATCATGATAGGCCTCCATCTCCAAAGATGTTAGAATATTTCTACAATAACTTGTACAACACCATTGCACATCACTTAAACCACAAATCAATTATCAACATTGACCTTTGGTATTGAGTCACACCATCACGAAAAGCCATCGTCATTGCAATTGGCTCATGCAATTGTGACTCCATTAACCATCATGATTGGCCCATGCAATCATGATCATATCATGCCATAGGGATAAAGCTCACCATCGAGAGAATGTAGGCCATCACAATTGGCTCATGCCAATGCAAAGGACTCCATCACTATGACCTTTTCGCACCATCGCGATCATACCATCCCATCGCGATCCACTGATCCCATCAAAACTGGCTCATGTCATTGTGATGGTCCTACCCAATTGCTACCCCTCAAACCATTGCGATTGGAAGATCATCCCATCACGAGAGCTACACACCATCCCAAGAGTGACTCAACATTGCCTGCTAAGTGGACCATGGTGATGGTCTCAAACCACCACGATTGCCTTGGACCATCACAATAGTTCACCTATTTGAAAGAAATTGGTTTTTGTGATTCTGATGAATTTTTTACAATTTTTGAAATTAATTATGTGTTCGCAGGTCCTTCAATGCCAATGGTTGTAGAAACTACAAAGATACAAGTAAGAATTAGTGCTTAGAAGGTGCTTGACCTAATTGAGAGTGCATTCGTAGACGTACCTAGAGCCAAATCCAAGGTAGGAAGTCACTAAATCCACCTATTGTCAATTTCTTTTTTTATAGTGCATAGCCATAGAACAAAGACTTAGGTGACAACAAAAACATAAATCAAGGAAGAACTCTAAGGGATTTAATTCCAAGAATAATCTCATAGATAGGGAAAAAAGTGGAAAAAACCACATAAGATTGACACCATGAGAACTTATCCAAGAAATGAAAACTTATACGTGATGTGCACCATTTGGAAAACACAAAAACCAGAAGGAATAAAAAAGGAACAAGTGATTGCTACAGAAAGGGACAATACTAAATGCATGTACACAAGGTAACAAGGGGGATCAAATTCATGAACCTTAGGTATGGAAAGCATGTAGGCAAAGCAAATCGAAAAAGTGCTAGATCATCAGAAGCCAATGTAAATCTCACTACAAGATCTTGGGCACAACATTTGAGTGACTACCCCTACATGGCGAGCTCAAATACAAGTGAGTCAAGGACGATTTTTAGCATGGAAAAACCTAGAGGTGAAGAGGGACTTTCTCAGTTACAACCACGAGAGGATCCTTATAAAACGGAATTGGAATACGTTCGAACCAACCAACTAGGTGCACACGTCTATGGGGACGGTCTACACAAGTTTGTAGTTCAACTTAGGAATTTGGAATAATCCTTTGAAATTGAGCACAACCGTCTAGTCAAATTTGAAAATGGGGCATATATAGATAAGCACAAAACCACGTATGTTCTGAACACCTTACTTGAAAAAAAAAGGTTTATTTTAGATCCATTCTACGTGAGTTGGATATTAGAGACATACATCAAGAGCATCAAGAACCTAGGACACCTTGAGGTTAAACAATCTTATCCAGAATAATGACACCTACATGGATACCCTAGGAAAACTTTACTATAGAGAGTGATGAAACCTTCACAAGGTTTAGACCCAATAAACCTAGTAATATTTCTAGAATCATGTCCAAGCCTGCATAGCCTAGTGGTTGATGCGTTGAATCTATAGGAGGAAGTCGTGAGTTTAAATCTTGGCTAGACATATCCATGAGTTCCCAAAGATGGGTGTCCATGAAGTTCCCCAAGATGGGTGCCTCTACCTTATGACATCAGGTGTGTGTGTCTTTCCTATTCATTGTACTCAAAAAAAAAATATTTCTAGAATCATTATCTATGAGTTTAAGGATCCAAAAATATGAGGAACGATCATTTATCTTGACAACACTTCAAAAAGGATGTTTGTAGTTATTCAGCATAGTAGACATGCTTACACATGGAAACAAAAACCTATCTTCGCTTCTCTTAAGCCTACTAAGTCTCATAATCAGATGGGAGCAAGATCTTTGCACATATTAGGGACCCAAAAGGCGAGGGACAAAAAAGTATCAGAAGTGAGCTTTCTACACACCATAGGAAGAGATAGAAAAGGCGTGGATATGGATAGGATGGAATAAGAAACTTCTAGGGAGAAAGCCCCAAAGAGGCATTAATGAATTTCGTTTGCCTAGTCCAAGTTAAGACCCAAGGAGTTAAGCCCTACACAACTAGTAAAATTCATGAACAACTCCTCAATTGAACAAGTGACCCATATGACCACGTTTTGGAGTTTAAAGAAGTGTTAGGGGCAGAACAAGCGGAGGACATGTTCAATCAATACAATTGTTTTTGACTAACCTTGAAGAATAACACCCTAACGTGGTTTCAACCTCTGGAACAAACAAAATTTAGGGACATCCATCATCTCCTAGAGACCTTCATCACTCACTTTTCTAAGAGTGGGATCAAACATAATACCTCGTCAATGATCTAGAGTTTCAAGCAGAACCCACAAGAGACTATAAGGCTAGCAGGACATAACTTGAGGAAATATATAGAGAGATGTCCCTTCCTAGAGTTTCCTACCCAAGCTAAATAAGTATCCCTATTTTTAGATGGCTTGCTGAGTGCAAAGCTAGGATCATATGTTTACCTTAAGGAGCCACAAACTTTAGACCAATGCATAAGAATCTCCATGCAGATAGAGGATAATTTGGGAGATGAGTTGGAGCTTTCTAGAATGCACAAGGATTCAATTGCTCAACCTATCTCTCATCTAAACCCTCTACCTCGATAGAAGGTTTGGCCAAGTGAGTGGCTAAAAAATAAGGACTATGAAGTAAACAGTCCAAAAGAATGCTCTCTAGTAAACATTGCTAGACTTTTGGAGGGGACCACATGGTCAGTGTTTTTCCATTAATGATTTGAAACCCTAGAAACTTGATTGCCTAGTATTTCTCAAATGAGAGGAAATACATGAACCACACATCTCAACATTGTCCATATAACAAGCACGTAGTTAGGCAAAACTACCTACAACCTTACCCATAGTTATGTAGATATCAAGGTCAATACCAACCACAACCCTACTATAGGCCACCTAAGACCTATGAAGTTCCATATCAGGCACAATCTAGAGCACCACCTAGAACCCTACCTGTGGTAGGATATCAAGCACCACCCTTTGCCAATGTGATTTAAGTAAAGTACGTACTAGTTGTGGATAACCTCAATAGGGCATTAGTACCTACATCCCCACTCATCTTAGAAAACAAACCCAATGCCCAAATAATCAATACTACACATTGAGACAATCCACTTTAATACTATAAAATAATCCCCCAAACATGCAGAAATTTCCCCATATGAGGCACCCACAATGGAATCTTACTAGGAACCTAAATATGTGAATGTGATCTACACCAATTCCAATTCGAGACCCCAACTGAGACAACTAAGACTTTTGACCCCTAGAGAACCCTACTTTAGGTGCCAAGGGGATCATTTCAAAAGACAATTCCCTCACTCCCACTAATCTGATAGCCACACTATTTCGCCATCCAAGGTTATCAACCTAAATGTACTAAAGAGCATGTCAAATGAGAGTGTCCCAAAAACCTAGCCAATGCCTCCAAGATAACTACTATTAATGTGATAGGTATTGTGCATACATCAAATGGGTCTACACCAACCTTTGTGCCCATTCATGCACTAACTAGTGCCCAAGCTTTAAAACAAAACCATCAGATAGATCAAGAAAACTCCTTAGAGTCTAGTGAAACCTAAGAGTCTAGTGGAAAGAAGACATAATTCTAGAAAGACTCACGAGAAAGACTTGAGATAAAATGGAATAAGAAAATAGCCAAGCTACGAGGAAATTAAAAAGAGACCATGGCAAAAATCCTAGATTTAGATTCCCAAGAACCACCACAAACTCCCCAATTGCCCAAGTTAGGATCTCTTCTAGCAAACCCTATCCTAGAAGACTTGGACATGATGTTCAAAGCTTCTCAAGTAGAGATAAAAGATGGACCCAATGCAAAAGAATTGGAGAAGATTTATTGTAGAGTAGACCTAGAAATAGAAAGAACTAAGCTCTACATCAAAATGGTTGAACTCGCCCATACCATTTTTGAAGCAAACCAATATGTTAACTAGAGTAATGTAGGTAACCCAAAGTTACATTTTAAAGGATTGATAAAAAGTTTAGAATAATAAGTGTAAAAGAAAGATCACACAAAACTAGAAAAGGCTCCTTTTTGCAAGATCTTACCAAGAGAAGTCTCACCCGTAGTGTAACAAGTACCTAATTCTACCAAAATTGGAGTTTCCCGTTCAATACAAAAGTACTCAGAAGGATTCTTGAGAGTGATTCAAGAAGAGAATTGGAGGCTATAAGAAGGAGCGCAACCTCCCTTCCAAGAGGTAAATTATCTTCATTATCAATTTCCTCAAGATGTACCATCTATATACGAAGAGCAAGATGAGAAACAATCAAGTGAGCGAATGGATATTGATTCCAATTCCATGTAGGAATCACCTCTCCTCACTGGCCTACGGGAATCAAAGGTTTTTCAAATGAGAGCTCCCACCATCATGGTAAGAAATGAGGATTGAATTCTTCCTAGGAACATGGAGGTAGTAAAGAACACTAAAGTCGAGTGCCATGTTCGTTAGAAGAATTGATGAAAGTAAGACCTAAGTTGTGGAAGCATGTATTTATTTAATTTCTAGATGTTGATAATGCATGCTCTTATAATGGACCGAGAGAAAAGGTGCCAAAGATAATCTTGGAGAAGATTGGAGATATGCATGTAAAGGAGAAGAGGGAGATACCTATCTACCCATGTCTTGTCAAGGCTGACATCAAAGCCATAGACTCAAGAATAGGAGTTTCTATTGCCACCACTTCATTATGAAAAAGATGGGGCAAGTCAGCTCTACAACCTACAAGAATGAAGTCAGAAATGTGTGATGGCCATATGGAGAAGCCTTTGGGTTTGCTAGAGGGGATTACTCTCACCATGTGCGTTGAGTTTGAGCACACCTTTTCCATATGTTAGTTTAGAAGGAACCCCACCTATGAGATGATCTTGGGATGATCATTCATCGGATAGCTACAAATAGTATAGGATTGGGAGCCCACTCTTTGTATATGAAGCACCTAGGAGTAACCAACAAAGTCAATCTCAAACATTATTCCCATAGATACATCCCACCATTGTAATGGAGTACCACCCATAGAACAACCCACATGACAGAGTCAGTGCAGTACATCGGATCCAAACCTTCATGGTTTCATGAGGACACTCACTTATGGATGTGTAAAGTAGCAAGAAATGAATAGAAGAGACTAGAAGATAGGTAAGGAATAAGACCCTAGAACCATCCAAGACCCAGCCTATATACTTGTGGTCTTTTTAGACAAAGAATTCAAACCTCATGGAAAGGAGAATATATTAGCCACCATGGACATAGCAATGAACAAGGAACAATGGATGCCCCATTGTGATGACGATGTTTATGGTATCAAAGTCTTTACAATAGAACCCCTAAGGTGTAAAACTCTTTGAGGGGAGTGTGATGAAACAAACACACATCAAATAGGAGTAACTGACGAGGACATAGAGTCCATCATCATGGAGCCATTTTCTTCTTTAGTGGAGGAATATCTATACTTGCTAGAAGCCAAAACCCTTGATCAATTTGAGCCTAATCAAGGCAAGATGACAACCCAAATAGCTAAACCCAAGCTTGAAAAGAACAACAAGGAGGAGTACAAGTCATCAAAGAGGAACCCATCTCAAATGAGGTGTAAAGAGAGATGGTGGATGCAATCTGAAGATGAGTTGGTGCGGCTATAACCAGCTTCATACCAGCCAACCGAGACTTCAGAGTAGGTTAGTAGACTCCTTGAGATTCCTAAATCCACAAAAAAATCACCCAAGTGTTTCGGAACAAGTATCTCAAAAGTTTGAGTGAAGACAGACTAGTTGCAAAATGACTAGCTCAAAAAACTTGCTTTTTTTGTAGACACACCTATTGAAACAAATGAGCAGTGCTCTCAACCTAGCAAGAAGTAGAAAAAATCCTTTTGGACATATCAAATAGACTTAGATATATTGCCAATGCAAGTTAAAATCACTTCAATTGATCACGTGAGCATTGAGAACAAGATTTCCCAAAATCTCGAACATTCGCACCATTTTTGGGGCTCTTCAAAGATTCGACTATTGCGTAGAAAGACACAGATTTCGCACACACCGTAAATGCAATCAGCATGAAATTTTGTGAGCATAAACAAGACTTCGAGATCAATCCAATGAACTTTAAAACTCTAAAAAATATTATGTATAACCCGAGACATGAGCTTCTAAAGTTATTGTTCTGATGGTATTTAATACTTGCACAATGGGAGTAGAAAGATAGAGCTATGGAGTAAGCTCTTCAATCTCTACCAATGAACATGAAGTGGGCACGAATCAAGCTTTCTAATGGGGACTTCCTTACTTTTGGAACTAGATTTGAATTTGAATTCAAATAACTTCACCTAAAAGTGATGCTAGGAACTAGGAGATATTCTCTCAGCTCATGGATTTGTATTTTTAGGTAGTTAGAGTCACAAATTTCCTTTTTACATCATGGATGACTTAAGCCATTCTTTCTTTCACAATTAGAAGATATAAAATATACTCTTTTACAAGAGGTGTTCATATGTCTACACATATGACTACAAATGAACATAAATCAAATCATATCGAGCATGTAGGCTTGGGTAAAATGCACCAACAAATCCCCCTCAAGCCTAACATGCTTGGCCTCCAAATAAGTCTTCAATTGTCCTTGATTTCCTACAAGCCAATCATCGACTTGAATCTACTAATTTTTGTACCATCAAGATCTTTAGTCAACATATCTGCACATTGCATATCTATAGAGACATAGGATAGTTGAATATCCTTGCTTATTAGCTTCTCCCTTATATAATGATACTAGACTTCAATATGCTTGGTTCTAGCATGGTATACCGGAATAGCTGCAAGATGTAGTGATCTTGTGTTGTCACCAAAAATGTGAAGTGTTGAACAATGAAGCCCAAGATCTGTATACAAATATTTTAACCACATGATTTCTTGAGTTCCATTAGGCAAACCTCTATATTTTGCTTGAGTAGAAGATAATGCCACTGTTGGTTGCTTCTTGGATCACGAAGAAATGATTTTTGAACCTGTAAATGATACATACGCAAATGTGCTTCTTCTATCATCTCTAGATCTGGCCCAATCCGAATTTGAGTAGGCCTTTAACTCAATATCTAAAGTAAATGGATAAAACAAGCCTTCATTGATGGTCCCCTTTAGGTACTTGAGGACTCTCTTAGCCGCTTCCATATGTGCACGCCTTATGCATAAATTGACTCAATATGCTAACACTATAACATATATCCACACTTGTGAGTGTTGCATAGTTCAAACTTCCAACCAAGCTTTGATAGCTTGTGATGTATTCAACTGGCTCTCCTTCGTAAGCACTAAGCTTATGATTTTTCTCCATAGGTGTACCTGCACACTTGGTGTTTTCCATCTTGAACTTGATGAGCATGTCATGCACATACTTCGTTTGTGTGATGCATATACCTAAACCTGTGTAGATTAACTACAATCCAAGAAAATAAGTGAGTGGTCCAAGATCACTTATTTTGAAGTCCTCCTTGATTTGATTCTTTACCTCTTTGATTCCTTCAAGATCATTCCCTGTGATAATAATATCATCAACATACACACATAGATACATCACTTCAGACCCATTACTCTTTATGAACAAAGAGGTATCCACCTTGCTAGCTTTGAATCCTTGGTCTTGCAAATAAGTCACCAATCGGAAATTCCAAGCTCTTGGAGCTTGCTTCAATCCATACAAGGATTTCTTTAATTTGCATACATAGTTAGGATGATGTGCATCCTCATATCCAAGAGGTTGTGCCATATACACTTCCTCAAAAATCCATCCATTTAAGAAAGCATTCATTACATCAAGTTGATAGAGCTTCCAATTTCTAGATGTAGCAAGACTAATGAGAACCCTAATTGTAGGCATTTTTGCAACAGGAGAAAAAATATGCTAATAATCAATACCACGGGTTTGAGGAAACCCTTTAGCAACTAACCTTGCTTTATTTCTATTTATACTTCCATCTGGATTCCTCTTGATTTTGTATATCCATTGAGATCTAATTACCTTCATAGATGGCTTGTTAGGTACACACTCCCAAGTTTCAATCTCCTTCAAGGCTTCCATTTCTTCATCCATTGCATCTCTCCAAGCTCTCTTGCTTTGTGGTTCTTCAAATGTGGTAGGTTCTTCATTGGTTGAATCCTTTGCAATGTAGATTGAGTGCTTGGTGACCAAAGAAGTATCATAACCATACCTCTCTAGTTTCTTCTTCTCCCTTGAAGACCTTATAAGTGGTTGATGTGAGCTCTCGTGTCCATATGTAGCATCTTGGATCTTTTGTTTACCTTTGCTCTTCCATAGCTTTAGTCTTTCCAAGTCTTCTAGGTCAATCTCCGAATCACTTTCTTCAATTCGCTTTGGCTCCTTTGGTTGAAGTCATGGAAAATATTCATCCAAGTCATAAGGTAGCGTCATCATCAAACCATGATTTTTTTCTCATAAAAAAATACATCTCTACTCACAAAAAATCCTTTATTGTTTGGATTGTACAATCTATATCCTTTTTGGTTTTGTTCACAACCAATAAATATGCAGTTCTCTGCCTTGGGATCCAATTTCCCTCTTACTTGAGAAGGAATGTGAGCATAGGCTAAGCATCCAAAGATTTTACAATGTTCTAAACTAGGTCTTCTTCCATTCCACAGTTCATATGGAGTCGTTCCATCTAGTGACTTAGATGGAAGTCTATTTATGAGATATGTGGCTGTAGACATAGCTTTTCATTGAGCATGGATCTTGAAGCTTCAACAATAGCATCCAAAGATTTTACAATGTTCTAGACTAGGTCTTCTTCCATTCGACAGTTCATATGGAGTCGTTCCATCTAGTGACTTAGATGGAAGTCTATTTATGAGATATGTGGCTGTAGGCAATCCCTTTTCATTGAGGATGGATCTTGAAGCTTCAACAATAGCTCTATTTCTCCTAACTGCCACACCGTTGAGTTTGGGTGTATACCTTGTAGTGACTTCCCTTTTAATGCCTCTTTCATGCAAGTAGTCATCAAATTTAGAAGAGAAGTATTCTCCTCGACCAACTCATTTGACTCTTTTGAAAGTCCTACCTGTTTGGTTTTCAACAAGAGCAACATACTTCTTAAAGCAATCAAAACTTCATCCTTGTGCTTCATGAAAACAGAATGGTCCACCTGCTATAATAATCTATGAAAGCCACATAACATCTTGAGCCTAATGTAGATGGATCCTTTCTAGGACCCCACACATCCATGTGCACTAGATCCAAAAGATTTTGATCCACATATCCCTTCCTATTGAAAGGTTGCATATGAGCCTTGTCGAATTGACACGCTTCACACTTATAAATCATGTGTTGCCTAGTGATATTAAGCAAACCAAGTACAGTTTGGTCCTTACAAATTTGTTTTAATGTCCTCTCACCAATGTGGGCATGCCTTTTGTGCCATATCCCCAACTCTGTGAGATTTTGAGATCCATAGCTAAATAAAGCTAGGTTCTTTGTATCTTCCACTTCAAAAGTGAAAAGCCTTCTTGTCTTTTTCTCTTCTGGAAATCCTTCTAAAGCCTTGCCTTGGGTCTTCAACATATGCTCCAAATCAGTTGAATCTAACCTGAAATCCTTTTTCAACAATCTTCCTAGCACTTATTAAATTTTTTGTAATTGTAGGGACATACAAGACTTTGCTTAAGAGGTTCATATTCTCATTTGATGTCTTCACATTACCTATCTTCTCTACCGAGTGCTTTGTATCATCTCCTATTTGCACTTCATGTTTGTTGTGTGGATCTTCCAAATCAAAAAGTAAAGCCACATTTCGTGCTACATGATTTGAGCATCCAGAATCAATGTAGAAGATGTGATCATCATCCTTACCCTTCTTCACTGATAGATTCATAATCAATAATGAATCTTCTTGGCTTTGGTCGTCTACATAGTTATTGTAATCTCTTCTTCCTCTATGGCCACTTTGATACTTGTTGTTGTAGTTGTTGTTGTAGCCTCCATTGTATCTGCATGTATTTGATCCATAGCCACCTCTATTGAATCCTCTTTCTCTTGAGTTCCTCGGGTTCATGAAACATTCTTCAATAGTATGATTAGATAAGCCACATATATTGCAAGGTTAAGATGATTGGAATCTCCCATTGCCTTGCTTTCCACGTCTACCTCTTCATCTAGTTCTTCCTCTACCTAAAGTTTGCTTGGAAAGAGCTACCTTCATCTTCATTCTTCTTATTCTTTGACTTGTCCTTGAACTTAGCTTTATTGGAATATAAGGTAGAAGTTTGATTACCTCGTGAGGACTCACCGCCTTAAATGCTAATCTTTGCTTCATGAGTGAAGAGTTTGCCCATGAGTGTGTTGAGGTCAGGTACATGCACAGATCCATGCCACTATGCAAGCAGTATGTGCACAAAGTCAACTCAGAGAGGAACAAAGTCATGCATTATTAGAAAGAGAGCTTGTGAATAGTGGATTTGATGCATCCTTCATCAAATCATTTAACATGTTTATAGAGGCGGTTGGCACAGTTGAAGCTCTTAATTTGATGAGACAAAAGCCACTACCATGGCTCAATCCCCAACCTGTCATATACCTTTAAGTGTGGTTCAATTTATTATTATATCTCCCACTCCCTTGTTGGAGTTTATGGACCTCCAAAGTATATCTACAAGTGGGTGGAACCCCCCTATGAACTAGGTGACCTTCTCCCAAACTTATATGCAGAAAACCAATCATACTTGTAGAGCTTTCTATTCTATACTCATTTAATTTTTTAAAAATATTTTAGTCATATTCAATAGATACCAAGCACTTTTCACTGAGTAAAAGAACATTCAATTCGGATAAATATGCATGGTGATATGAGCTATGAAAATTTGAGGTTTAATGGAGACCTTCAATAGAGGTGAACTTGAGAACACACACTACTTGCAGATGGTACTCCTCTCCACTCACAAATGCAATAATTTTGAAAATTAAGAATATGAAATTAGACAAAAAGGGCTTTCCAATGAATCATCAAACATGTAATGTGGTTGTATAATGAGGGAGATACAAGTTTTGTAATCTCTATCTAGAAAGGTACAGTAGTGGAGGAATACACATATGACTCTCTTGGACCTCCCACAAGATCACAAATTCTACCCTCTTATCATAGCATGGAACAATAATAAAAAACATTCCTAATACATCTAAACTTGAGAAAGACACTTGGGTGGAGGTATTACATGAATCAAGTGCTCAAATAAGCAAAATATTCATGACCTTTGAGAACTACCTACATCGACCTTCCATTAGGACACCATTGCAGCTCCCTTGTGACTCACTAATTGGACTCACCATGTTCTAGAACTCACGTGGTATTTTGGCTATCCTTTATCAATAATATGAGCTTTCTTGAAGTATTTGAAGACCTTCCAAAGGTATTTAAATAATTTGAAAATTGTACCTATACATAAAACAATTTTCTCAACATTCTCCCCCTCGAGTTTTTCGAAGGGTATTTCCTTCATGCCAAGAATATAGTTGAATCTTTGAAGATTGGGTCCATCCAAGGATTTGGTGAAGATATCTACAACTTGAGCCTTTGCGCCAACAAAAGTGACCTACATCTCATTTTTTATGGCCTTCTCTTGAACATAATGATAGTGTATCTATATATCCTTTGTTCTAGAATAAAAAATAGGATTTGAGGCCATATGAATGCTCCTCAAGTTATCCCCATATATCAATGGTACATGAAACTACACATTCAAGTCATGAAATAATGTTCTGAACCACATAATCTTAGTAGTAGACAATGATAAGCCGCTATACTCAGCCTCTGTAGAAGATAAACCAATAATAGGTTGTTTCTTTGAGCTCCATGTTAATGTCTTATTTTTTGTCATTACCACATATCCACTTGTGGATCTTTTTTCATCTTCACATCTAGCCCAATTTGCATCACTAAAGACTTTAAGACTTAGTTCATAATCATGACTATAAAATAATCCTTCATTCATGGTACCTTTCAAATATCTAAGTACTCTTTTTGCTGCATGCATATAAGATATTCTAGGTTCACGGATAAATCATGATAATATTCCCACTACATAGCATATATCAAGTCTCACATTCATATCATGCAACTCATCACCTTCTTTTGCACTCAATTTTACATTACATTCCTTTGGAGTAGAAACAAAATTACATCCATGCATACCAAACCTTTTCAGCATATCACATATATACTTTCTCGGTATCAATCACATACCTTCATCTCCATACACAATCTCAATCTAAAGAAAGTATCTAAGCAAAACAAGATCTGAAATTTTAAATTCCTTTCCCAAATTACCTTTAATCTCTTCAATTGCTTTTGCATCATTCCTTGTAATCATCAAGTCATGCACATAAATGCACATACAGACACACATAAAATCATCATGTTTTACGTGCAGTGAAGGATCAACGTGACTCGTTGTGTATCCTTACAACATAAGATACTTTACCATCCTTGCAATCCATGTTATTAGTGCTTGTCTAAGACCATGCACTCCCTTCTTTCAGCTGCATATATGATTATGACATTTTGCATCCACATAACCATCTCGTTGTGATATATACACTTCTCCACTTAATTCACCATAAAGAAAGACATCCTTTATGTCTAATTGATATATATTCCATCTTTCACTTGCAGTTAAAGCCAACAAAATTCTGACTATTGCCATGTTTGATACTAGACCAAATGTTTCCTCATAGTCCAATCCTAGAGTTTGAGCATATCCTTTTGCTATAAGTCTATCTTTATATCTTGACAAACTTATACCATCACTATTTCTTTTAATCATAAAAACCCACTTGCGGCCACTTTGGAACTAATGTCCGAGTTTTGTTCTCTTGTAGTGCAACTATTTCTTCTTTGATTCCTTTCTCCCAATTTTCATCTCCTTTCACCTCATCATAAGATGTACGTTCATTTTCCTACTCAACCTTTGTCCTAAAAACATAATGAGTGCTCATAAAAAAATCATAAGTATACCTTTGAGGTTTCGTACTCACTCTTGAAGTTCTTCTTACCTCCAATGTAGGTGTTTTCTTTTTTATTAGAAACCTTTGATGATTCTACATACTCATATTTACTATCAACTTCTTCTCCTTCATCATTAACTTCAGTAAGTTTGAATTTATGTTTACTTTTACCACTCTGAGATGACTCTTGCCTTGCTCTTCCATTGAGATGTAGCTCTCTTTCTTCATCCAAACCACTCTTCGCATCACTTAAACTTCTTGTGGACTGAGCTAAGCACTAATCTCCTTTACCTATATCTTCTTTGTCTCCATTTATGACTTCCATAATTTTTTTATTTACATACTATGAAAGGGATTCAAAGGAGTTTACATCTTGAAACAACCACCTTATTGGAATGAGGATTATAACATCTCTATCCTCTTTGAGTATCTGCATATCCAATAAATATAGCCTTTTTTAATTTCACACCAAGTTTTGATCTCACTTCATTAGCTAAATGCACATAACATATGCAACCAAATACTTTAAAGTTACTTACACTTGGTTTCCTTCCATGCCATACCTCATATGGTGTCAAATGATGAACTAAAGATGTAGGTACTCTATTCATTATGTACACAATTATGCTAACAACTTCAGCCCAAAATGAATTATGCAAGCACATATCATTTAGCATGCTTCTGGATGATTTTGCTATGATTTTGTTTCTTCACTCTGCAAATCCATTTTGTTGTGGAGTATACTGCATGTAATATCTCTTTTGATACCTTCATCATACAAAAAATGAGTAAAAGCTTGAGAGAAATACTCTTCTCCTCCATTGGATATTAGCTTGTTAACATACCTTCCTGTTTTCTTCTCAACAAATGATTTGATACTATTGAAACAACCAAGGACTTTGCTCTTATGTCTAATCAAATACAAAAATGTCATTCTACTATGATCATCAATGAATGATACAGGACCCCATACGTCTATGTGTATATGATCTAGAAAAATAGTGCTTACATAGCTTGAATGCTTGAATGGCTATCTAATCGGCTTACCCATTTGACATGCTTCACAAAGATGCACCATATGTTTCTTGGTAAGATCATGTATCCTTCAACAATTATCTTCTTTGATAGCTCCTTCAACCTATGTACATTCAATTGGCGAATCCTTTTGTGCCGTAGATCAGCTCTGCTATTCTATGCATACCATAAGAGAAATAGTTTGTATGATTTAGGTTTACCTTGAATGTAAATAGTCTACCTTGTTTTTTACCTCTAGCAACTAACCTCCTTTGCTTTGGATCCTCAATGAATTATCCTACATGATTAAATTGTACTTGCATTCTTTTTCTAACATTTTACCAATCGACATCAAATTCTTAATGATTGTTGGCACATAAAGTACATCCTTTAAGCAACTCATCTTGCACTTATCTACATAAGAACATCTCCAATCTTATGTGTTGTATCATCTCTTGTTTCAACATGGCCTTTACATGAAGGATTATGCATATTGAAAACCATGAAGCATCATGAGACATATGATTAAAGCAACCACTATCTATGTACCATACATCACTATTGCAATTCATTTAGTTTCTACATTCATCATAAGAAGAGAATCATAATCAGAAATTTTACCTTCAACTACATAATTTCCTTGTTTTTTACCTCTTCTTGAATAGCCTCCTCTTTGATTACCACCTTGATTATTTTCATTTTGATAGAAATCCTTGGCATAGTATCCATACCTTCCACATATGTAGCGATTGTTGTTATCTTTACTCCTTTGTCTTTGATTGTAGTTGTAGTAGCCTCTTGTACCTATAGCACTTGATCTTCCTCTTCCTCTTGTATTTAAGTAGCCACTTGAAGTCCCTTGATCATCGCTCCTTCTTCTTCAACCTCTATTTGAACCTCTGCTTCCTCCTCTTGATGATCCTACATAAAGAGCTTGTCCTTGAGATCCTTTTTTATTTGAAGTAGAGCCATTTAGATTCATCTTCTCTATGATCATGAGAGTAACAAGCTAATCAAAATCTAGTAATTCTCCTCTAACATAAACTGAAGTAATGAAAGGTTTCCATCTCCCATCATCCTTGAGTCCATTGCGAGTATATGCAACCAAGTTTTCATCCTCCATATGAGCTTGAATTCATCCTAGTTGATTAGGCATGTCTTTAACCTTCAACAAGTAATCATTCAATGATGTCCTTGTAATATTCTTTACATATTTAAGTTGAATCTTCCTTGCTATTGTACCTATAGCATACAATCTTTCCAAGTCCAGCCAAACATCCCTACTTGTGTCTAGATCTTGTATATGTCCTACCATTGAATCTCCGAACTTGTACCTATACATACAACAAATGTTCTCAACATCCCTCCCATAGATTCACTAGTCAAGAAGAAACACTAGATGTGCCTCTAATTAACACAAACACCTCTATAGAACCCACTAATTCCCCTCCCCCCTAGATTCAACCATGCACAAGGCCGTCAAGGAGTTTTGGAACTACCTCCACAGTCACCACATCAATCCCCCCCCCCCACACTTCTAGTTAGTCCACCACTATAGTAGTTGAAACTTCAACACCCTCCATTACCTCTTCCAATCCCATGATGAGCCTATCAACCACTCAATTGGCTATTGTAACCCTCCTAATATGGTCCCCATCACACTATGTCCCATCAGTCCCACCATTTCCACCTCTATCCCCCCTCCGCCTACCATCTAACCCATTGTTTTTGACTCTCACCCTCATAGCACAACCTATCTTCCATCTATTATCAAGCCTATCAAACCTCCACACCAATCATTGTTCTCTTAAATATGCTTAGTTGATTCTATTCTGTTAGCTCAACCATCAATACTTATAAATTATTTTTCTCAACTAGAGCATTCACCCACGACTAGTCCATTGTATGCACTTAGCGCCATCGCTCACATGTCCAAGGATATGGACATATCACCATCCATTGCACCACCACTAACAATTTACACTCCAATCACCTCAACTTACAATCTCTCCACATCACAAACATTCACTACTAGAGTCATTGTAGCATCCACTCCACCCTTCCCCTTCCCCTTCCCCTATGCATCTCACCCTCATCAGCATACCACCATGCATCCACCTTCCACATTCGCGTCCTCAATTATTGACAATGCACTTCAACACATGTTTATTTGCATGCATCAAGTATGTGATGATTTCACCTTCTTAGGTCAAAAGTACCAAGACGTACATAAGAGAGCTAACTAGCTACAGGGGAGTCTCAATTCATTAAGCATAGAAATTGCTTCCCTGAATTCACAATACAAGGAAGTCAAAGAGTCTTATCATACCATGGATCTATAGCTAGCACAAAAATCTAAAGAGGCCATCACCAATGTTGAGGATATGTTCTCACAACAAATGGCATGCAATGCCCAACTCACTCAAAATATGGGTCCCCTTCGATGTCATTCAGCAATAGCTAAGGAAGATAAAACAATGGCTACAAGAGCAGAATTAGGAAAACTTTGATCCGATCATGGATACTCCTAGCGAGCTCTTTAGTCGTGAAAAATTCAAAGCCATGCCCTTAAACACCATGAAGCTACTATTAGAGGACCACATCAGATCATTGGGAGATTATGATAGTCTCATAGAAGAATGCAATTCATTATGATATGATAAGGCCATAACACTCTTAAGTGAGCACCAAAGACAACCCTACCACTCTACATGTCACACCAAGAAAGGTAGTGGACGACCTTAACACATTATGGGTATGTGTCACAAACCTACAAAATCACATGGCTGAGCAGGCAATAGTAGAACAACCGAGCTCCCCACTCGACCTACCAAACATCAAGCAAACAAACACAATTCAAGTCAAAATTATCTACAAAGAGAAATATGTGCAACAAGCTACAATAGGCGGACATGTTACCGATGATGGTCCAGAAACATGGATGAAGCTCCTGGAAGAACTAGGAAAGGTGCATTCCACCATAGTTGAAGCCTAGCTAAAAGCAATGGTAGTGATAGAAGAAAAACTATTACAGTCTACATACATCCCAAAGTTGGCACCTAGGAGGTACATGTGCATCAATGAGATACACTATATGCATTACTTCATGTACATTGTCAGGTATTATATGGAAATTGAGTGCATTACAAGCACGAAACCCACACATGCTACTCTATTCCAACTAGAGGACCTCCATCCACAAGCATCCAAATGTACTATTTGACAACCAAACTAGAGGAGAGATTTATTTCAAGAATATCTCGAAGTGATGTTTACTTGTTCAAAAGCTCCAATGCACATAATATATAACCCATTCTATAGCCTAGTACCATGATGTCGATCCTTGACAACCTTCACTATTAAGGTAGAGAATGATCCTAAGTTCTAGGACTAGCTAATTTACCCATACCTTGCACTACCTCAAGGACTCCCCACTCTCGCATATATGATAGCAACAATCTGGCATCGACTACCTTGATTGAAAGGTATGAGAGAAATAGCAGCCCAAATGACAATAAAGATCTTTGACATCATGTAGGCCACCTTCAAGTCTTTTTGATGCATCTGTGCACCACATGTCTCCAAACTAGGATATGAGCATGGAAAATTAGATCTTGTATATGATATGAGCACCATGCTAGCACTCAAACTGTGTTATGCCTAGCACTACAAAATAAAGTACCTACCCCCTTCTTATAAACAAACTTTTGAAGGAATGTTTACCATGGGGCTCTAGGAATATCATTAAGAGGTGTTCATCAAGAGGCCAACTCATTTACTCCAATTGTTTTACTGTGAACAAATGTTGTAGTCAAATCACTACTACTAACCTCCTTGGGTTATGCCACAAGCCATACAATGGGATAAACTAGAAGCTCACTTAGCAAGGGGCCTACATATAAATTATCACACCCTCACATAGGACCTTCTAAAGAGTTATATGGATCACTCCCTACAATAAAGACATGTCCGCAATGACGAATGTGAGAGGAGAGGGAGGGGGTGTTGGAAGTAGTTTCCAACATCCATGAAGAGGAAGCATGTGAGGAGTAGATCAAGGAGACCATAGGGGGCTCAGTTATAAAATTTCCACTCCATATTGATTCATAATTACTAAACTTTGATAGAAACATCAACAATGATTTTAATCACTAATCATTGTATACATAATCACAAAATTTTGTCACACAATGCTCCATCTTGGTCAAGCGAAGGAGTCCTCGAGCTTGAAGATCTTAGGCAGAACATTGTGAAGAGATGGATAGGTATGTGCTTGAAGATGAAGAGGTGTTGCAAAATCCTTGATCTACACCAGCCAAATGAACTCCAGAAGTATATGGTGGGCCCTTTTAGCTTGCCAATGGATGTATTAGACACCCTATGTACCTTGGAAGATCACTCTCAAAAAGATAGATCAAAACAGATAAGTTGGAGTTAGCTTAGAGGTGAAAACTTGCTATTCTTGGCGAATGAAACAAGCCTGAAATTCCAAGCTCTTGGAGCTTGCTTGAGACCATACAATGCTTTGTTAAGTTTACACACATAATCAGGATAAACTTGGTTCTCAAAACCAGGTGGTTGTGCCATATATACCTCTTCTGTTATCCAACCATTCAAGAATGCATTCTTTACATCTAGTTGAAGTATCTTCCAATTCTTGGAAGAGGCAATACTAAGCAAAACCCTTATAGTAGGCATCTTTGCCACAGGAGAGAAGGTCTCCTCATAATCAATTCCATGAGTTTGTGCAAAGCCTTTTGCTACAAGCCTTGCCTTATACCTGTTGATTGAACCATCAGAATTCTTCTTGAGTTTATAGACCCTTCTTTTGCCTATTACCTTCATGGATGAAGTCTTGGGCACCAAATCCCAAGTGTTGTTTTCCTCAAGTGCTTCAATCTCTTCCTTCATTGCATGCTTCCATTCGGATTTTGCTTTGGCCTCTTCAAAGGATGATGGCTCCTCTTGGTTTATGTCCTGTGTTATGTAGATAGAATGTTTAGTTACTAATGAGGTGTCAAACCCATACCTTTCTGGTTTTTTCTTTTCCCTCATAGATCTTCTTAGGCCATGATGTGATGATTCTGCCTCATGTCCAAGTTCCTGCAATTTTGCTTTACCTTTAGACTTCCATGCTTTGACCTTTTCCATGTGAGATTCTTCATCATCCTCGGAGGTGTCTTGTTCTTCAATCTTTGATTGTTCTCTACCAAGCTTTGGAAAATCTTCTTCAAGATCATATGGTAAATTGATCTTCCTGCATGAATCTTCATACCATGAATTGTTCTCATCAAAAACTACATCTCTGCTTACCAAAAATCCTTTGTTGGTAGGGTTGTATAACCTGTAGCCCTTTTGATTGTTGTCATATCCAATAAATACACACCTTTCTGCTTTTGGATCCATCTTGCCTCTAACCTGTGAAGGAACATGAGCAAAAGCAATACATCCAAAAATTTTACAATGATCTAAGCTTGGTCTTCTTCCATTCCAAGCCTCATATGGAGTCATCCCATCAAGGGATTTTGAAGGCAACCTGTTAATCAAGTAAGTGGTTGTAGATACAGCCTCAGCCCATAAGTAATTAGGTAAATGCTTTTCATTTAACATAGACCTTGCAGCTTCAATGATTGTCCTATTCCTCCTTTCTGCCACTCCATTTTGCTCAGGAGTGTACCTTGTAGTTACCTCTCTTTTGATTCCTCTTTCTTGAAGAAAAGAATAAAACTCATGGGAGAAGTATTCTCCCCCTCCATCTCACCTTAGCTTTTTTAGTGATTTACCTGTTTGATTCTCCACAAGAGCCAAATATCTTTTGAAACATGAAAAAACTTCATCTTTGTGTTTCATAAAGAATAGGATAGTCCATCTGCTGCAATCATCAATAAAGGAAACATAATACCTTGATCCAGATATTGAAGCTTCCTTGCTAGGTCCCCATACATCTGTATGAACCAACTCCAAGAGATCTCCATGCATATAACCTTTCTTCATGAATGGTAACCTGTGAGACTTTCCAAATTGACATGCACTACACTTATAAATCATATGTTTTTTTGACAAATTAGGAAGTCCAAGTACACTTTGGTCCCTGCAGATTTGCTTTAATGACCTTTCACCAATATGTGCTAAACTTTTGTGCCATACTTCCAATTCTGTGAGTGTCTGACTACCATAATTAAAGAAAGCAATGTTTCTAGTGTCCTGTAATTCAAATGTGAACAATCTACCTATCTTTTCACCTTTTGCAATTCTTCTGAATCCTTGACTTGGATCTCCAACAAATGCTCCTGCTTTTGTGAACCTGACTTGCAACCCTTTCTCTACTATCTACCCAACACTTATCAAATTATTTGTAATGGTAGGGACATAGAGTACCTTACTGAGTAGGTTGATGTTTCCATCAGGTGCTTTGACATTTCCTATTTTCTCCACAGGATGTTTTGTATCATCTCCTGTTTGTACCTCATGCTTATTCCTTGGATCTTCTAAATCTGATAGGAGTGCCACATTTCCTGCCACATGATTTGAACAACCTGAATCTATGTAGAAAACATGCTCATCACATTTATCTTGTGGCATAGCCATGTTCATGATCAATAATGAATCCTCTTTGTTTGAGTCTTCTGTGTAGTTATTGTAGTCTCTCCTTCCTTTGTAGCCTCCTTGATAGTTTGAATGATTGTAGTTGTTGTAGTTGCCATGATAATTGTTGAACCTTCCTCTTGAGTAGCCATAACTTCCTCTATTGTATCCTCTGCCTCTTTGATTCCTGGAATTCAAAGCAATTTTCAGTTGTATGATTAGTTAATACACAAATAGAACATGAGTTGGAGTCTTGGGATCTCCCCCTGCCTTGTCTACCTCCTCTTCCTCTACCTCTGCCATGTCTTCCTCTACCTACATAGTTAGCTTGATATGTACCTGCTTCATCATCCACTTTCTTTGCCTTTCCTTTGTTATCTTTAGACTTGCTTTTATCCGTGTATAAAGCTGAAGATTGATTACCTTTAGAGCTTTCTCCATTTCTGATAAGCTTTGCCTCTTGAGTAAGTAGTTGTCCAATGAGTGTGTTGAAATCAGGTACATGCATGTCCATGTACAAATCCATAGCTGTGGTGAATGCTTCCCACTTGTCATCTGCCTTCAAGCCATTGCTAACCTGCCTTACAATTTGCTCTTCATCTATTACATCTCCAATGCTTCCCAACTGATCTGCTATGTCCTTGAGCTTTGTGACAAAATCAGTCACATTTTGTTTGGGAGCCTTCTTGAGAGTTGTGAAATCCAGCCATAGTTGATGCTTCCTAGCTTTAGTACTTGAAGAAAAGAAGGCTTCAAGTGCATCCCACACTTCCTGAGATGTCTTACAACTTCTAATGTAAGGCAACAAAAAATCTGAGACAGAGTTGAGGAGATAAGACCTTGCAAGTGCATCCTTGGAGCACCATGTGCTCAATCTTTGTTGCTCTTCTTGTGTTGGTTGACTTTTGTTCCTGAAACTTGGCATAACTTCATCTCCAGCCACATAACCATATAAACTTCTACCTTGGAGATAGGCTTCCATTCTTAATGACCAAGCTGAGTAGTTACCTCTGTCCAATTTGTCAATTGATAAAGGAAATCCATCTGCCATGTTGTCCAACCTTGCTTTGATACCACTGTGAAGAGATGGATAGGTATGTGCTTGAAGATGAAGAGGTGTTGCAAAATCCTTGATCTACACCAGCCAAATGAACTCCAGAAGTATATGGTGGGCCCTTTTAGCTTGCCAATGGATGTATTAGACACCCTATGTTCCTTGGAAGATCACTCTCAAAAAGATAGATCAAAACAGATAAGTTGGAGTTAGCTCAGATGTGAAAACTTGCTATTCTTGGTTCATACACCTGTCTAGTGTTTTACATAATTCTCTGAGTACAGCAGCAATTAGCTTAATTCCTCTTGGGTAAGTCTAGGTAACTTAAAGAGCTAACTTTCATGAGTAATCTCATAAAAAATAATGAACCACACACTGAGAATGAGTTTTAACAACTGATGACATCATCCCGATTTTCACGGGCTGCTATAGTTTGATACTAGTGAGCAGAAAAATCATTATAACGCATAATTTTGAGATCCAATGATTATGAAAATTTATATGGTTATACTAGACAGTAAGCTAAATCCAACAAGCTTTAAATCACTGAATTTTAATAAGTAACCACTGAGAAATGGCTCTGACAAGATGAGTAAAAAAGTCGGGTACCTGACAGAGAAGTGAAGATGAACAGACCCTGTTGACTTCAAATGAACATAACTGAAGATTGCAACATCCAAATGACATGAAATTTTGTGAGCATATAGTAGATTTATAGAGCTAACTTTACCAAGTTAAATCACTGAAAATGATGCACCAAGCTCAGTGAAAACATCTCTGCAAGCTGACTGAGAAAACTAAGAGTAATGGCAGTGAGTAGTACACTTCACAAGAACATGGAAAGATGAACTCAAATAATCATGAAAATGAAAGTATATTGCTTGTACAATACAATGACTTACTGATACATATGTGTGCCTTGTAATCACACCTTGATATGGCATAAAGCTCAGCTCTTGGAGGTCTTCACATAGGTCTCTCTAACCACGACTAAAACTGCCATCTATTTATAGTTGAGTTTGGGAGGCTAACTTCCCTCAATCACTCTCCAATCAATCAATGATTGATTTGATTCTCTACCTACCACAAATCACGAATT
>CM035427.1:123940790-124073290 GCA_020310875.1 Ceratopteris richardii
ACATTAATCACAGCTTCATTTAAATTCAAAATCCGCTTGTAAACATCATGGAGCATCATCTTCTTAAGCAATAGTAAACCTATAGAGGCTCCTGCTCTTGCTAGAGATCGCTAAATTGGATGAATGAGCATTCATTCAAAAGATATTAGTGTTTACTCTATGTGTACAAATGTTCAATGCATTTGGTTCAGTACATTGGGAGAAGTCTCAGTTTGTTTGTCTTAGGGTGTATCTCTATGCAGTCATAAAAAATAAGAGGTACCACTATTGAGTGTCATGTTCATTCCAAAAGTGTATTTTGACTATTTCTTGTACTGTTCTGTACTCTATAAACTCAACCCTATCTTTATTATTCCTACAAAATGATTTTGTTTTTCAATTGTAAGCATGCTCATTGCTGTGAGCATTTGAAGTTGATGTTTTCATCCAAAGATAGCAAGTTTATTGAGCTAGACAATGCACAAACCTATATGTTTTGTATCAACTCTTTCTCCTTGATGCTAGAACACACATAGTGGATTTTATTGCACTTATCACATTGTAATAAGATCTTTTTGAGTCTCCATAAGCACAAAGGTTGTTCTTGTGCTCGCTAGGTTGACCAAAATTTCTTGCTTTGCAACTCACTTTTCTACCTCCTACAAGCCTCTCCAAGTTCTTTAGTGGTATCACAACTAGATCATGATGAGTGATGACTTTCGCTAAATGATTGAGGAGCTTGATCGACACAACTAGGCATCTTGGCAAATCCAAACGAGGGCCTACTTTCATGGTACAAATCTTTATTGAACAGTAGCATGCCAAGAAGCTATGCCTATTCGAAGATGCAAAGGAGGACCTACACAAGAGGAGATAGATAAGCTCAAAATTTTGTGCACAAGGGATGCTCAAGAAAGTTCATACATACTAAATGCTAGCTCTAACTTTCTACAGGGATGCCCTATAGACTTTCTTTTCTGCTAGCACAAAAGCAATGAAGGACCATCTTTGGAATGAGTTCAAGGAGATCAAGAAGAAACCTAAACAAAATATCACAAAGTTTGTTACAAAGTTCAAGAAGGTTGTTGATCAATTGGCATCCATTGGAGAGCTCACTGAAGAAAAGCCTATCATGAGGTAGATTTTGAATGGAATTAGAAGTGACAAGCAATGACAATCCTTCACCAAAACTTATGATCTCATCATGGATGTGCAAAATCCAAAACTCAAAATCTTTCTTTGACAAATCTTCAATCAAGAGGCCAACAATAGCATAAAGGAAGGTAGCTCATATCATGGTAATTCAACTAGTGCTTTATATGCAGATAAAAAGGATAAGAAGCTGAAAGGAAGCAAGAAGGAAGAAGATGAAGAGGATACTTCCCAAGCCAACATTGCAGGCAAGAGCAAGTGGAAAGGGAAGAAGAAAGGAACAAAATATGACAAAACCGAAGCTCAGAATGTTCATCATTGTGCCATCTGTAATAAGAACAACCACACCACTTAGAATTTTTGGTTCAATGGGAAGACCAAAAAAGAAATGGAAGAGATGGATATGGCAACAATAGAGCCAAAGGTGGACACAACTTCAACAATAACAATAGAGGCAATAATACAAGGAACTACAATAGTTATTTTGAAGATCAACCACATGAAGATTCATTGCATCTAATCAATCTAAGCCACAAAGAAGGTAAAGAAGATGCTCATTTGTTCTACATAGATGCAAGATGTTCAAATCATGTTGTAGGAAATATTGGTCTTCTATATGACTTGGAAAGTCCAAAACATAGACATGAAGTAGAAACAAGGGATGATACTAAGCACAATGTGGAGAAGATTGGTAATCTCAAAGATTGCAATGGCACGGCAAACATTATGAGTAAGGTTCTCTATGTAGCCACTATCACTAGAAACCTAATAAGTGTAGGCTAAATATTTGAAAAAGGCTTGCAAGTTAGGCTCACCCAACATGGAGCTTTTGTTGAAGATCCATATGAAGGCTTCAAAAAGATAGCTAGAGGTGAGAAGCATGTTAGGCTCTTGACTTTTGAAGTAGGACAAACCAGGAACATAGCTCTATTTAGTTTTGGTTCTCAAACTCTAAGTGACCTTGAAGTGTGCCATAAGAGACTTGCTCATATGAACGAAAGAACATGGAAGGATATATGCAGGAATCAAAGGGTTCTAGGGCTGCTAAACATATCAAACCAACATATGATCAATATGTGTGATGCATGTTAGATTGGGAAGGCACAAAGACAACCATTGAACCATAAAGGCTACATCCACAACAACCTTTTAGACAGCACATACAGATGTATGGAAACCAAATCAAGAACCTTTATTGGTAGGATCAAGGTATTATGTTTGATTTATTGATGACCACTTTATCAAAAGTAAGAATGAAGTGTTTGATTGCTTCAAAAAGTATCTAGCACATGTGGAGAATCATATAGGTGGATCACTCAAGAAGCTGAGATCTGATGGAGGGGGAGAATACTTCTCCAAAGAGTTTGATGAGTTCTTGCAGGATAAAGATATCAAATGCGAAGTGACTACTAGGTACTCTTCTCAATTGAATAATTGCAGATAGGAGAAAGATGACATCATTGGATCAACAAAAATAATGCTTGAAAGAAGAGGTATTGCACATTGTATATAAGCAGGGGCTATTTCAACTGCTATGTACCTTGTGAATAGACTACCATCCAAATCAACCTAAGTTATGAATCCTTATGAAGCATGGTATGGAAGAAACCCTAGGCTTGGACATTGCAAGGTGTCTGGTTGTTCAACTTATGTTCATGTACCATCACAAATAAGAGTTAAGCTAGATGAAAGGTCATGATACAAAGGTCAAAAATCCAAGAAGTTATACACATGAAGACCAAGATGAAAGAGAAAAGTATTACAAACTATGAAAGTCAGGAGGTAAAGCAAAGATGTACGAGTGTGGAGAATGCTCTAAGCAAGCTCCGAAGGCAAAGGAGGGAGAAGAAACAACCAGAAAGGTATGGATATGATTCTACAATTGTTACAAAGCATTCAATCTACTTGGCAAAGGACTCAATTTAAGAGGAACCCTCAACTTATGAAGAGGCAAAGGGAAACCCTAATTGCGAAAAAGGCCATAAAAGAATAAACAAGTGCATTGAAGGAGATAAACACTTGGGATTTGGTTCCAATGTCATCCAATCAAAAGTTAATTGGTTGCAAATGGGTATATAAAGTTAAAAGAAATTGTGATGAAAACATTTGTAGGTACAAGGAAAGATTAGCTATCAAAGGGTGCTTACAAACACATGGTATATACTATGAGAAAACATTCTCACCACTTGCAAAGATGACTACAATCAGAACATTGATAAGCGTCCGTGCTACAAGAAATTGGAGACTCAATCAACTTGATGTAAAAAATGCATATCTAAATGGTTGGATAAGTGAAGAGGTTTACATGTCACAACCTACAAGTTTTGAAAATCATAATCATGCATCCTATGTTTCTAGAATTAAGAAATCACTGCATGGATTGAAAGAAGCTCCTAGAGCTTTAAAATATAAGCTGGTTATATGCCTTCAACATCAACGGATGATACCTAGCACCTAAGATCCTTCTCTATTCATCAAAAGGGATGGGTATCTATCTATGTGTATATGTAGATGACATAATTGTGATAGGTGATGATATCTGAATGGCATTCAAAGGATCAAGAGACACATGCAAGAGGAGTTCAAAATTATTGATTTAGGTGGGATGACATTCCTCCTACATATGCAGGTCATATACATACATGAAGGAAAATATTTGACATGGAGGAGATACATTCAAGATAGGCTTCTTAAGTTCAAAATGGAGAAGAATAAACTTGCAAGTACACCTTTGGAGATGAACCATAGTTCTTGCATTTATGAAGATGAGAAAATTGAAGACATTAAAGAGTATCAAAGCTTGGTAGGTAGCTTGATATATGCTACTCATACAAGGGTAGACATCTCATATAGTGTAGGAGTGGTAAGCCGATTCATGCACTCATCAAAAATATTACAGATGGATGCAGCGAAGGTAGTAGTTAAGTTCCTCAAAGGTATAATCAATGAAGGTATATTCTATCCTTACTCTTAAAATTTGGATATGAAAACATATTCGGATGCAGATTGGGTAGGAGTTAAGGATGATAGAAGGAGCACCTATGGTTACTCAGAATTTGGAGGTTCAAAGCTCGTCTCATGGATTTCTAAGAAGCAACCAATAGTTGCTTTATCATCAACTCAAGTAGACTATAGAGGTCTAACTATAGCAACTCAAGATGCAATATGGCTAAAAGCATTGTATACAAATTTGGGACCTGTGAGTTCCAAACCTCACATATGTGGAGATAATGTAAGTTCCATGCATCTAGAAACAAACCCTATTTTGCATGCAAGAACCAAAGACAAAGAGGTTCATTAACACTTCATCAAGGAGAAGTTCATAGCAAAGGAGATTGACATTTCTTTTGTTCCAACTAAAAAGCAAGTAACAGATATGATGATGAAGGCACTTGATGCAATAAACCTTTGAATTCAAATCAATGGAAGGTATTCAACCTATAAGAGAATCAAGATTCAATCATACTTTAGATTGAAGAGGACCTCTTGAAACATCAAGCTTACAATATGCTTCAAGTGGATTTGATCTACAACAAAAAGCTATCGCTTGGATTATGTCAAAATAAACATTGAATTGTTCTTTTACTTATGCTCATTTATTGTATTTTTTTTAAACAATTTTTTTATGGATCATTTACCATTGCAAAAGCCTAGAGATTTACACATATAGAAGGAGAAAAAGAGAGCTAAAACTCTAGGAATTTGAGGTGGTTGAGATTGGCAATCAATGAATCAATTAATCAATCACCTAAAAATAGATCAAACTAGATCTTCACTTTTTGTAGATTGTAAGAAAGTGAATCGATTCCCTTCAACAACTAATCTCGCCTTCATTTATATTCAAAATCCACTTGTAGAAGTCATGAAGCACTGCAAGACTCTAACTAAAGACTTCAAATTACTTGTAGATTACATGAAATCAATATACATACACTTGTGGCCATCATTATCTTGCTCCTTCATTTCTCTCCATCATCTTCCTCACCAATAGTAAACTTGTAGAGGTTGTTTCTCTCTCTAGAGAGCTCAAAAATTGGATGCATAATCATACATTGGAAAGATATTAAAGTCTAGTTTATATGTATACATTTTGAAAGCATTTTGTTTTCTAGATTGTGGGAAATTGTAGTTTTTCCGGCAAGGGTTCTATCTTTACGTAGCCCTAAAAAATAGCACGTACCATTGTTGAGTGTCAAGTTCAATCCAAAAGCATATTTTGCTTATTTTTTGTACTCTCATGCAGTCTATACAATAAATCCTATGTGTGTCATTCCTCCATTAGGATTTGTTCCAATTGTAATGATGCTAGCTACTATGAGCATTTGAAGTTATTGTTTCATCCAAAGATAACAAGTTCTTTGAACTAGGCAATGCGCAAACCTATCTATTTTGTATCGACTCTTTCTCCATGATGCTCCAAATTGCATAGTGTACTTTATTGAGCTTATCACATAAGCCCAACGGCTTGTCTTGTGCTAGTTGGCTAGACCAAATTTTGTCGCTTTACAACTCACTTTTCTACCTCCTACAAGCTTCCTCAAGTTATTTCAGTAATGCTAGTTGATAAGATCCTTTTGACTCCTACTGATGGTAGTTCTTTTATTTTGAAAAGTGCTTTGTATGTGCAATGGATCAAGGAAAATATCTTGTTAGTTTTGGCATTAGCAAGGATTAGCTTGGTTGTCAAATTGGTTGATGGAACATTTAAAATCCACGATCTCTCAAATGGCAATAATATTCTTGCTTCGAAACTTTTAGGCCATGGACTATATAATATCATAGACTACACAAAATGTGTGATTGACTTAGCATGTGCATTTCAAGATTCACACATTATCTCAAATGCAAAGCCTTTGCATGCACGCTTTGGTCATTTGAGTTTTGCTGGTTTGCTATGCGGTCCAAAATCTAAAAATGATCTCCTTTGAGTCCGAAGTTGAGGCACCTTGTAAACATGTTTGTGAAGGTTCGATTTTGGGCAAAATCTAAAGAGGGTTCAATTGGACAAAAGGGTTCAACTCTTCTAGCGATGGAAAACCTATGGCATATTCGGAGGTCGGATGTGGCAAATACTGTGAGGTAATGTGTACCACTTGGGAAAATACGTTAAACAAAAACAAAACACACCCGACAATGTTTCTAGCCTTGATCAAACCTACACTTTTTCTCTTTCACAACAGACAAAAGTTTTGGATAGGGGTATATAACAATCGAATTATATTCTATATATGAAACAAGGCCATGATTGGTCAAATTATGCCATTCATATTTCCATTATCGATCAGATCATGATGAATGTAGCAGTACTAATGTTTTTGGACAAGTTGCTTACAAACAATGTTGGTTATCGTCAATCACTAGTATATATAGTAGATATTGAAACTTTACGATGCTTTTCTTTTTGGGGTACATTTTGAAGGCATGAATATTATTCAATATGAAGTAAAAACTCATAACTCCACAAAGAATATTAATCAATCTGCATGGTCTTTAACTCTCTATCTTTCTCTCTACATACAAATATGTAGTCCACAAGTAGGGTCATGGAGTTCTCTAGGGTCTTCTATTTTAGCTTTATATGATTTGAGCATATGTTCTCGATGTTGATTTACATTGATAGTGATGTGCGTGAACACACTTAGGATCATCATGGCACTTTTCCCCTCTTTAGGAGTTTTCTCCTCTCATCTTCTACATATGCCTTCAACCCTAACAAGTCACTTACATTCACTTGGTAATAAATTCTATATTGTGTTGTGTGTTGGAAAATCAAGCTTACACTATGCTTGAGGTGGATTTGATCTACATCAAAGGCTATCACATCGAAAGAATATCCGTTGGAGAGTTCTTTTTTTTTCTTTCTCAGGGTCAATCTTTGCATATTCCTGAAAAATAGGAAGTACCACCGGTGAATGTCGCATTCACTCCTATAGAATATTTTGCTTATTCCTTATACTTTTGTGCATTCTATACACTCAACCCTATGTGTATCACTCCCATAAAAGGATTTTTTCTAATTGTAGTCACGCTGGTCGCTATGGGAATTTGAAGTTCATTCTCTCTTCCATAGATAGTAAGTTTTTTGAGCTAGTCAACTCGCGAACCTATCTGTTTTGTATCGACTAATTCTCCTTGATGATCCAAAGTACATAGTGTGTTTCTTTGCACCTATCACATGCTTATAAGGTCTATTTGAGTCTCCATAAGCTCAAGGGCTGGTCTTGTTCCGGTTGGCTTGACCAAAATTCGTCGCTTTGAAATGCACTTTTCTACGTTCTACAAGCTTCTCCAAGTTCTTTCAGTGGTATTAGAGCTAGATCAAGATGGGTGATGACTTTCCCTCAATGATCGAGAAGCTTGATTGTCACAACTACGTGGCTTGGCAAATCAGAATGGAGGCCTATTTGCAAGGTAGAAATCTTTATGGAATTGTAGAAGGTGATGAAGCTATGCCTATTCCAAGATCCAAAGGAGGACCTACACAAGAGGAGATAGATAAGCTCACACTTTGGTGTGCAAAGGATGCTCAAGCAAGGTTGTACATACTAAAATCTATCTCTGACTTTCTATTTCCACATATCAAAGCATGCAAGACATCTCAAGAGACTTGAAATGCCCTCAAGACTTTCTTTTCTGCTAGTACCAAAGCAAGACAGAATCATCTTTGCAACGAGTTCAACCAAATGAAGAAGACACCTAAACAAACCATCACAGAGTCTGTTACGAAGGTCAAGAAGGTTGCAGATCAGTTAGCATCAATTGGAGAGCTGATTGAAGAAGAGGTCATCATGAGGCAAATTTTCAACGGCATTCGAAGTGATAAGCAATGGCAATCCTTCATGACGGCTTATGATCTTATCATGGATGTGCAGACTCGAGACTTCAACATTTTCTTAAACAACTCTTCAATCAAGAAGCCAACAATAACATAAAGGAAGGTAACTCTTATCATGGTAATTCAACTAGTGCTCTATATGCAGATAAGAAGGATAAGAAGCAGAAAGGCAAGAAGAAGGAAGAAGATGAAGAAGAGACTTCTCAAGCCAACTTCGCAAGCAAGAGCAAGTGGAAAGGGAAGAAGAAAGGACCAAAGCAACACAAAGCTAAAGGTCAGAATGTTCAACCTTGTGGCATATGCGATAAGACCAACCACACCACTCAGAATTCTTGATTCAATGGGAAGACCCAGAAAGAAGTGGAAGAGGTGGATATCGCAGCAATAGAGGCAGAGGTGGACACAACTTCAAAAATAACAATAGAAGCTATAATAGAAGGGACAACAACAACTATTCAGAAGATCAACCACATGAAGACTCATTGCTTCTCATGAATCTAAGACACAAAGAAGGTAAAGAAGATGATCATTTGTTCTACATAGATTCAGGATATTCGAATCATGTTGCAGGCAACATTGCTCTTCTATCTGATTATGAAAGTCCAAAGCATAGACACGAAGTGCAAACATGGGATGACACAAAGCACAATGTGGAGAAGATTGGTAATGTCAAAGCTTCCAATGGCAGGACAAACATTCTAAGTAAGGTTCTCTATGTACCCACTATCACTAAAAACCTAATAAGTGTAGGCCAAATAGTTGAAAAAGTCTTAAAAGTTAGGTTCACCCAACATGGAGCTTTTGTGGAAGATCCATGTCAAGGCTTCAAGAAGATAGCCCGAGATGAGAAGCATGGTAGGCTCTTTACTTTTGAAGTAGGAGAAACTAGGAACATAAGTCTATTCAACTTTGGGTCTCGAACCCTAAGTGAGCTTGAAGTGTGGCATAAGAGACTTTCTCATGTGAATGAAAGAACCTTGAAGGATATATGCAGGGATCAAAGTGTTCTAGGACTGCCAAACATATCAAAGCAACACATGGTCAATAGGTGTGATGCATGTCAGATTGGGAAGGCACAAAGAAAACCATTCAACCACAAAGGCTACATCCACAACAACTTATTGGAGTTAGTACATACAAATGTATGGGGACCAAGTCAAGAACCTCCATTGGTAGGATCAAGGTATTATGTCTCATTTTATTGACGACCATAGTAGATGGACTGTTCTATACTTTATCAAGAGTAAGAATGATGTGTTTGATTGCTTCAAGAAGTATCATGCACATGTGGAGAATCATACAGGTAGATCACTAAAGAAGCTTAGATCTGATGGAGGGGGAGAATACTTCTCCAAAGAGTTTGATGAGTTTGTGCAAGGCAAAGGTATCAAAAGGGAAGTGACTACCAAGTACTCTCCTCAACTAAATGGAATTCCAGAGAGGAGAAACAAGACATTGGTTGGATCATCCCGATTAATGCTTGAAGAGAAGAAGTTGCCACATTATCTATGGGCAGAAGGTACTTCAACTGCAGTGCACCTTGTCAATAGACTACCATCCAAATCACTTCAAGGTATGACTCCTTATGAAGCATGGCATGGAAGAAAACCTAGTCTTGGACATTGCAAGGTTTTTGGTTGTTTAGCTTATGTTCATGTACCATCACAAATAAGAGGTAAGCTAGATGAAAAGGCAACAAAGGCAGTGTTTATTGGATATGATTCAACTCAGATGGGTTACAGGTTCTTCAATCCTTCAACCAAGCAATTCACTACAAGTGGAGATGTTGTGTTTGAAGAACACAGGTCTTGGTATGATGAAGACAAACAAAAGATGACACTACCATATGATCTTGATTCTGACTCTAATCAATTAAGAAGCAAGCATGATACACAGGTCCACGATCCAAGAAGTGATACAGACAATGACCAAGATGAAAGAGAAAAGGATTACAGGCTATGGAAGTCAAGAGGTAAAGCAAAGATGCAAGAGGTTGGAGAATGCTCCAAAGAAGCACCTAAAAGATCAGCAAGAGAGAAGAAACAACTAGGAAGGTATGGATATGATTCCACATTTGTTACGAAGCATTCAATCTACTTGGCAAAAGACTCTATTTCAGAGGAAGCCTCAACCTATGAAGAGGCAAAGGGAAATCGTAATTGGGAAAAGGCCATGAAGGAAGAGATAGATGCATTGAAGGAAAGGGACACTTGGGATTTGGTTCCAATGTCGTCGAATCAAAAGGTAATTGGTTGCAGATGGATATATAAAATTAAAAGAAATTCAGATGGATCAGTTTGCAGGTACAAGGCAAGATTAGTTGCCAAAGGATGCTCACAAACTCATGGTATAGACTATGAAGAAACATTCTCACCAGTTGCAAAGATGACTACAAACAGAACATTGATAAGTGTAGCTGCTGCAAGGAATTGGAGACTCCTCCAACTTGATGTGAAAAATGCATTCTTAAATAGTTGGATAAGTGAAGAGGTATACATGTCACAACCATCGGGTTTTGAAAAACCTAATCATCCAGCTTATGTTTGCAGACTTAAGAAAGCATTGTATGGATTGAGACAAGCTCCAACAGCTTGGAATAACAGGTTGGTTACATATCTTCAAGATCAAGGGTTTAAAGCTAGCAGCTCAGATCCTTCTCTATTCATCAAAAGGGATCACAATGAGGTTATCTATCTATGTGTATATGTAGATGATATTATTGTGACAGGTGATGATCTAAATGGCATTCAAAGGATCAAGAGAGACATGCAAGAGGAGTTCAAAATCAGTGACCTAGGTGAGCTCACATATTTCCTAGGTATGTAGGTGATATATACAGATGAAGGAATGTATTTCATGCATTGCATTTTCTTGGAAGAATAATGTAAAGCTCCAAATAGTTCTTTAGTTTTTTCAAACAAAGAACTTTCTTGAACAAAAACACTAATACTTTCATCTTCCGAAACTAAGATTCTGTTATACCATATCTTCTCTTCCTTAGAGCTTTGAGATCATAGTGCTCTAGGTTACCACCATTCTCTCGTGGTTAAGAAATATTTTGACCTATCACTTAAGTCCTTGGCCTTGCTGATCAGGCATGCCATGGGTTTTTTATGGAGTTTGATGCTCCATAAGAGGGACTTTAAGCTTAAGGTATCTTGCCAATGTACTATTTATTGGCTTATAATAATCCAATTATATAGAAGTGAATGGTAGTTTTTCTTATGGCCAAACAACTCTACTACCTATTCCCACAATGGAAATTGTAACCATACTTAAGCTAGAATAAACCAAATCTCCCTCTTAACCTTAAAACCCATATAATAGTACATAGTGCTTACCATACGTATACGCCTTTATTGGAAAAGGTGTAGCATGCATAAGGTTCAGAAGTTGAACCTCTCCTTAAAGCATGCAAAAAGTCCCAATTCGGAACTTTGTTTATTCAAAGGATGGTGCAAAACTTTCATGCATCTTTCTTTCCGTGCATATGAGTTGCCATAATGCATAAGCCATAAACCATGAATATATTTATGCATATCGAATCTTTCATTTCCAAACCCATGTTAACATAATGCATAGTGTAAATCCTTTCCATGACTAATTGTCTATGTGATCAAGTAAAACTGGGCCACTAGAATCTATGCATCCACTTCTGAATTCCTTTCTTTCACAACATGCAGTGCATGCTTCATAGTTTGAAGGAAAAGAAAAGAGGGCACTTATCTGGAAATTAAGCTTCGTCCATCCCTTGACTTTTCTTGAATGTCCTCAGAGTGATGAGGTAGGCTTCACCCATCTCATCTCATTCATTGTTGAAATCTCTGTTGGGCACTGGATACTTACTTGTGTGCTCATATGTGTGCATCTTAAAATCATGCATGCGATCCCAAATCTCAAGCTAAAGTTACCTTTACTAAAGTGGAAGTGTAAGTCGGATGGTATGGGACATCTAGGCTTACACTATCAGTGAAGTAAATTCAGTGGTATGGGACATCACATTTGTGGGTAATCTCAACTTGAACTTTGGGACATTTGTTCTGTAAGCTTGAAGAAGAGAAAGCAAGAAGCTTTGAATAGGTCTTTTAACCAAGAAGGACAATAAAAGATTGAAAATAAACTCTTTCAAATACTTCTGAAAGAGCACAATTTTCAATTTACTCATGTAGTTTTCGAGGACAAAAACTCTTAAGGAAGGGAGAAAGTCCCCAAGAACTTGGGTAAAAGATACGCAAGAAATAGATAAAGTTGAAGTACTTCCTCGTATTCTAGTAGTTCATATATCTTTCATTACACCTTCCAACTAAATGAAGTTCTCAAAGATTGGGAATTCTCAAAGAACCCCAATGCAAGAGAAAACTTGCATACACCATAAGGATTGTACAAATCCTAAGTGGGTTAGGAAAGGAAGTGGGATAAGCTATAAAGGATAAACCTAAAGGTATTTTGATGCTACATAGAGATAACATAACATATGTTATGGATTCTAGTAATGTAGACGTAAGGAATATGGGTTCTTGTATGAAGCATAATAGCTAGATCCCCAAGTAAAACCCATGGGTAAAGCATTGAATATGAATTTGATCAAAAGGAGAACTTGATGATGCCTGAAGGGGGGGGGGGATTTCTTACAGTTAACAATCCTTGTGCCAAGGAGGAACAACAATTTCTCAATTGACCACTCCTTGGGGGAGTCACCGAAGTTGAAAGCACATCTTTCCCGCAAGATTTTCCATAGGACCTCCCCTCTGATGGCGTTCCATAGAGTCGCAGAGCAGCCGATCGCTTCTCCCAGTAGGGCTTGCTGCCAATTGAGATGTTTTTGAAGTCTAATTTTCTTTTCCAATTGTCTACCAGAGTCTGTTGGAGTTGGGGCAGGTAAAGAAGATGTGTGGAACATCTTAGATAGACCGGTGGCAGCGTTTGCACCAGGGAGGATTCCCACAAAGTTTGCTAGCCTTAAGGTTGGTCCAGATTCCATGATGAAGAATTTGCCATAAGAGGACAGACTTTTTGATTTCTATGAGGGGGTGCCAGATAGCCATGAACTTCATGTCCCACCGAAGCCTTGTCCATGACAAACACCACTTCTTGTTGAGGTTAACCTGATAGTCAATCGTTTCTTTGATGTTGGGGATTTTTGATAGGCTATTCCCATTGTGCCATTTGAGACCAAGCGAGCTCGATGTGTCGTGTCCCATGAGAAGACGAGTATTATGTCGATCCCAGGCGAGACATCTGCTTTTCAAAGTGTTCCATTCTTCGTATGAAATGTTGACGCAAGGGTCAATATCCTCGAAGTTGATCCAGCGATTGGTGTCTTGTTTCCATAGATGTTTCCATTTTTTGAAGCCTTTGCTCCATAACTTCTTGGCATTTTGAATGTTCCAAGGTTCCACACTCCGGATGCCATGGATCAGAAACCAGATAGAGTTGTTTTGTCTGATACCGGCAGCCCACTTCCAATCTTCACTGATTCTTGTGTAGCTTTTGACTTTCTTCCAACTCTTCCATAGGGAGCACACGAGATTAGAGCCTTTCGGGAAGACGGGGATCGAGGAAAATAGCAAGGTCAACATGTCGAGATTCTTCCAATTTGGGCAACCCATGAGAGTCAACTTGATCTTGTTTCTGAAGATCAACTTGGCCCACGAGGCCTCCCCATTGCACCAAGCCTTAATCATCCATTTGGCTGCCAGTTTGTTAGCCATGCACCCAATGTCCAGGATACCAAGTCCCCCACTATCTCTATGGCTGGTGCAAATGGACCATTTGATTTTAGGCACCCCCCTTCTATTGTGATCACCCGTCCAAAGGAAGTTTCTACAAATACTATCCAGTTTGGATAGATCTTGCTCTTTCGATCTCCAACAAGAAAGGAAATAAATGGTAGAAGAAAGGAGGAACGTGTTGATAACCATAGCACGACCAGCAAGATTGATTTGCATACCTCTCCAACACTTAAGCTTGTTTTCAAGTTTGCCCAACACCCACTTCCACCGTTGTTCCATCGAGACTCCAAACCCCAAGGGGATCCCAAGAAGTCAAAAAATTTGGCCCTGCGGAATGATTTGACAGCCATGATCAATGAGAAGGTGGGGCTGAGACCCCACAATAGCTCTAAAGGCGGTCTTAGAGTAGGTGATTATGGATCCAGAGGGCTCACAAAATGTAGCAAGACATCTCTAGAATGTCTCCAGGCTGGTACTATCATTGTGAACAAACGCGTTCATATCATCGGCAAAAAGTCTCATGGTGATCTGACTGTGTTCCTGAGGCAAACGGAGGCCTTTGATATTATTGGCTTCCACCTGATGTGCCACAAGCCTGCTAAGCCCTTTGGTGGTGATGGCAAAGAGAAGGGGAGCCAATGGGCACCCTTGTCTGATAGATCTTCTAAGTTTGATCACCTTCGAAAGTTTGCCGTTAATGTTAATTTGGGTCGATGCATTTCCGAGAAGGGTTGCGATGATCTTGGTGAATTTTTTACTACATCCAAGATCCTGGAGCGACTGCAAAATATAGTCCCATTCTAGCCTGTTGTAGGCTTTATCAAAGTCGATCTTGAGGAAGATCACATCTTGTTTAAACTCATTTGCAAATTCAAGACCTTCCCAAATATCTATAATGGTTTCCTAAATTGACTTGCCTTTGATAAAACCTTTTTGGTCCTCGCTTAACCACGCTCTCAAGTGGCAAGAGATTTTGTTGGCAATGACTTTGGCGATGATCTTGTATCCTGTTTGGAGCATCGTAATAGGACGCCAGTTCTCTATTCTGTTCTTTTCCCCTTTTTTGTGTATTAACTTGATAATACCATTGTTGAGACAAGAAGGAAGTGCGCCAAACTTGAGCGCCTCTTGCCAAACTAGACAAAGAGGGGTGGCAACCACCAACTTGAAGGACACTTGAAGGACTTAAAGAACTCATTAGTGAGCCCGTCGGGTCCCGGGCTTTTACCAGGAGGGAGGGCATCAATGACCTCAATGATTTCTGCTTCAGAGATAGGGGCATGTAGTAGGGAGTGAAGGTTGGATGGTATCATGCGGGGGGAAACCCTAGATATGGCTGCCATACAGTCCCTTCTATAGTGGGAGAGGGGGTTCGAGGTCCCCAGGAGTGTCGTGAAGTGCCCTTCAATGATCCCAAAATTATCTTCTTCTGTAGTGCATACATTGCCATTTAAGTCTAGAAATAAGGGGATCAATTCTCTGTTATGTTTCCTTTTAAGGATATGGCACATCTCTTTGGTGGGTTTGTCGGCTTTGCCAGCCCACCACTCCTTGAAGAAAATTTGCAAATTTTTCCTTTGTATTTCTTCCTCGTATCTCAACAGTGCTCTGATTTTTTGAAGACCTTTCTGGGCTTGAGATTTACCTTTGTTTACTTCCTCCTTGAGCCTCTAGAGTCTACGATAAAGAGCTTCTCTATGAGTCTGTCACACAGCCTAGAGCGTCTTCCTGGATCTAATCATGATCTGTCGAGACTTATCGACCGCACTTCTCTAGCACTTGGCTGGGGACAAGCCGAAGGTGAATGCCTCCTTCCACGCATCAACAATTTCTTGATGGACGGAGGGGAGAGAGAAGGTGGGCGCACTGGCATGGAACCAAGGAGCCTTACGGATCTTGTTGGAAGGTTGGAAAGTGATAACAATCGGGTAGTGATCAGAGATGGTGAGGTCGGTGCGTTGTGCAAGGGAAGGGTGGCCCCACTGATGAGTAAAACTCTGAGAGATGTAGCATCTATCAAGTCTAGCTTTCCTCAGGTCCTCGCCCGCTTGGAGATTTGACCAAGAAAAGCCATTCGAGTCTTTGAATTCGACCAAATTCAAGTGTAGGTTGGTTTTGTCCCACGTTTCTTTCTCCCGACTATCGATGACCCTACCCTTGCCCATCCATCTGTCCATAGGGTCCTCCACCATGTTGAAGTCACCATAGATAAGCACGTTGTGGGGGAGCGAGTCCAAGGAGGCCCATGTGTTCAGTCTCTCTGATTCCCCATTAGGGGCGTACAAAGAAACTAGAGTAAAACAAAGAGGAGCACCAAAAGAACAGCAATCCATTGATGTCTTTCATCTTCAATGGAGTTATCAAGCTTTTCAAACCAGAGTTGATTAATGCCAATTACCGTTCCACCGGACCCCCGCTGGTGCGCAGTTGAAATCCAAACATGGGTTGAGGAGACATGTCTAAGCCGTTTTTGGAGGTCTTCTCCGTCAATTTTAATTTCTTGAATACATATAAATTCTGGGTTTAGGCTAATGTCCCGAAGCCATTGACCAATGATGGTCGCTCTTGAGGGGTCGGTTAGCCCTCTAGCATTTAATGAGATGATGATCATTGTCGTAGTGAGCCCTCTTTGCAGGAGGGAGCTTTGTCCTTTCTTTTCTTGGATTCATCTTTCTTTTTCGCTGGGATCGGATCCCGAATTAGCAATAGGTTCTTGTGGGGGCTTCTCCAGGGTAGCTCTATAGGTTGTTTTCCTTTGCGGGATGACTCTTGCTGTGAAGACTTGGGCACCGTTTTTGACACCGTTTCCGGAATAGTCGATCCGATGATGGAACTTTCACTATCCATGTTATCTTCGTTACTAGTGGTACAACCGTCTTTTTTGCTTGTAGTGTAGCCCTCCTGGGACGTGTCTTTGTTGTCAGGGATCTCTAGGGCTTTGTCGTTGGTGTCCACCTCAAGTTGGTTCCCACTTGGGTAGTCAAACTCATTGATCTCTTCTTGGGACGTAGTTATAAAGATCTTATCTTTTTGGAAGAACAAGTAAAATAGGTTTCAATCAAAGGCTACAATAGTTAGATTAATCCTTATGGATTCTAGTCCCTTAAAAGTGGATTCTCAAAACTACGTAAGGTTTTGAAAAAACATTGCATCCACTTTTTGGTAAGCTCTCTCTAATGATAAAGAGGATGTTATATCCTCTTAGAATTAGAAAGATAATCCAACTTTACCATTCTATTGGTTAGGTAGGGATTAAATAATGAAATTCCCCTCTACTTAGATTATTGGAGGCAAATTGCAAACAAGAAAATCCACCCATCTCACTAAACGAGAGTGATTTGGGTAGGGATTATGTAAGATTCATCTTCCTTTTAGAACAAGTTGGACTCTAACTTGAGAGATGAATCTGATAAGGAAACCTTAAGTAGCATTCATCTATTTTGCTAGGTGCATGCACTAGTAGTGCAAAGAGATGGACCAAGGTAGTAATTTAGATGAAGTCACTTTGTATCCACCTAATTCACAGGTTTAAGCTATGGAGAGCTAGATGGCACATGGCGTCAACAAGGAAATAGGCAAGGATGTTCTCTTTCACCATTCTCATTCTTTCCAAACTTTGCATTCGACTCAGTTCTTTTTCCTACGCAAACTAGATGGAACTTTGAATGATTAAGGCAAGATTAGACTACACATGGATTCTCCTCTTTTAAGATTCAGTCGGGGTAGAACTCACCTTTTGGAATTAAGAGGGGAACTTAGAGAGATGAAAGCCATGATGCTTGAGATTGATCATGGAGCACGGGGGAATACCCCAAGGTATATATCTCCACTCATTTTCGAGGACGGAAATGCTTTTAATGGGGGGAGAGTGTTGTGTAATTACATGGTTCTAAGGGGTAGAACCCTTGGGTTTCTAGGTGTGAAACCCTTTGGATTTATGGTTTATTTACCCTTTTTAGATGGGTTTTGAACCTTAGGGTTAATTCTCTAAGGCTGAGTACCTTAGGCTTGATTGGAAGTTTCTCCTAGCCACTTGGTTTGTACATGAGAGCTTGGAGAGTCTTCTTTTAGAAGTCATGTGATTTCATGTGATTTCCTTAACTTGGAAACCATGTGAACACCTTAGGGACCCATGTGATGGAAGGTACACATGTCCTCTTGAGAAGGACTTACCCCCTTGGTCTTGGAGCTATATATTGGAGAGTTGGTTGGGTGGAAAGACATCTCTCTTCCTAGTGTGTGGCCTTGCTAGTTAGTCTTCATTTTAGTTGTGTGAAGGCTATGGAGTCCTTCCACAACAATCTCCTCTGCAAAAGCATCCATTCTTCAAAGTTCACTCTTATTTCTGGGTTGATATCCTCAAATCTAATCCATTGGATAGTTTTTTGATTCCAAAGGTCTTTCCAATATTGAAAAGCCTTGTTCCAAAGCCTTTTAGCTTTTTGGAGTTTCCAGGGCTCCACAATTGTGATGCCTTGTAAAATCTCTTGGACTTCATGGCATTAAGAATTCCTCTCTTATCTAGAGGATTTCCCATACCATTGGGACGGGCATGGCTCAAACAAAACTATAGAAAAATCTTAGTCTCGATCATGTGTGAATGGTTAGTACTACTTTGCTAGTTGAACTAAATGAGGAAGAGGCTGATCCCCTGACGCTAAACGATTTATTTGAAGAAGCAAACCTCCCAAGGAAGGTGCATGAAGAACCTCCTTCATCTTACACTATAATATGCAACAAGACCTTTCAGAGTGAAAAGAAGGATTTCAAAAGATAAATGTAAGAAGAATCCATGCAAGGCTAGCAAGAAAGAGGAAGGAATCTAATGCAAAGGGAACACGGGGTCAATATAGCATAGGAGGTGGTGAGGATACGACTGCTTGTAGAAGAGAATCCTTTTCATGGATTGCACAACTTAGATTTGGAGAAAAAGAGTGAGGAAAATGTTAGGGAATTGAGAGAGTTAACCAAAGGTAAAGAAGCCCTATGTCATGAGAACGCATAATAAGAGCCACGTAATCTAGAGAAAGATGACAAAAAGTACACTAGAAAAGTTCTGATACTCAAAATGGTTGCAAAGAAAACCTTTAGACTTGCAAAAATTTACTAGTATATTCAAGAACTTTAGGAACCTAATTGTACATAGCGTGTTTTCATATGCCTTCAAACTTTCTAGTACTTATGTTCATTGTAGAATAAACTTCCATGGATCTCCTTTAATTGGATCCTCTAGTGTAATTAGAAATCTTCTTTAGTGTTCCTTTTCAATCCCCTAAACTTTATTTTATCTGCTCTAGGATCGAGCAAACCTTTGGTGGTGTGGAGGCTCTACAACTCGGGATGTTTCATGGGAATATAGTTCAGTTTGCGTGTTTTCTAGTCCCCTGTCTTGTGATTTCGGTACTGTGAGTCATCCCCATGGTGAGGTTCTGTAGAATCTCACAGTCCCTATAGGCCTTACTTGCTCAAATTGGAGCTCATTGTTGAGGATATAAGCCTATTCCAACTCTCCCCAAGTATTCCTGATCCCAATTCACTCGCACAACACCTCCCATTTTTTGTTGGAATCGCTACACACATTCCTTATGCCACTAACTCTTCTTCACTACCTACAAAGCCTTTTTGATGGATGAACTAGATATTCGTGCATCTTCTCCAATGTGAGAAGAATAGTTTATCTAGCAGAAAGTCACAACAATCATGGTAGAGCATGGAGACATAGGTAAGCAAGATCTTGAAGTGCATCAATGGGCATGAAAGATCCTTACATTATATAAGAACCATGCAACAAATATGAGAAAAAGGGGGAGAGATATGGACATATAGGTAGAGACACATAAGTTCGGTATTAGCCTACTCTCCCGTGCTTTGATTAAAATAAAAGAAAACAAAAGTATAGGTGAATGGGCCTAGCACCCATGGGACACTCCGAATCCCACAAAGCAGGGGAAGAACATATAAAGTTAGAGATAACCCCTTTGTTCCCCTCATGTAGGGCCCACTTCCCTTTAATCTTGTTGTTCTTGAGGAGAAACACTGTATGGTACCTAAAAGGTGGGGACTTCTTGCAGTTGTATATTCTTTTGCCAACAAGGAAAAGAGATTTTTGGATAGACCATTCTTTCGGAAGTTTTTCAAAATTGGAAGCACAACGATCCCTCCATATCTTCCAGAGGGTCTCATCTCTTATAGCATTCCATAATGGTGAGGAGCAACCGATTGCCTGGCCGAGAAGCACTTCCTTCCAATTGATCTCTTCTTGTAGCTTGGGGCATGAGAAGAAAATGTATCCCAAATCCTCAATGTTTTGATGGCACCTCTTACATCACGACGGAATGCCACATATTTTACTAGGCTTTACATTGGTCGAGATTCCGAGGTAGACGATTTGCCACATAAACACCAATTTCTTTATTTGGATGAGGGGGTTAGAGAGAGACATGAACTCTAGATCTCATCACACACATGTCCAAGTAAGGAACCACTTCTTATTAAGTGTGATATGATAGTCTAGATTCTCCCTGATTCTAGGAATCTTGTTCACGCTATTAACATCATGCCATTTGAGACCTTCGTAGTGGGGAGGGTCTCCACCCATGAGGAGGTGGGTTTGTGAATGATCCCAAACAATGCGTCTAGTCTACAAAAGCATCCATTCTTCAAAGTTCACTCTAATTTCTGGGTCGATATCCTGAAATCTAATTCATTGGCCAGTTTTTTCATTCCAAAGGTGTTTCCAATATTGAAAACCCTTGTTTCAAAGCTTTTTAGCTTTCTGGAGGTTCGAAGGCTCCACAGCTCTGATGCCCTTGATAGGGAGCCAAATTGATTCATTCTATAGAGAACCCTTGACTTTCAGCAGATCATGATGCAGCTTTGTAAAATCCTAACATGTTTTTTACAATGTCTTCAATGACCGAGCCCTTTTGCTCCCACGTTTCCGAAAGCACTTCCAACACATTGAAGTAACAACATAGGATGATATTGGATTCTAAGGAAGCAAGAGGCTACCAAGTGTATAGTCCTACCCAATTTTGGTTTCGGACATAAATAGAAGCAATGACAAACGCAGGTGACCCACAAAAGGAGTTGCAATCTATTTGGGATGCCGTTCAAAACAAAATTCAGTGACAATAAACCCATGTCCAAACCATTCCTTGTGTGATCAAGCTCTCGATGACTCCAATACTAGAGGTCGCCGGCCAAAGACTTCATCCACTAGGCCACTCTTCTTTATCTCTTCTTGCTTCTTCGTGATATCCATTTTCAAGAGAGTAACCAATGGCGCTTGACTCCAAACAGCGACATAAAGTCTCTGTTGGCTTTAGCCAAGTCATGATGGACAACGTCCTTATCGACCGAGCACACCAAAACCATATCCATTTGAAAAGGGGAAAAACTAAAGAAATTCCGCACCATGCGAACATACCGAGCAATACTCACATAACCGAATCCTATTTTGATGATAGAACAAGGAAAGGGAAGACCAATACTGAAAATATTATGCCTTATCTGCACCAAAACTTGAGGTAAACCATCACCTGAAAAAGTCCCATCATGACTTGCTTGACCAACAGCATGAAAAAAATAGAAAATGACCCAAAAACATGATGATTCTCGCAGTCCTTACATCATGTACTTGTCCTTGTAGTCCTCAAGAAATAATAGAGAAGATTTTGATTTCGAGCTAACTTTTAGATTGAATGTTTTCTTTCCTTTTTTTGTTGTTTTCAAGTTTTTCTTCCTATTTTGTGTTTCTTTTGTTTTTTGTCTCAACTTGTTCTTCTTTGTATTTTAATAGACTTCTTTGAGATGAGTAAGAGCAAGGTAAACGAGAGAAGAGAAACAACCTCTACGGAAAAAAACCCTTAAAAGACTGCTATGCAGTGAAGAAAAGAAGAAACAACAAAGCCAACAAAAGTGAGAGTGATACATCTGCAATCCAGGTCCTTGAGTCGTCCACATTCGCTCAAATCCAGACGTTGCAGTGACGTCGCATTGAGAGCTAAGCTCTTTAACTCTGGGCAGCACGTGATAGTGAGGTCTTCTAAGTTTGGTAGCGGGGCCTGCAAATTTGTATCCTTACATTTAAGTGCAAACATGTTGTTCCATAAGAAACGACAAATATAACACCCCTCCCACTCACGTCGTCCACACTCTCAAGGCTGCCGAGCATATCCGAGAGAAGTCCTCTGTCCAATCCAATCTCCCTTTGCATATTCAGACTCAGTCTCTGCAAGGTCGTGGGAAGGAAGGAAAGAGTGGTGAGAGAGTAGCAGCCATCGAGGATGAGATGTTGCAACGACGAAAGACCTGCGTTATATGCCAATGCAAAAAGGTGACGCTAGTTAGAGCAAAAGTTTTAGGTTCTGTGGTGATTGAATAGCACGTGAACTTGTACGCTTCTTGATTCCACCATTTGTTCAACACTTTTGCAGCATCCACAAGAAAACAAAAGAATGCACGATCTACAAACTCAGCGAACACGATTTAGGAGCACAATAAGAAAAAGAAAATGTATGAGGCTTAACTTCTTCAGACCTGAAGATTTTACTCCAAAAAGCTCTTATCAATCTAATATATTTTTCCTGAAGTTCATTCTATTGTCTTCCTTAATCCAAATGTGGGTTCGCAGTTCTTAGTATGATCAACAGGGCAAACAAAAGTTTTTGACAAAAGTCTTCATTCTAGTGGATATTTAGAAACTCAACCAACCTCTCCGTTGTAGCTGCTCCAAAACCAAGTACTCTTACCCTATTTCCTTAAAACTTTAACTTGAACATCTTTAGGCTTGTTGTCTCACTCCAGAAAGCATTGAATTGATGCATGGCTTCGAGGCCCGATTGCGCACAAGCATCAAGAACAATAAGAAGGAGAAGCTAGGAGCGCAAGATGTAATGTATTACTAACTTTGGAAGGTAGAAATATATAAAGCCCGGACATAAATGTACGAGAGTTGCCAATGTTCTTTGAATTTGGATAAAGCAGACTCTGGAAAAATGCACCTAACAACCAAATCAGCCCAAACGTTTGTGACACACACACACACACACACACACAAACACACACTCAATCATAGCTATGTGGCCATCTCTAAAATTATCATATTGACATGAGGATACCCCTTGCTGAACCAAGATATGCCTGAGCTTGCAACATAAAGAAAAAGACCCTTGTGCACATAAGAGTGTCATAACATCCAACCAAATACGAGACAAAGAAAAATACATGATATAATTGATTTTAATTGCTTTCATCCTTAAGCTTCACACTTGGACTATGCACAAATCTGCTCATTTGAGAGCTCAGAAACTGACTTTAAGCCAGAGAAAAGCATACATAAATAGGGAATTGAACATGTATTTTCATACAAAGTATGTATTTTCAACATCATAAAGACTCAGCTCTAAACATCTTTCCACAGGAGTAGACATGTTTCCAAAGGAGTTTCAAAGCCTGTTTATACCTCAAGATTAAGATACCAAAGCTAATTAATTGACACAAAGCAATGCCTATATCAACTTTCATTGGTCAATTGTTTCAACAATGATGGAAATCTTCCCAAACGTAGAATTTAAACTGAAAAGTATGCATCTTGTTAGGGCCAGTACACATTATATGATCAACATAAAAGACAATGATTACAACCACATGATTTGCATGTGTCATCTTTTCAATCATAGTATTATCAAATGAATGTAGTGATAAGTAGGCACCTTGCTTTTCAAACAAATCATGTCATATTTGCTTAGGACTATATAGATTCTTCTTCAATTTGGGCACTTTGATTTCATGCAGTTTTTGCACAAGACTATCGGGTTTAAGCTTCCATGCAACACTTAAATTTAAACATGAAGTTTTTATCTTCAATTTATGTATGATCCAACCATTGTGAGATGAAACCCATACATGGTACAAGACAATTGTCCTACAACACATCGGAGCGAAGCAAAATTGAAAATCAGTACCTTTTTCGTTGATCATAAACTTCATCGGCAAGCCTAGCCTTAGAGTGATCAACACTTCCATTAACCTTGTATTTTAGCTCATTCCTCCCTTTACTGCCCGTGATCTTTGTGCTATGAGACAAATCACATAAAGCACAGCACTCGCTCATTTTTATAGGATCATATTGTAATTCTCTTGAGGCCATCCAGGTTTTTTCGAACTTACACAGTTCATCGTTTTTGTTGCTCATCAACGAAAAGATGCTCAACCTTAAAACAAGAGCTAGAATCTTTGGTTGCATGCCAACATCATGTGATAGAAGCACCATGGGGGCATAAGCAAGTATGATAAGGCAAAGATGCGTGTAACGTAGAACCTCGCAAAAAACTACACCAGCAATTTTGGTATAAATTTATCTCGTGAATAAATAATCTGCAATGAAAATAGACATTTTCTGACTATGGAATAGAAATAGGTTCATCAATATTCTCAGTTCGAATGCAAGAAAGATGGAAATCTCTCCTTACTATGAGAAATAGTTACGTGCACATTATCGAAAGAGAACACAAATATTCGTATCTGTCCTTTGAAACAATCCATGACTAAGGATCACATCACATCCTCGATGGACTCAGTTTTTTTACTCCCACGTATCCAAAAGCGCTTCCAACACGTTGAAGTAAAATCTTAGGATGATATTGGATTGTAAGGAATCAAGAGGCTACCATGTGTCAAATTGCTCCAACTTCAGTTTCAGGATATAAATAGAAGCATTGACAAAGGCAAGTGACCCACAAAAGGAGTTGCAATCTTTTTGTGATTGCCGTTCAAAATAAAATTATATGACAATGAATGGACACCAAAACCATTCCTTATGTGATCACCGACCAAGGAACTCGTCCATTAGGAACATTGTCTTTATCTCTTCTTGCTTCTTCGTGATATCCGTCTTCAAGAGAGTAACCCAGGGGGTTTGAACCCAAACAGTGAAATAAAGTCTCTGTTGGCTTTGGCGAAAGTCATGATGGAAAATGTCGTTATCCATCGAGGATGCCAGAACAATACCCATTTGAAAGGAGATAAAGAAAATAAATTCTAGAGTACGAGAATATGCAGAGCAATACTCACATAGCAGAATCCCACCTTGATGATATAATGATCAATGGGTTAGTTTTCCCAGCACACTAGTTTTCTCTAGTCCTATGTCCTACAACTGAAGAATGAGCGAGAAATCGCGCATCTTCTCCCATGCGAAAACAATAGTCGCTATAGTAGCAAGTCGCAAGAATCATGGTACAACATGGAGGCATGGATAAGCAAGATCTTGAAGTGCATTAGCGGGCATGAAATATCCTGACACTATAAAAAAACCATGCAAAAAATATAAGAAAAAGGGGGAGAGACACGCATCGAGATGAATATGCATACTTATGCAAAGAAGAGAATGGTGTGCTATAGTGCAGACGGCTTGGGCTGGCAACATGAGTAGTATCTTGCATGTGTAAGAGGGAGTAGTGGTAGAAGCAATACAAAGTGCAGAGAAGTTTTGGAGTAGATGTGGGATTGTAGTTCAACGCTTCAAAGAAAGGTTTAGGAGTAAGTATTCATGTAGAAGAAGTAGGGAAGTGTGCAAGTGGAAGATAAGAGTAGGAAGTGCATAATGTTTTTGAAAGAGAGGTCGAAGGCTCTCTACCCTTGAGCCAAAGGATGCTTAGAAAGAAGCATGCATAGCTGGTGGACTCTTGTGTGTATGAAATTGGAGAAAGGGTTTCACACTCCAAGCATTCATTTGTATCTTCAAAGAGTTGGCAATGGTGATGAGGAATAGCAAGGCGGTTAATGTTGCAAAGAATCTACATTAGTGGTGATTACTGAGACGACCATGCATCATGTGAGCAACAACATTCCCCCTCCTTTTTTCTATAACTTGCTACCCCTTTTTCCTCATGGAATTGGATTCCATATCCATTGTGGGTGTAGGCTTCCTTCTACAAGATTTTTCCACCTCATTGGTATGATTTTCTACGTCTTGAATAAGTTTCAAAAATTTGTGTGAAGCTCGTGGAAAACTAGGGGATTAGCATGATAAGGTGTTTGTAGTAGCTCTAACGTTGGGGTAGTGAAAATCATCTACATCTTAATGTTTAAGCTGGTTTTGAACACATTTTATTACTTTGTAAACTCTCTTGAACTTAATGGCATGAAGAATTCCTCTCCTATCTAGAGGATCTCACATACCATTGGGGCGGGCATGGCTCAAACATGCAAAGGTCATCCATGACTAGAAATGGAACTTTATGTGGTTACATGATCGGGATATGCTGAAGAAACTATAAAAAAATCTTGGTCTCGATCATGTGTGAATGGGTAGTACTACTTTGCTAGTTAAACTAAATGACGAAGAGGTTGAACCCTTGCGACTATGTGATTTATTTCAAGAAGCTAACCTCCCAAGGAAAGTGCATGAAGAACTTCCTCCATGTTATACTATAATCTACAACAAGACCTTTGAGAGTAAAAAGAAGGTTTTCAACAGATAAATGCAAGAAGAATCCATGCAAGACTAGCAAGAAAGAGGAAGGAATCTGATGCAAAGGGAACATGGGGTCAATATAGCACAGGAGGTGGTGAGAAGAGAATCCTCTTCATGGATTGGAGAACTAAGATTTGGAGAAGAAGTGTGAGGAAAATGTCACGGAATTGAGATAGTTAACCAAAGGTAAAGAAACCCTTTTTCATGATAACTCATAATTGGAGCCACCTAATCTAGAGAAAGATGAAAAAAAGTATACTAGAGAAGTTTTAATAATGAAATGGTTGCAAAGAAAACATTTGGACTTGAAACAATTTACTACTATATTCAAGACTTTAGGAACCTAGTTGGATATTACGAAAAATTTTTATTAAGACAAGGACTAGTATGCATGGTAACATTAAACAATGACTTTAGTGAATGTATCTATGCTCAAACTTTATCACACTTAGTGGCATTATCTTGTACATAGCGTGTTTTAATATGCATTCAAATTTTGTGGTACTTATGTTCATTTTAGAATACAATTTCCATCGATCTCCTTTAATTGGATCATCTAGTGTAGTTAGAAATCTTCTTCAGTCTTCCTTTTGGATCCCCTAAAGTTTATTTTATATGCTCTAGGACCAATCAAACCTTTGGTGGTGGGGAGGCTCTACAACTTGGGATGTTCCATGGAACTATAGTTGAGTTTGGGTGTTCTCTAGTCTCATTGTCTTGTGATTTTGGTACTCTAAGTCATCCCCATGATGAGGTGCTCTAGAATCTAACAACCCCTATATGCTTTACTTGATCAAATTTGAGCTCATTGTTGAGGAGATAAGCCTAGTTCAACCCTCCCCAAGTATTCCTAATCCCAATTTACTCGCACAACACCTCCCATTTTTTTTTGGAATAGCTACACCCATTCCTTATGCCACCAATTTTCCTTCTATGCCTATATTTTCTTTTTGATGGATGAACTAGATATTTGTGCATTTTCTCGGATGTGAGAAGAATAATTTATGTAGCAGAAGGTGCAACAATCATGGCACAACATGGAGACATGGTTAAGCAAGATCTTGAAGTGCATCAATGGGCATGAAAGATCCTTACATTATATAAGAACCATGTAAGAAATCTGAGAAAAAGGGGGAGAGATATGCACATATAGTGTTGTGTCCCTCTCTCTCTCCCCTCTTTCTCTCATTACCCTTCCTTCCCCTTTGACCCCACCCCTCACCTCCTTTGACCCCAGGCCACCCCACCCCTCAGCCCCCCGCAGCCCCTCCCCACCCCTCAGCCTGCACCTTCCCGCCCCCCTCAGCCCCCCGCGTTCCCCCTCAGCCCCCCCTTCTCTCTCTCTCTCTATCTCTCTCTCTCTCTCTCCCTCTCTCTCTCTCTCCCTCTCTCTCTCTTCCCCCCCCCTGTTGATCCCGCCCCTCACCCCCATTGACCCCACGCCTCCCCACCCCTCAGCCCCTTGCAGCCCCTCCCCACCCCTCAGCCCGCACCTCCCCGCCCCCCTCAGCCCCCCGCATTCCCCCACCCCTCTCAGCCCCCCGCATTCCCCCTCAGCCCCCCCCTCTCTCTCTCTCTCCCTCTCTCTCTCTTCCACCGCCCCCCTATTGACCCTGCCTCTCACCCCCATTCACCCCACGCCTCCCCACCCCTCAGCCCCCCGCAGCCCCTCCCCACCCCTCAGCCCGCACGTCCCCGCCCCCCTCAGCCCCCTGTGCACCCCTCACCCCCCTCTTCTCTCTCTCTCTCTCTCTCTCTCTCTCTCTCTCTCTCTCTCTCTCTCTCTCTCTCTCTCTCTCTCTCTCTCTCTCTCTCTCCCTCCCTCTCTCTCTTCCCTTGCCCCCCTGTTGACCCCGCCCCTCACCCCCATTGACCCCACGCCTCCCCACCCCTCAGCCCCCCGCAGCCCCTCCGCAGCCCCTCCGCAGCCCTCAGCCCGCACCTTCCCGCCCCCCGCGTTCCCCCTCAGCCCCCCCTTCTCTCTCTCTCTCTCTCTCTCTCTCTCTCTCTCTCTCTCTCTCTCTCTCTCTCTCTCTCTCTCTCTCTCTCTCTCTCCCTCTCTCTCTTCCCCGCCCCCCTTTTGACCCTGCCCCTCACCCCAGTTGCCCCACGCCTCCCCACCCCTCAGCCTCCCGCAGCCCCTCCCCACCCCTCAGCCCGCATCTCCCCACCCCCCTCAGCCCCCCGTGTTCCCCCTCACCCCCCGTTTTCTCTCTCTCTCTCTCTCTCTGTCTCTGTCTCCGTCTTTCTCTCTCTCTCTCTCTCTGTCTCTCTCTCTCTCTCTCTCTCTCTCTCTCTCTCTCTCTCTCTCTCTCTTTCTCTCTCTCTCTCTCTCTCTCTCTCTCTCTCTCTCTCTCTCTCTCTCTCTCTCTCTCTCTCTCTCTCTCTCTCTCTCTCTCTCTCTCTCTCTCTCCCTCCCTCTCTCTCTCTTCCCCCGCCCCCTGTTGACCCCGCCCCTCACCCCTATTGACCCCAAGCCTCCCCACCCCTCAACCCCCCACCCCTCAGCCCGCACCTCCCCGCCCCCCTCAGCCCCCCGTGTTCCCCCTCAGCCCCCCCTTCTCTCTCTCTCTCTCTCTCTCTCTCTCTCTCTCTCTCTCTCTCTCTCTCTCTCTCTCTCTCTCTCTCTCTCTCTCTCTCTCTCTCTCTCTCTCTCTCCCATCCCCCCCGCCACCCTCCCGTCACCGCACCTCTCCGCCACCTGCCCCTCACCACACCCCTCCTGCCCCTCACCACACCACCCCTCCCACCCCACTGCCCCCCTCATCCCCCCACGCGTCTCTCTCTCTCTCTCTCTCTCTCTCTCTCTCTCTCTCTCTCTCTCTCTCTCTCTCTCTCTCTCTCTCTCTCTCTCTCTCTCTCTCTCTCTCTCTCTCTCTCTCTCCCCCCTCACCCGCCAGCCCCCTCCCCTCCCCTCACCGCCGACTCCCTCCCCTCACCTCACCGCCAACCCCTCCCCTCACCGCCAGCCCCTCCCCTCAGCCCGCACCACCCTTCCCCTTAGTCCCCGCCCAATTCCCCCTCTCTCTCTCAGCCCTCCACTCCCAGGAACGTGGTATTGTGCCCATCATGGAGCCTAAAGATGTTATCAGATGGTGATTATGGTATTGACTGGACTCTAGAAGTAGTAGCGAAGGTGTTCTATTTCTTTGCCAAGAACAATGTGGAGTATGAAGGTATCCTCTTGAATCCAAGCATGGAGGCCCCTAGAGTAGAAAAGGAAGAGGAATTCATGGACAATCATGTGAGGGGTTGGGGTATCTTAGCATTTAGATTATTCTTGGAATCACCATCCATCAAAGGCAAGGAATGTGCTTCTTAGGCCCATTCAAATATCACGAGCAGATCTCAACTTGCATAAAAAGGGTCAGTAAAAATCTAGAAGGTAAAAGTGGAAGAGGAAAACTGACTGGTGCCGCCAACCGTTCCTGACGACTACCTATTTGTGAGGACCGAATTCAATTTCCTGACCTACCCCTCCAATCTTGGGTAATGAACCGACGCATGATCAGTGGACGTGAGGAATCAGCAAGGCCCGCTTGGACTATTTGGAACCTTTATAGGAAGTCGTGTTCATCGGGATACAATTGATAGAGACACATTTGCATACGTGCGTACAAAAGTCCTCTCTTGGCACTTTGTGGCTTCAAGCCTACTGTAGGAAGTCACTCTGTAGTGTGATTACAGAGCATGGGCTTCCTAGTAGAGGGCTAATAGCACTATAGTGTGAAGAGAGTGGCTTGGTTGTCATTCTATGTGAGTTAGTGTTATTTTTATGCTCTGTGCCTTAGAGCAATATTTCACCATTTGTATTGATCAGTGCTGATCATCATATAACTGGTCCACTGTGTTGATAGGAAGAATCTATTGTATTGATATTATTCAATACTCGAGTGGCATGTTAGCCCTGAGCATGAACTTTTGACCATCACTTTGACCTATCTTGTAATCACCTGATTTGAACTAAGGAGTGGATGGTCTTACTTTATTGTCATTTTGTCATTAATATTTTCTTGAGTATTCACAACTCTGTACAATCATTGACATCTGCCTGCTCACATAATTGTTAAAGGGTATACTTCCCTAAAGAGAACCCCCCCCTTTAGTAGTTGAAGTACTAGAGTGCTTGCTTCTTGTTCCTATTAGAAGTAGATACCCCAGTACCTCCTCTACAGTTTGGCATGCCCGGTGGGACCTTTGCATTTCTGTGAGAGGCCCTGAGGACGTTTGCAAGTAGGTACATGACCCATACGCGAGCAGATAAGGAGCCTCTTCGTGTACGGAGGAGCCTTAACAAGTTAACTATGACTTCGACTAGTGAGCCTACCTCCCCTCTACCCTCCTTGAATTTATCTATTGATTTGGGTGCTACACCATTGTCAAAAGAGAAGCATAGGAGAACCTTAGACTTCTCCTTAGATACGTCAGAAGAAAAAACCAGTACAAATGGAGGATCTCTCTCATTTACTCTCTAGACTAAACATCAAATTCCCTACCTTCAAGGGACACGCTTATGATGATGCTGATGATCATGTGAGGAGATTCATCTCCTTATGCTGTGGACGAGGTCTGCAGAATAGAGAGGATGCAATGCTGTTCCCATCCACATTCGAGGGTCTTGTAGATAAATGGTATAGTCAATATGCAGATGGTCATTTCGCTACATGGGAGGCTCTAAAGGCGGCGTTCTCACAAACATTTGGACCTAGTGATTCCTTGGAAAGAGCTCTAGATCAGCTAGAGAATCTAGTAAAGCTAAGATCAGGTGAATCCTTTCATGAACTTCACACTAGAACAAAAGCACTTGTTGCACGCCTGCCACATGATCCAGGTGACTTCTTGGTTAAAAAATGGATAGAAAAGACTCTGCCCAAGTCCTCTCAGTAGAAGCTTCGTGAGTCTCTTAGATTGGATGCAACCCTCAATGATTTTGATGCAGCAGCATCACGCATTGAAGAAGCTAGGCAACATTTTGAAGGGCATACACAATCAAATTATGGTGCAGAATTGGATCCCATTGGGCAACTGAGGAAGGAACTGGAGGCATTGAAAATGCAACAAGATCAACAAGAAGATAAGGTCTTGCCACCACTGCGCCGCACTGATGATGAAGTAGCCCAACTTCGACGTGAGTTAGAAGATTTGCGGACCACTCAGGATAAGAAGGCAGATTTGGTGTACAATCTGTAACAACAATGGACATTCCAATACTAATTGCCCTAACAAGGTAAGCTGTCAATTTTGTGGAAAGGATGGTCATCAAGCTAGAGATTGCTACTACCTCAAGGGTACACAGCAAAGAGGTAACCCTCAAACTTTGGATTCATATTATGCTAGTACTTCAAATACACCTAATAGAGAGGAGAATCGGCCTGTGAAGCATAGATATAATAGACCTTTGATGTGCTATCGGTGTGGTGAGTATGGCCACATGCAAAATAGGTGTTCCCTTCCAGAAGATGCACCTCCTTGTCAACATTGTCCATAAGCCAAGGATCATTATACCAAAGACTTCCCTAGAAGCCATCCTCCTCCAATCCACATGATTGCAGTCTCTCCACAAGAAAAAGGTATGACCACTAAGTCTTATGCCGTTTCATCCTCTGCAATGCCCATGATGACTAGATCTAAGCAAGCAGCAGCAACCATAGAGAGGAACAACAATCATTCTAGGATAAAGAGGAGGAAAAGAGGTCTCGGTGGAAGGGCCAAGCAGAAATTGAAGGAGCCTATGAAAGGATGGCTACTTCTCTAAGGGACCAACCAACAACTTTGCAAGAAAACACTCATGAGGTAAACATTGAACAGATCTTGAAAGGTATTCATCATAAGGTTAGTCTATACAAACTTATAAGGATGGATTCAAAAATAAGAAGTGACTTATTGAAGATTATACACTCTGCTCACTTAGTCCAATCACCCAGTATAGATGGTTTCATGGTTGATTTTCCCCTTGCACCCTTGGAAGACTACCAAAGCTCAAGATTATCTGTTTGTATAAAGGATGAAGCTCTCACAGGTGTAATCATAGATGGAGGCTCTGGTATCAATTTGATGCCGGATTTCACCATGAACAAACTGAATTTGAACCCCACCAAGATGGCACCATTCACAGTCACACTAGCAGATCAACATCGGGTTGTGCCTCTTGGCATTATTGAAAAGGTATTGATGATAGTACACAGTTGCCATTTTGTTCTAGATTTTGTTGTTATTGCACTTCCACAGGAGACTTCTTACCCTTCACTCCTGGGAGATCTTGGCTGAGGCAAGCAAAAGCTTTGCAAGATTGGGGGAAAAACAAACTATGGATTTCAACTAGCATCAATAGCCAACTGCAACTACACTTAGAAGAGGGATTCGACTCAAGGAAAACTACTGGATATACTCTGGACACTCAGGTAATGCCCTCTCTACCCCAGGAAGAAGGTACATTATTGAATTGGATGATGAGAAGTGCGGAGTGTTGCACGGTGGAAATCAATGAAATAGGGGAAGAAGTTGCAGATGAAGAAATTGCAGATGAAGAAATTGCAAGAAAAGGCCATGAGATTCATAAGGAGTTGAAGAATGAGAGCTTGCAGGAGATTACTAAGGCTCAAGGGGCAACAACCATAGAGATTTCAGAACAGGAAGGTTATAAGCTTGAATGCAGAGAAGATCTCCCCTTTTCGGATATACCTCAAGGATGGATCAGAGAACATATTGCAGAACATCAGCTAAATTCGACCCCTGCATACAATGGAGATGATTTCTCAAACAAGACTAGTCCTGAAACACTGGTTCAAGAAGTAAATCTAGGGGATGAAGAGAACCCTCAAGTAGTCCACTTAGCCTCTTGGTTGTGGCATTATCCTCCTTTACTACAGAAGGTAACGTCTTTGCTTTTTGCTTACAAAAGTGTCTTCGCATGGTCCTACAAAGATCTAACAGGGATACCAGAGGAGCTTGGGTTACATCGGATACCCTTAGTTGAGGGAGCCGCACCTACAAGAAGTAGGCCATATCGACTCAATCCGAAGTATGCTGAGGTAGTAAAAGCAGAAATTACAAAACTAGAAGAAGCAGGTATAATTGTTCTAGTAGAACATTCTAGGTGGCTTTCTTCTATGGTTATTGTGCCCAAGAAAAGAAGTGGAAAAATAAGATTTTGTGTTGATTTTCATGCTTTGAATAAAGTGACTGTTCAAGATGGATTTCCTCAGCCCTTCACAGAGCAAGTACTTGAGGAAGTAACTGGTCACACTTTGTATAGCTTCTTGGATGGTTTTAGTGGCTACAATCAGATAGTGATCCATCCTGATGATAGGAACAAAACAACCTTTGTTACTCCCTGGGGCACTTATGTCTATACCCGCATGGCTTTTGGTTTGAAGAATGCACCAGCTTCATTTAATAGAACAATGTATCTGATATTGGGCAAGTGGTTAACAACCTTTCTCCGCATTTTCATGAATGACTTTTTAGTATTTTCAGGTACAGATAGAAGAACAGTAGTTCAATATTTCCATGATCATCTAGAAAATCTAAAAGAAATTTTTGAGCAATGTCTCAAAACAGGTTTCAAATTGAATCCTGATAAATGTCACTTTTTGGTCACCAAGGGTACTCTTCTTGGTCACATAGTATCTGCTGAAGGGATAACCATTGACCCTACAAAGGTTACGGCTATTCTTTCCATGCCAATTCCACAAAGCCCAAAGGAAGTGCAAAGTTTCTTGGGCCACGCAGGATATCACAGAAGATTCATTTGGATGTATTCAGAAATAGCTAAGCCTTTGTCAAGGCTTACCAGTAAAAAGGTCCCTTTCTCATGGAGTGCTGAAGCTGAAAAAGCATTTTGTGAACTAAAATTGAGGCTATGTACTGCTCCACTTTTAAGTGTTCCTAACTAGTCATTGGAATTTCATGTGCATACAGATGCTAGTCTTCATGTTGTAGTTCTAGCTCAACCATCATCACACAAGGTTGATAGACCTATCTCCTATGCCAGCAGACTACTCAACCAAGCCGAAAGGAATTACAGTACAACGGAAAGGGAAGGTTTGGCTATTGTATTTGCTCTTCAGAAGTTTCGGCGTTACCTTCTTGGTGTACATTTTATAGTTATATCTGACCATCAGCCCTTGAAGTACTTGATAAACAAGCCTAGAGTAGCTAGAAGGATTTGGAGATGGTTACTCCTGTTTCAAGAATTTAATTTTGATATCCATATTAAGCCAGGAAAAGAGCACTACATGGCAGATCAAGTATCCAGGACTGCAATGAGAGCAAAAAAGCAACAGGTATTAATGATGAATTGGTGGATAGAAATCTCTTCCTACTAGCAATTCGGACTGATTGGTATGATGGAATTCTCCATGTTCTCACTACTAGGAAACTCCCAGAACACTTGACCCCTATAGAAAAGAGAATATTGCTCGTGAAAGCCAAAGCATATTCACTCATAAATGGGAATTTATGTAAATATTGTCAGGATGATATTTTGAGAAAGTGTGTTTATCCAGAGGAGCTAAATCTTTTGCTAGAAGCTACACATAGTGAAGGACATCTAAAGGGGGAAGAATTGGCTCACAGAATCATCCACAAGGGTCTATGTTGGCCTCATATTTACAAGGATGCGATCAAGTTTGCTAAAGAATGTCACATCTGCCAGAGGTGTGCTCCTACGCCAACAAGATTGAATTTCCAACCATTAGTCATATCTATAGAATGGCTCCCATTCGAATGATGGGGTCTTGATTTCATAGGAACAATTAGTCCAACTGGTCAACCTGGGGGTAAGAAGTATATTTTTGATGGCCACAAGTTATGCAACAAAATGGATAGAGGCTAAAGCTACTATGGACTGCACAGCGTTAGCTGTAGCTAAGTTTTTGTATAAACGTACTTTTTCAAGATTCCGTTGCCCACTGGAAATCACTAGTGATAGGGGCATGCATTTTGTAAATCATTTGCTCCAATTCATATTTGACAGATACAAGGTTTTTCATAAAAAATCTTGTGCCTACTATCCAAGGGAAAATGGCCAAGCAGAGAGCTCCAATAAGATTTTGATCGGGTTGCTACGCAAATTATCTTTTGATCATCAAAGCTTTTGGCCACAAGCATTGATCGGGGCAATTTGGGCTTTTAGAACTACAAGGAGGGGAACCACTGGTGAGAGTCCATTTCGATTAGTATATGGAAAAGAGGCGTTAGCCCCATTTGAGTTCATTATCAGAAAGGAAGTGGGAATCAAAACCATTGAAATTGAACCTCCCATTCAGAGATTGGTGGCATTAGAAGAATACAGAGAAGAGGCAATGCAAAAACTTCAGGTAACACAAGAAGAGCGCAAGACACTGCATTACAGGTATCTAAGGTCCCATGAAGTTCAGGTAGGATCCATGGTTTTAGTGCATCAGGTTCCAACAATTTCAACCAAATTGGCACCCAAATGGATATGACCATATAAGGTGATCAAGGTATTACCACATGGCGCAGTGCATCTAGAGGATTTGAAGGGTGAAAGGCTTCCCCTGGTCAACATCTCCAGGGTAAAGAAGTACCTGAATTAATGATAAGTTCAATTGGAAGGACTCCAACCACTGTTCATACCTCATTTTCATTCAGTATTTGCAGACTATTTCGTTTTTCCAATAAGCAGATTGCACTGGGGCGGTGCAACGACTTGATGTGGGGGTCTGTTGTGTCCCTCTCTCTCTCCCCTCTTTCTCTCTCTAACCCACCTTCCCCTTTGACCCCACCCCTCATCTCCTTTGACCCCCGGCCTCCCCACCCCTCAACCTTCCCAGCCCCTCCCCACCCCTCAGCCCGCACCTTCCCGCCCCCCTCAGCCCCCCGCGTTCCCCCTCAGCCCGCCCCCTTTTTTTTTTCTCTCTCTCTCTCTCTCTCCCTCTCTCTCTCTCCCTCTCTCTCTCTTCCCCCGCCCCCTGTTGATCCCGCCCCTCAGCCCCCTGTAGCCCCTCCCCACCCCTCAGCCCGCACCTCCCTGCCCCCCCAGCCCCCCGCGTTCCCCCTCAGCCCTCCCCCCCTTTCTCTCAATCTCTCTCTCTCTCTCTCTCTCTCTCTCTCTCTCTCTCTCTCTCTCTCTCTCTCTCTCTCTCTCTCTCTCTCTCTCTCTCTCTCCCTCTCTCTCTCTTCCCTCGCCCCCCTGTTGACCCCGCCTCTCACCCTCGTTGACCCCACGCCTCCCCATCCCTCAACCCCCGCAGCCCCTCCCCACCCCTCAGCCCGCACCTCCCCGCCCCCCTTAGCCCCCCGCGTTCCCCCTCACCCCCCTTCTCTCTCTCTCTCTCCCCCTCTCTCTCTCTCTCTCTCTCTTTCTCTCCCTCCCTCTCTCTCTCTTCCCCCGCCCCCTGTTGACCCCGCCCCTCACCCCCGTTGACCCCACGCCTCCCCACCCTTCAGCCCCCTACAGCCCCTCCCCACCCCTCAGCCCGCACCTTCCCGCCCGCCTCAGCTCCCCGCGTTCCCCCTCAGCCCCCCCTTCTCTCTCTCTATCTCTCTCTCTCTCTCGCTCTCTCTCTCTCTCTCTCTCTCTCTCTCTCTCTCTCTCTCTCTCTCTCTCTCCTCTCTCTCCCTCTCTCTCTCTTCCCTCGCCCCTTGTTGACCCCCCCCCTCACCCCCGTTGACCCCACGCCTCACCACCCCTTAGCCCCCCGCAGCCCCTCCCCACCCCTCAGCCCGCACCTCCCCGCCCCCCTCAGCCCCCCGCATTCCCCCTCACCCCCCCTTCTCTCTCTCTCTCTCTCTCTCTCTCTCTCTCTCTGCCTCCCTCTCTCTCTTCCCCTGCCCACTTGTTGACCCCGCCCCTCACCCCCGTTGACCCCACACCTCCCCACCCCTTAGCCCTCCGCAGCCCCTCCCCACCCCTCAGCCCCCCGCAGCCCCGCCCGACCCCTCAGCCCGCACCTCCCCGCCCCCCTCAACCCCCGGCGTTCCCCCTCAACCCCCCCTTCTCTCTCTCTCTCTCTCTCTCTCTCTCTCTCTCTCTCTCTCTCTCTCTCTCTCTCTCTCTCTCTCTCTCTCTCTCTCTCTCTCTCTCTCTCTCTCTCTCCCTCTCTCTCTTCCCCCGCCACGCCCCCCTCACGGCACCTCCCCACCACCTGCCCCTCACCACACCTCCCCTCCTGCCCCTCACCACACCACCCCTCCCGCCCCACTGCCCCCCTGAGCCGCCCACGTGCCTCCCCCCTTCTTCCCTTCTCTCTCTCTCTCTCTCTCTCTCTCTCTCTCTCTCTCTCTCTCTCTCTCTCTCTCTCTCTCTCTCTCCCCCCCCCCCCCTCACCCGCCAGCCCCCTCCCCTCCCCTCACCGCTGACTCTCTCCCCTCCCCTCACCGCCAGCCCCTCCCCTCAGCCTGCACCACCCTTCCCCTCAGTCCCCGCCCAATTCCCCCTCTCTCTCAGCCCTCCACTCCCAGGAACCTGGTATGGTGCCCATCATGGAGCCTGCGATGTTATCAGATGGTGATTATGGTATTGATTGGACTCTGGAAGTAGTAGCGAAGGTGTTCTATTTCTTTGCCAAGAACAATGTGGAGTATGAAGGTATCCTCTTGAAGCCAAGCATGGTGGCCCCTGGAGTAGAAAAGGAAGAGGAATTCAAGGACTATCGTGTGAGGGGTTAGGGTATCTTAGCATTTAGATTATTCTTGGAATCACCATCCATCAAAGGCAAGGGATGTGCTTCTTAGGCCCATTCAAATATCACGGGCAGATCTCAACTTGCATACAAAGGATCAGTAAAAGTGTTGAAGGTAAAAGTGGAGAGGAAAAGTGACTGGTGCTGCCAACGGTTCCTGACGACTACCTATTTGTGAGGACCCAATTCAATTTCCTGACCTACCCCTCCAATCTTGGGTAATCAACCGGCGCATGATCAGTGGACGTGAGGAATCGGCAAGGCCGCTTGGCCTATTTGAAACCTATAAGAAACAAGGGAGTTGTGTTCACTGGGATACAATTGATAGAGACACATTTGCATACGTGCATACAGAAGTCCTCTCTTGGCACTTTGTGGCTTCAAGCCTACTGTAGGAAGTCACTCTGTAGTGTGATTACAGAGCGTGGGCTTCCTAGTAGAGGGCTAATAGCACTATAGTGTGAAGAGAGTGGCTCGGTTGTCATTCTGTGTGAGTGAGTGTTACTTTTATGCTCTATGCCTTAGAGCAATGTTCCACCATTTGTATTGATCAGTGCTGATCTGCATTTAATTGGTCCATTGTGCTGATAGGAAGAATCTATTGTATTGATGTTGTTCAGTACTGGAGTGGCATGTTAGCCATGAGCATGAACTTTTGAGCATCACTTTGACCTATCTTGTAATCACCTGATTCAAACTAAGGAGTAGATGGTCTTCCTTTATGGTCATTTTATCATTAATATTTTCTTGAGTATTCACAACTCTGTACAATCACTGACATCTGCCTGCTCACAGAATTTTTAAAGGGTATACTTCCCTTAAGAGAACCCCCCTTGAGTAGTTGAAGTACTGGAGTGGTTGTTGCTTGTTCCTCTTAGAAGTAGATACCCCAGTACCTCCTCTACATATAGAGAAGAGCATAGGGTACTCTAGTGTAGACAACTTGAGGTGGCAAAAAGTGTAGTATCTTTCATATTTAAGGGGGAGAGACACATATGCATACTTACATAGAGAAGAGCATAGTGTAGTCTAGTGTAGATAGCTTGAGGTGGCAACAAGTGTAGTATCCTTCATATTTAAGGGGGAGAGACACATATGCATACTTACATAGAGAAGAGCATAGTGTACTATAGTGCAAACAACTTGAGGTGGCAACAAGTGTAGTATCTTGCATATTTAAGAGGCAGTAATTGCAGAAGCAATAGGTAGTGCAGAGAAGTTTGGGTGTAGATGTGGCATTGTATCTCAAGGTTTCAAAGCAAGGTTTAGGAGTAATTCTTCATATAGAAGGAGTAGGGAAGTGTAGAAGGGGAACATAGAAGAAGAAACTATGGAAAGTTGTGAAAGAGACGTTGAAAGCCATGTACATGTGAAGCACATGATGCTTAGAGTGAAGCATGCATAGTTGGCAGATTCTCGTGTATAGAAATTTGGAGAAATGGTGTCACATTTAAGGCATTGGTTTGTGGCTTCGAAGATCTACCAAAGGGATTCAGAACGCATTGCATCTTCAATTGGTTTAAGAGTGCAATATGGTTGTGTGGTCAAGGGACAACATGGTGTTGGGACTATCAAGGTGGTTGATGCTACCAAGGATCTACGTTAGTGGTGATTGCTAAGATGATCAAGCATCATGCGGGAAACAACATTCCTCCCCATTTTTTCCATATCTTGCTATGAGTTTTTCCCCATGAAGTTGATTTCAAATCCTTTGTGGGTCAAATGCCTTTCAAAAGAACTTTCTACCTCAACGATGTCATTTTTTGCCTCTTGAGGAAGTCAACAAGATTTGTATGAAGGTCCTAAGCAATTAGGAGATTAGCATAATTTGGTGATTGAAGTACCTCTGACAATGGGGTATCCAAAATCAGATGTGTCTTTACATTTAATTTTGGTTTCATCATTTGTTGTGCTCTGTAAGCTATTTGTTTACAAGTAGTAACTAAAGCGATAGGCCGGAGGTGACTTAAGATTAGTCTTTTATTCTCTGCTTTCATCCTGTATTCCACGCCTTAAACCATAATAAAGTAGCTTATTCCATCTATGGTCTACTTTCTTGTGTATATCTCAAGGGGTTCCATCTTGTTTCTGAAGAGTGTCAACCAAAGTGCTTTGGTGAAGCCGTAAGGCAACATAGACGCAAGGCAGTTAACATGTAGGCTCTATTTTCTATCTTGATTTTAGGCAAATAATTGGTTCAATGAACCTTAGTCACCCTAACATTTAAATCAACTACCCTTGGAGGAGTATGAAAGAACCACACAAGATAATATCGGCTCCGTTCAATTGAAAACCAAGCTATACAATGATCCAATTGCATTATGCTTCATACGAAGTAGCTAATATGTCTGGTGATTGCAAAAAGAAGGATATTAATGAGCAAACCTATCCAATATATCAGTTAAGGAAACTAGTGAGGAGAGACTTGGCCATTAATTTTGGTTTACATATATAAACATTCATTAGAAACATGGAAAGCATTTTGATGAGGCTAGGTCCACACTTGAGGTCCATGTTGGATTCCATAATAAAGTGTCATTAGAGATTGTAATAAACTCTGAAAATCTACCTTGAAAAAAAAATTGATTTGCAAATACTCCTTCATGTACTCATCCCTCCCAAATATCTATGTTTTCCTAAAGGATAGATCTGAGTTTCATAGAGCCCATCTATTATTCATTGACCCATGAAAAATGATGGGCTTACAATGTGCCGAACGTCCAACACCTTCAGAAACATTATTTTGTAAAAGGTCTCACGCATGGCCATAGTTGATCCGTGTTCTATTCTATTCTTGTTATAATTCGTGTCGATGAGCTTTCCCATACCTTGGTTAAAACATTGTGTCAATGCACCAAATTTGAGATCCTCCCATAAAAGAAACCAAAGCAAGACCATAAGGACATGTTTAAAAGCTTTGAAATTTTCTTTTGTAAATCTTTCAAGGTCAGAGATTTTATCTTTCGCGAGGGCATCAATGGCTTTATTAGTCTTTTAGTCAAAGGGGGAGCATCGAGAGAGTGTGCAACATCTTATGGGATTTTTTTTTATCTCATATTTGACATGAGGGACAATGATTCATGTCTTTGAGGGACACAGAGGAGTCCGCATCAAAAACAACTGCACGTAGAGATTGAGAATCCACTTAGAGTTCTTTTAAAGAAAATTTGATACCATCCTTGCCAATCATTTATCAAAGGACTTCTTTACTTTCTCTCCCCTTTAGGTATCCACACATGTCCTATTAAGGTTTTTCTGCTTTAGTTTCCCTACCATCAGAATCGACTAGCCTTAACCGAGTATGGAAGGGCCACACGCCATAATATTGGCTTGGAAGATCTAGACAAGTGAGTCAGAATGGATTGCATCTTCGGTTGGTCTCCGAGTGCAGTACAAATGCATCATCAGGGGACATCATCATGATGGAACTAGCCAGGTGGTTGATGCTACAAAGGATCTACGTCACTAGTGATTGCTGAAATGACCAAGCGTCATGCGAGAAACAACACTCTTATCGCTTTCTTCCATAACGCGCTACCACTTTCCCCATGGAGTTTGGATTCCATACTTGTTGCGGGTCGAAGGCTCCCTTCCGAAAGATCTTTCTACCTCAACGATGACACTTTCTATGTCTTAAGTCAGCAAGATTCTAATGAAGGTCCTAGCAAATTAGGAGATTAGCATAAACTGGTGCTTGAAGTACCAGTTGGGGTAGTGAAGATCATGTGTATCTTTACATTTCAATTTGGTTTCATCGTCTCTTGTTCTCTTTAAGCTCTCTATGTACAAAGAGTAACGGAAGAGATAGGCGGCAAGACGACGAATGTCAACTAAAGTGTATTCCTCAAGCCCTTAGGAAACATAGACGCAAGTCAGTTAACTTGTAAACTCCAATTTCTATATTGATTTTAGCGGAATAATTTATTTGAAACCCTTAGTTGCCTTACCGTTAGAATCGACTAGCCTTGCCCATGGAAGAGCCATGCATGATAATATCGGCTTTGTATAATTGCAAATGGAGTTGTACAATGACCCGATTGCATTAGGCTTCAAATAATGTAGCTGATCATATGTGTGGTGATTATAGAAAGAAGGATGTCAATGAGCAACCCTATCCAATAGATCACTTAAGGAAAATAGTCAAGAGAGAGGTTTCCATTCGTGTTGGTTTGCATATAAACATTCCTCAAAAACATGGAAAGTATTTTGATGATCATAGGTCCACACTCGAGGTCCATGACGGATTTAACAATAAATTATCATTCGATTTTGTAATACACTCTCAAAGTTTACCTTTCAAAAGAAAATGTTATGGAAATACTCCTTCATGTACTCTAATCCCTCCCAAATATCTATGACTTCCTAAACGATAGATCTGACATTCATGGGGCCTTTCTATTCTTGATTGATCCATGAAAAATGATGGTTTACATTGTGGCTAACTAAAACGTTGAAAAATATTTTGTAAGAGGTGTAAAGCATGCGATAGGTGATCCATTTCTTGTTCTATTCTTGTTATACTTCTCGTGAATGAGCTTGTTCATACGTTCATTCAAACATCTTTTCAATGCACCGAATCTAGGATCATCCCATGAAAGCAAGCAAAGCAAGACATAAGAATATGTATAAAAGATTTAAAAAAAAAAATGTAAGTTTGGCAAGGTCAAAGCTTTTATCTTTCGGGAGGCCATCAATGGCTTTATCAATCTTCTAGTCGAAGAGGCAACATCGACAAAGTGTCCAACATCCTGGGGTATTTTTTTGGATCTCATATTTGACATGAGGGATAGAGAGGAATCGACTTTATGAACAAGTTCACGTAGAGATTCACAATCAACTTAGACTTCTCGCTTTCTGAACAACATTTGATGCCATTCTCGCCAATCATTTAGCAAAGGGCTTCTTTGCTTTCTCTCCTCTTCGATATCTACACGTCTCCTATTAAGGTTCTTCTCCCTTGCGAATCCACTACTACTATTTAAAAAAAAAACTAAAGGTTCTTTCTTTGGGCTTCCTCCTTGTTTATGAAGTGTGATATTAAATAGTCCTTTTTGCAAGTGGAATATACCTTTGTTTACTTCTATTCATGCAAATAATATTTTGGAAAGCTTGTCGCTTACAAGTATAACGTATCCTTTTAAGTTCTATGGAAAATGGCCTCCATTTGTTTCACTTCAGTCATCCAAGTCCTACTAGGTAAGGAGCGAACATGGAAAGCTTCTCTCTCTAGACAAGCCGATAATTCTTGTTGGATTAAGGGGACCGAGAACATTGAAGGGTAAGCATGGAATGAACAAGCTTTCCTACTCTTGACGAAGGTCTTAAAAGAGATAATAATCAGATTGTACCTTGATACGAAGAAAGAAAAAATTAATGGTTTTGGAGATCTAGAGGAGCCCCAAATGATTGATGATCCTTCGGGAAGTGTAGCGTTTGTCATGCCTATCCTTGGAAAAGCCCAACACTAAACTACAAGTTCATCCAAGAAAAACCACGAGAATCCTTGATTTTCTTTTTTCGAAAGAGGAAGCTCGACATTAGCATACTGTTTCGTGCTTTGATTAAAAACAAAGGAAAACAAAAGTATATGTGAACGGACCTCGCACCCATGGTACCCCCAAATCTCACAGAAGCAAGGGAAGGACATTCAGAGCTAGAGAGACTTACAGAGCAGGTTGATAACCCCTTTGTCCCCCTCACGTGAGGCCCACTTGGCTTTAATCTTGTTGTTCTTGAGGAAAAACACTCTATGGTGCCTAAAAGGTGGAGACTTCTTACAGTTGTATATTCTTTTGCCAAGAAGGAAAAGACATTTTTTGATAGACCATTCTTCAGGAGGTTTTCCAAAATTTGAAGCACATTGCTCCCTCCATATCTTCTAGAGGGTCTTATCTCTTATAGAATTCCACAATGGTGAGGAGCAACCAATCACCTCATCGAGAAGCACTTGCTTACATATGATCCGTTCTTGTACTAGTAAGATTTTTTAAAGAATTTGTCAGATTGAGGTAGATTTGGGGCACGAGAAGAGAATGTATTCCAACTCCTCAATGTCCTGATGGCACCTCTTACACCACGGTAGAATGCCACAAAATTTGCTAACCTTTACATTGGTTCAGATTCCTAGAGGAGGATTTTCCACATAAGCATCAATTTCTTTATGTCGATGAGGGCGTTCTGGAGACACATGAGCTTTAGATCCCATCGCAGGCCTGTTCAAGTAAGGAACCACTTCTTATTAAGTGTGATATGATAGTCCAGATTCTCCTTGATTCTAGGAATTTTGTTCAGGCTATTACCGTCGTGCCATTTGAGACCTTCGCGGTGGCGAGGATCCTGACCCATGAGGAGGCAAGTTTTTGAGTGATCGCAAGCGATGCATCTACTCTACAAAAGCATCCATTCCTCGAACTTCACTCTAATTTCTGGGTCAATATCCTGAAGTCTAATCCATTGGGGAGTTTTTTTGATTCCTGAGGTGTTTCCAATATGGAAAACCCTTGTTCCAAAGGCTTTTAACTTTTTGGAGGTTCCTGGGCTCCACGGCTCTGATTCCCTTGATAGGGAACCAAATTGAGTAATTCTGTAATGAACCCTTCACTTTCAGCAGATCATGATGAAGCTTTGTAATATCCTAACATGTTTTTTACAATGTCTTCAATGACTCAGCCTTTTTGCTCCCACGTTTCCGAAAGAACTTCGAACACATTGAAGTAACAACATAGGATGATATTGGATTCTAAGGAAGCAAGAGGCTACCAAGTGTCTAGTCCTACCCAACTTTGGTTTGAGAGATAAATGGAAGTAATGACAAAGGCAGGTGACCCACAAAAGGAGTTGCAATCTATTTGGGGTGCGCTTCAACACAAAATTCAGTGACAATGTACCCATGTCCAAACCATTCCTTGTGTGATCAAGCTCTCGATGACTCCAGTACTGGAGGTCGCTGACCAAAGACGTCGACCACTAGGAAACTCTTCTTTCTCTTTTCTTGCTTCTTCCTGATATCCATTTTCAAGAGAGTAACCAATGGGGCTTGACTCCAAACAGCGACATAAAGTCTCTGTTGGCTTTAGCCAAGTCATGCTGGACAATGTCCTTATCGACCGAGCACACCAAGACCATACACATTTGAAAAGGGGAAAAAGTAAAGAAATTCCGGAGTATGAGAATATACAGAGCGATACTCACATAACCGAATCCTATTTCGATGATAGAACAAGGAAAGGGAAGACCAATACTGAAAATATTATGCCTTATCTGCACCAAAACTTCAGGTAAACTATCACCTGAAAAAGGGCCATCATGACTTGCTTGACCAACAGCATGAAGAGAAATAGAAAATGACCCAAAAACATGATGGTTCTCGCACTCCTTACAGCATGGGTACTTGTCTTGTCCTAGTAGTCCTCCAGAAATAATAAAGAAGATATTGATTTCGAACAAATTTTTAGATTGAATGTTTTTGTTCCCTTTTTTTTTTAATTTCAAGTTTTTCTTCCTATTTTTTGTTTCTTTTGTTTGTTTTCAAGTTTTTCTTCCTATTTTGAGATGAGTAACAGCAAGCTAATCGAGATAAGAGAAACAACCTATACGGAAAAAGGACCCTTAAAAGACTGCTATGCAGTGAAGAAAATAAGAAACAACAAAGCCAACAAAAGTGAGAGTATCACCTCTGCAATCCAGGTCCTTGAGTCGTCCACATTCGCTCAAATCCAGACGTTGCAGTGACGTCGCATTGAGAGCTAAGCTCTTTAACTCTGGGCAGCACGTGATAGTGAGGTCTTCTAAGTTTGGTATCGGGGCCTGCAAATTTGTATCCTTACATTTAAGTGCAAACATGTTGTTCCATAAGAAACGACAAATATAACACCCCTGCCACTCACGTCGTCCACACTCTCAAGGCTGCCGAGCATATCCGAGAGAAGTCCTCTGTCCAATCCAATCTCCCTTTGCATATTCAGACTCAGTCTCCGGAGGGTCGTGGGAAGGAAGGAAAGAGTGGTGAGAGAGTAGCAGCCATCGAGGATGAGATGTTGCAATGACGAAAGACCTGCGTTATATGCCAATACAAAAACGTGACGCTAGTTAGAGCAAAAGTTTTAGGTTCTGCGGTGATTGAATAACACATGAACTTGTACGCTTCTTGATTCCATCATTTGTTAAACACTTTTGCAGCATCCACGAGAAAACAAAAGCATGTACGATCTACATACGCAGCGAACACGATTTAGGAACACAATGAGAAAAAGAAAACGTATGAGGCTTAACTTCTTCAGAGCTCATATAGGAAGATTTTACTCCAGAAAGCTCTTATCAATCTAATATATTTTTTTCCTGAAGTTCAATCTATTGTCTTCCTAAATCCGAAGGTGGGTTCGCAGTTCTTAGAATGATCAACAGGGCAAACAAAAGTTTTTGACAAAGGTCTTCATTCTAGTGGATATCTAGAAACTCAAACAACCAAGTACTCTTACCCTATTTCTTTAAAACTTTAACTTGAACTTCTTTAGGCTTGTCGTCTCACTCCAGAATGCATTGAATTAAGGCATTGCTTCGAGGCCCGATTGCGCACAAGCATAAAGAACAAGAAGAAGGAGAAGCTTGGGAGCGCTTGATGTAATGTTTTACTAACTATGGAAGGCAGAAATATATAAAGCCCAGACAGAAATGTAGAAGCAAGGAACATCCAGCTCCTCGAATCGCCAATGTTTTTTGACTTTGGATAAAGAAGACTCTGGAAAAATTTACCTAACAACCAAATCATCCCAAACATTTGTCACACACACACACACACTCAATCATAGCTATGAGGCCATATCTAAAATTATCATATTGACATAAGGATACCCCTTGCTCAACCAAGATACGCATGAGCTTGCAACATAAAGAAAAAGACGCTTGTACACATAAGAGTGTCACAACATCCGACCAAATACGAGACAAAGAAAAATGCATGATATAATTGATTCTAATTGCTTTAATCCTCAAGCTTGACACTTGAACTATGCATATATTTGCTCATTTGAGAGCTCAAAAACTGACTTTAAGCCAGAGGAAAGCATACATAATTAGGAAATTCAACAGCTATTTTGATACAAACTATGCATTTTCAACATCCTAAAGACTCAACTGTAAACATGTTTTTGGTCTGAGTTAGAAAAAGCATGCAAATATGGCGGCAGTGATCCCCCCTTAGGATAAACCAACCCAAGTATCCGAGTACCACTCAAGTAGTGAAAGATGCGCTTAACCACCTGCCAATGCTTGACACATGGGCAATGTGTAAACCTGCTCATCTGTGGGACAACAAACTGAATATCTAGCCCAGTAATGCATAAGAAAATCAGGCATCCAACAACATGTTGATAGAGGACAACATCAAATGCATCTCTAGCATCATGAAGACTCAATCCTAAACTTGTCTCCATAGGAGTAGCAATAGGCTTATAGCCTTCAAGGCCAAAATGCAGCAATAACTTGTCAATATATTTCATTTGACACAAAGCCATTCCACCATCAACTTGCATAAATTGAATGCCCAAATAGTGATGCAAATGCCCCAAATCAGAAATCTCAAATGGGGCATGAAAATCAGCCTTGAAATCAGCAATATGCTTCTCAATAGGAACAGTGAGCAGCATGTCGTCCACATAGACAACAATGATAAGAAGCACATCATTAGCACACTTAACATATAAGGTGCTTTCAGTTGGACTATTCTCAAAACCATGTGCAATCACACAGGCATGTATCTTCTCATACCAAGCACATGGTGCTTGCTTTAAACCATATAATGCCTTCTGTAACCTGCACACATGGTTTTAATGCCCTTTCTGCACAAAGCCACGTGACTGAACAACATACACTTGTTCATGCAAGTCACCATTCAGAAATGCAATTTTAATGTCCAACTGATGTACATTCCAACCATGATGGGCTACAAGTGCATGAATGCTCCGAACACTAGTCATAGAGCATGTAGGTGCAAAGGTCTCACCAAAAGCAATGCCTCTTTCCTAAGCATAACCCTCTCCAACAAGTCTAGCCTTATACCTGTCAACTCTTCCATCAGGCATACACTTCAGCCCATAAACCCACTTAGTGCCAATGGCCTTCTTGACAAGACGCAAGTCACATAAAGACCAAGTACCGTTCTTCATAATAGCATCATATTGAGATTGCATAGGAGCCATCCAATTTTTTGAATTTTGTGCTTCGCCAAATGAAACAAGCTCATTTGCATCACAGAGACTAGATGCAACCATAGCATAGAAATCTGATGCAAAAGAGGCACTATGAGAGCCTGATCGAGTACGATACGACAAAGGTGCATCTAATTTGCTATCACGCAAAGTTTGCACCAGCCATTTTGGCATAGTTTTTGCCTTCTCAATGTTAGCTCTCTCATCACAAGTGCATCATGTAAATCAACATCAAAAATGGGATGATCTGCATCATCACATGAGACGTGCAAAGGCTGAGAATTTGCCTCATTAGGACCAGCACTAGACTGTCCATCTGTAAAAGGCGGCAACAAAGTATCATATATGTCTTTGGAGCTAACAGATGTCTCCTTAGTACATGAAAGCAATGGCTGAATAACATCTTCTAGAAAAACAACATCACCACTAACCAGAATGCGTTTAGTTTGTGGATGATATAGATGATAGCCTTTACTTCCAGATACATTTTACTGCTTTATCATCCAATTTGGTGCGATGTTCTTTAGGCACTAATGCATATGCCAAACAACCAAAAACATGCAGATGTGCAAAAGATGGCTTGCGACCATGCCAAGCCTCATATGGAGTGATAGATTGCACTGCTTTAGTGGGACACTTGTTAAGTACATATGCTCACATGACAACCTCCAGCTAGAAACTATGTGATAAAGCCTAACTCTTAACCATAGAGCTCGCCATCTCCATGAGTGACATGTTCTTTCGTTCAGCAACTCCATTCTGTTGAGGTGTATATGGCACTCTACACTAGTGTTTTATCCCACATTCAGCCAAAAATGCATTAAAAGAATGACTTTAGTGAATGTATCTATTCTCAAACTTTATCGCACTTAGAGATAGTGGCATTATCTTGTACATAGCATGTTTTGATATGCCTTCAAATTTTTTAGTACTTATGTTCATTATAGAATAAAATTTCCATGGATCTCCTTTAGTTGGATCCTCCGGCATAGTTAGAAATCTTCTTGACCATTCCTTTTCGATCTCCTAAACTTTATTTTATCTGCTCTAGAATCGAGCAAATCTTTGGTGGTGGGGAGGCTCTACAACTCGGGATGTTTCATGGGACTATAGTTCAATTTGGTGTTCTCTAGTCCCCTATCTTGTGATTTCGGTACTATGAGTCATCCCCATGGTGAGGTGCTTTAGAATCTCATGGTCCTTATAGGCTTTACTAGATCAAATTTGAGCTCATTGTTGAGGAGATAATCCTAGTTCAACCCTCCCCAAGTGTTCCCAATGCTGATTCACTCGCACAACACCTCCCATTTTTTGTTGGAATAGCTACACCGATTCCTTATGCCACTAACTCTCCTTCTCTACCTACAATGCCTTTTTGATGGATGAACTAGATATTCCTTCATCCTCTCCCATGTGACAAGCATAATGCAACAATAATGGTAGAGCATGGAGACATGGGTAAGCATGATCTTGAAGTGCATCAACGGGCATGAAAGATCCTTAAATTATATAAGGATCGTGCAAGAAATCTGAGAAAAAGGGAGAGATATGCACATATAGGTAGAGACACATATGCATACTTACATAGAGAAGAGCATAGCGCACTCTATTGCAGACAACATGAGGTGGCAACAAGTGTAGTATCTTGCATGGATAAGAGGGAGTAGTTGTGCAAGCATTAGCTAGTGTAGATAAGTTTGGAGTAGAGTATTTCAAGGTTTCAAAGCAGGATTAAGGAGTAATTCTTCATGTAGAAGGACTTGGGAAGTGTGGAAGTGGAACATAGAAGTAGTAAGTGTGGCAAGTTGTGAAAGACACATTGAAATCCATGTGTTTGTGAAGCAAAGGATGCTTACAGAAAAGCATGCATGGCTGGCAATTTCTCATATCTAGAAATTTGAAGAAATGGTGTTACATTTAAGGCATTTGTTTGTGGCTTCGAAGATCTACTAAAGGGATTCACAAAGCATTGCATCTTGAGTTGGTTTAAGAGTGAAATATGGTTGAGTGGTCAAGGGACAACAAGGTGATAGGACTAGCAAGGTGGTTGATGCTACCAAGGATCTACATTAGTGGTGATTGCTGAGATGATCAAGCATCATGCAAGGAGCACCATTTCTCTCCATTTTTCCATATCTTGCTATGAATTTTTCCCCATGGAGTTGATTCCAAATCCTTTGTGGGTCAAAGGCTTCCTTCCATAAGAAATTTCTACCTCAACGATGCCATTTTTTGCCTCTTGCGTAAGTCAGCAATATTTGTATGCAGGTCCTAACAAATTAGGAGATTAGCATAATCTCATGATTGAGATAACTCTAAGAAAGGGGTATCCAAAACCATCTGTGTCTTTACATTTAAGTTTGATTTCATAATTTGTTGTTCTCTGTAAGCTATATGTTTACAAGAAGTAACTAGAGATAGGCCAGAAGGTCACTTCAAATTAATCTTCTATTCTCTGCTTTCTTCCTGTATTCCATGCCTTAAACCATAATAAAGTAGCTTATTTCATCTATGGCCTACTTTCTTGTGTATATCTCAAGGTGTTCCATCTTGTTTTTGAAGAACGTCAACTGAAGTGCATTGGTGAAGCCGTAAGGCAACATAGATGCAAGGTAGTTAACATCTAGGCTCTATTTTCTACCTTGATTTTAGGAAAATAGTTGGTTCAAAGAACCTTAATCACCCTAAAATTAAAATCAACTCCATTCAATTGAAAAGCAAGCTATAAAATGATCCAATTGCATTATGGTTCATACAAAGTAGCTAATCATATGTCTGGTGATTGCAAAAAGAAGGATGTCAATGAGCAAACCTATCCAATAGATCACTGAAGGAAAATGGTCAGGAGAAAGCTCGCCATTAGTATTTGTTCAAATATATAAACATGATGGTCCAAATGCCAAGCCTTCATACTTGGCTAGGCATTGAAGAAAACTATGTACACATTATTGAAGAACCACATGAACCAATGCTTAACATTTTTACCATTAAACTTTTGTAAAAGTCTTTCGACTTAGAGGAATCTAGTAAATCCATTAAACTCGTGGAGTTAGAAGAACAATAACCTAGGAGTTCTCATGAGAGAATATTTCCACATTTAGAGGAATAAACTTTTAGGTGGAAGTTCATTTTATTTTCAAATTCAAACTTGAAGAATCTCTTTATAAAAGAGATTTGTAATCTCGTGGCTATATGCCGCCCATTATCGAGCATATTGTTGATCATTTGATGTAGTTGAGAGGCTTGTGCTATAGACTACTCTTATCATCATCATTGGGAATCATATTTATGCCAATGATCATGTATAACATTGTTATATAATACATTACATTGTTGATTACATTTGTCTTCATCTTTGCCATTGCCACTCAGAATAGTGTACTTGTAATGTCTATATCTCAGTGATGGCTCCACCATTTTCAATGATCTATAGCATGTTGGAACAAGAGAAAATTATACTACAAGATTTAAGGTTTGAAAGTTACATTCAGCCAATTAGGAGGAAAGTGCCTCGAAGTAGTCACTCATCATTCTCTACACATCTCCTAAAAATTCGGGGTAAGCTTCTACTTGCTAAAGACATTGCTAAGTGTGTAGTCAATCATTTTAATTGATTTTACTTGGAATCATTAGCTCGCTAAGCTAGTGAGGTAACCTCAGAAGGAATGTTTCTAATTGCTACTATACTGTGAGTACTCTGCATAACAACCAGCAAGTGTCAAGACGAAAATAGTAATTTTTTGGTCTCTAGTTGGTTGCAAACTTATTTGTTTTGATCAAATTGTTTCAAGCATCACCTCCAAAGTACATAAGCACTTGTTTAATGTCATTGGAAAGATAAACGGTCCTACATCACAACTCTGAAGTAAAACCGGGCAGGAACAAAGCAAGGATTAGCAATACCAACTCATTTCTTGAGGTGTCCATCCATCTTCTCAACAATGGTATCAAAGCAATTGAGGTAAAATGGGAGATGGTTTCCCTTCATTTATTGATCAATTGGACAGGAACAACTACCAAGCATGGTCCTTGAGGAGGAAGACATACTTACAAGGAAGGAGTCTCATGGATACATATCAGGAGATGAGGAGATGCCCATTTTCAGAAGCAAAGGACAACGTACGAGAGGAGCTTGAGAGACTCAACTCATGGTGTGCAACACATGCATTAGCAAGGTCATATCTTCTTAGATCTGTCTCTTACTTCCTTCTCCCACACATGAGGAATTGTAAAACATCCAAAGAGATTTGGGATACAATGTCTTCATATTTCTCTTCCAACACAATCTCAAGAAAGAATCAATTCTGGATTGAGTTTACCACTCCAAGAAAGCAACCTAAGCAGAGTGTTTCAGAGCATGTGACCAAAATCAAGTCTGTGGCTGGCCAATTGCCAATTAGGAGAGGAGATTGAAGAAGAGAAAATTGTGAGACAAGTAATCAATGGCATCAAGGCAGATGAAAAATGGGAGGCCTTCACAACTGCCATGGACTTATACATGAGATTTGAGATCTTACTACACTTATGGGGCAATTCTTTACACATGAAGCCAATCTCAAAAATAAAGGAGACTCATCAAGAGGTAAGAACTCTTTTTCCCTATATACAGATAAAGCAAGTCTAAAGAGAAAGGGAAAATAAAAAAGATTGAAGATGAAGGTACTACTTCTCAAGCTAACTATGTAGGAAGATGTAGGAACTCAAGAGGTAGGGGCAGAGGAGGTAAGAAAGGTAGGGTGAGACCTTTCAACTCTTCCACATGCAACATATGTGGATTGTCTAATCACACTAGAAATGAGTGCTATAGGAACTTCAAGAATCAGAGAGAAAGAGGATATCAAAGAGGTGGCTACTCACAATCAAGAGGAAGATGCAATCATACTCAAAGCTGCAACAATAACTACAACAACAATTACAACAACAACTACCAAGGAGGCTACAAATCAAGGAAAGACTACAACAATTACATAGAGGATCAAGAGGATTCCCTTTTGATTATGAATATGACTTCAAAGCAAGGTATGAATGATGACCACCTCTTCTATATTGACTCTGGTTGTTCAAACCGTGTGTGAGGCAATGTAGCTCTTCTCTCTGACCTTGAGGAGCCCAAGGGAAAGCACCAAGTGCCAATAGGTGATGACACAAAGCATTCAATTGTTAAGGTAGGAAATATAAAAACCTCTTATGGGAATAGAAATCTTTTAAGCATGGTTCTTTATGTACCTACAATCACCAAGAATTTGATGAGTGTTGGATAGATTGTGGAAAAGGGTTTGCAGGTTAGGATCAACAAATATGGAGAAGTTGTGGAGAATCCCCAACATGCATTAAAGAGAATTGCCAAGAAAAAACAGGTAGACTATTTACATTTGAACTTGAGGACACTAGGAATATTGCAGTTTACAATTACAAAGATCAAACATTATTAGAGCTTGAGATTTGACATAAGAGAATAGGGCATATTGGTGAGAGAATCCTGAAAAAAATATGTAGATATCAATGTGTGCTTGGGATACCTAATGTATCCAAGCAACACATGATCTATAAATGTGGTGCATGTGAGTTTGGTAAATCACACAGGTTACCCTTCTCAAAGAAAGGCTACATGAATGAGGATTACTTGGAACTTGTCCAAACATATGTGTGGGGACCAAGCAAGGACCCTTCAATTTCTCGCTCAAGATACTATGTGTCTTTCCTTGATGATTAGTAGGTGGACTATCTTGTACTTTATGAAGCACAGAGATGGTGTTCAGTTTCTTTAAGAAGTATATTGCACTTGTGGAAAACCAAACAGGAAGAAGTCTAAAGAGGCTAAGGTCAGATGCATGACGTGAGTACTTCTCAAATGAATTTGATGCATTCTTGTAGGATAGAGAAATAAAAAGGTAAAGTACAACAACGTACACCCCTGATAAAAATGTGGTATCAGAGAGGAGAAATAGGTTGATTGTTGAAACAGCTAGGTCAATGCTTAATGAAAAAAACTTACCTAACTATTTGTGGGTAGAGAGTGTATCTAATGCCAGTTATCTCATTAAGACGTTGCCCTCCAAATCACTTGATGGGATGACCACATTTGAAGCATGGCATGGTAGGAGGCCATCACTTGATCATTGTAGGATCTTTGGATGTGTTGCTTATGCACATGTTCCATCTCAGATCAGAGGTAAGCTAGACCCTAAGGCAGAGAAGTGCATCTTCATAGTGTTTGATTTAAATCAGGAAGGATATGGGTTCTATAATCCATCCAACAAGGGTTTTATGGTTAGTATAGATGTTTTGTTTGATGAAAATGATTCTTGGTTTGAAAGTGAATGCAGGAAGGTTAAGTTGCTTATGACTTGGAAGAATAGTTTCCAAGCCTCACTAAGGAAGAGCCAAGCCAAATAGAAGACATAAAGTCAGATGATGAGGAAATCATCAACGTAGAAGAAATCAAGGCATGGAAATCAATGGGAAAAGTCAAGATGAAAAGGTTGGTAGGAATACATGAATCATCCAACCAAGCAGTAAGAAGATCATAGACGGAAAGCAAGAAGCAAATCAGATATGAGTATGAAACTTCTTTAGTTACCAAACATTCCATTTATCTTGCTAAAGAATTATCATTTTGAGAGCCTAGTACATATGAAGAGGCAAAGACCAAGGCAGAATGGAAGGAAGCTAAGGATGTAGAAATAGAAGCACTCAGGGAGAATGATACTTGGGAGCTAGTGCCAAAGAAGGAATCAATGAAGGTTATTGGTTCTAGATGGATTTACAAAGTCAAGAGAAACTCATATGGATCCATAAACATGTATAAAGCTAGACTTGTGGCTAAGGGTTTTGCACAAACCCAAGGAGTAGATTAGGAGTAAACCTTCTCACTTGTGGTTAAAATGCCAACCATTAGAGTCTTAGTAAGTGTGTCTGCATCAAGGAATCGGAATATGTACCAGTTGGATGTTAAAAATGCATTCCTCAATGGCTAGATTTCAAAGGACGTTTACATGGCTCAAACTCTTGGTTATGAATACCCAAGCAAGGTAAATCATGTGTGAGAATTGAACAAAGCTTTGTATGGATTGAAGCAGGCACCTAGGGCATGGAGCCATAGGTTGACTACATACCTTCAAGATCAAGAATTCATCACTAGCAAAGCTGACATTTCTCTGTTTGTCAAGAGAAGTAATTTAGAGGTGATATATCTATGTGTGTATGTTGATGATATCATACTTACAGGTAGTGATGCCCATGGCATCAAACAGATCAAACACCTTATGATGCAGGTGTTCAAAATTAGTGACCTAGGGTCACTAAAGTATTTTTTTGGACTTGAATTGGTCTATACTTTTTTGGGAATTTACATCACTCAAAGAAAGTATGTGCAGGACATGTTGAAGAAGTTCAACTTGGAGAATGCCAAAGTAGCTAGCATTCGTATGGAGGTAAATCAAAAGTTAAATGCTCATGAAGTTGATTTGCTTGAAGACATTGCAAGATATCAAAGCATAGTAGGAAGCCTAAACTATGCAACATGAACCATTGCTTATCATGTTTACCATAAAACTTTTGTAAAAGTCTTTTGACTTAGAGGAATCTCGTAAGGCCATAAAACTCGTGGAGTTAGGAGAACAATAAGCTACGAGCTCTGATGAGAGAGTATTTCCACATTTAAAGGAAGAACCGGTTAGGTGGAAGTTCATTTGAATTTCAAATTCAATCTTGAAGAATCTCTCTATAAAAGGGACTTGTAGTCTCGTGGCTATGTGCCCCCCATTACTGAGCATATTTTTGATCATTTGATGTAGTTGAGAGGCTTACACTATAACCTACTCTTATCATCATCATGGGGCATGATATTTATGCTAATGATCATTTATAGCATTGTTACATCATACATTACATTGTTGATTACATCTGTATTCATCTAGACTACCATTCTCACTCAAAATAGTGTACTTGTAATGTTCATATCTTAGTGATGTCTCCACCATTCTCAATGATCTATAGCTTGTTGGAACAAGCTCAAAGTCTTCTGCAAGCTATCAAAGTTTTTAATAAGTTTTATTTCGTGAATTGGGAGAAAAGCAGCTCGAAGTAGTCATTGGTCCTTCTTTGCACATCTCCTAAAAAGTTCGGGGCAAGCTTCTACTTGCTAAAGACATTGCTAAGTGTGTAGTCTATCATTTTAAGAGATTTCAATTGGAATCATTAGCTCTCAAATCTAATTAGATACCCTTAGAAGGAAGTTTTATAATTACCACTATACTGTGAGGACTTAGCATAACAACCAGCAGGTATCAAGACCAAAGTAGCAAGTTTTTGGTCTCTAGCTAGTTGCAAACTTATTTGTTTTGATCAAATTGTTCGAACAATCATCTCCAAAGTGCATAGGCACTTATTTAGTGTCATTGGAAAGCTAAAGGGGCCTACATCACAAATCTGAAGTAAAAGAGGGCAGGTACAAAGCAGGGATTAGTAGTACCAATTCATTTCTTGAGCTTTCCATCCATCTTCCTCAACAAAACATTCGTTAGAAACATGGAAAGTATTTTGATGAGCCTAGGTCCAAACTTGAGGTCCATGATGGATTTAAAAATAAAGTCTCATTGGAGATTGTAATACACTCTAAAAATCCACCTTGGAAAAGAAATTGTTTTGGAAATACTACTCCATGTACTCATCCCTCCCAAATATCTATGTTTTCCTAAAGGATAGATCTGAGTTTCATAGAGCCCATCTATTATTAATTGACTCATGAAAAAGGATGGCTTACAATGTGCCTAACCAAGACCTTCGCAAACATTTTGTAATAGGTCTCATGGATGGCGTTCTATTCTATTCTTGTTATACTTCTTGTCGGTGAGCTTGTTCATACGTTCATTAAATCATTGTGTCAATGCACCAAATTTGGGATCCTCCCATGAAAGAAAGCAAAGCAAGACCATAGGGACATGTTTAAAAGCTTTGAAATTTTTTTTGTAAGTCTTTCAAGGTCAGAGATTTTATCTTTAGTGAGGCCATCAATGGCTTTATCAGTCTTTTAGATAGAGGGGGAGCATCGAGACCGTGTGCAACATCTTATGGGATTTTTTTGGATATCATATTTTTCATGAGGGACAATGATTCATGTCTTTGAGGGACATAGAGGAGTCGGCATCAGAAACAACTACACGTAGAAATTCAAAATCCACTTAGAGTTCTGCCTTTCTAAAGAACATTTGATGCGATCCTTGCCAATCATTTAGCGTTTGAATTCTTTAATTTCTCTCCCCTTTAGATATCTACACATGTCCTATCAAGTTTTTTCTGCTTTAGTTGCCCTATCATCAAAATCCACTAGCCTTGGCTGAGTATGGAAGGGCCACACGCGATAATATTGGCTTTGTACAATTGCAAACGGAGTTGTACAATGACCCGATTGCATTAGGCTTATTGCATTAGGTTTCAAACAATGTAGCTGATCATATGTGTAGTGATTCAAGGCATTGGTTTGTGGCTTGGAAGATCTGGACAAGTGAGTCACAATGGATTGCATCTTGACTTGGTCTCAGAGTGCAGTACAAGTGCGTCGTCATCGGACATCATCGTGACGGGACTAGCCAGGTGGTTAATGCTTCGAAGGATCTATATCACTAGTGATTGCTGAGATGACCAAGCGTCATGCGAGAAACAACATTCCTCTCGCTTTTTTCCATAACTTGCTTCAACTTTCCCCATGGAGTTGGATTCCATACTTGCTGCGGGTCGAAGGCTGGCTTCCAAAAGATCTTTCTACCTCAACGATGACACTTTCTACCTCTTGAGTAACTCAACAAGATTCTAATGAAGGTCCTATCAAATTAGGAGATTGACATAATCTGGTGCTTGAGATACCAGTTGGGGTAGTGAAAATCATATACGTCTTTACATTTCAATTTGATTTCATCATTTGTTGTTCCCTTTAAGCTCTCTATGTACAAAGAGTAACGGAAGAGATAGGCGGCAAGGCGACTTCAGAGTAGCCTTTTATTCTCTCTTTTGTTTTTGTATTGCCTTAAACCATAGTAAAGTAACTTACTCCAAATGTGGTCTACTTTCTTGTGTATATCTCAATTACTTCCATCTCTTTTTTGAAGAATGTCAACTAAAGTGTATTCCTCAAGACCTTAGGAAACATAGACGCAAGTCAGTTAACTTGTAAACTCCATTTTCTATCGTGGTTTTCGGGGAATAATTTATTTCACAACCTTAGTTGCCCTACCATGAGTATCCACTAGCCTTGGCCGAGTATGGAAGAGCCATGCACGATAATATTGGCTTTGTATAATTGCAAATGAAATTGTACAATGACCCGATTTTATTAGGCTTCAAATAATGTAGCTGATCATATGTGTCCTGATTACAGAAAGAAGGATGTGAATGAGCAACCCTATACAATAGATCACTTAAGGAAAATAGTCAAGATAGAAGTTTCCATTAGTGTTGGTTTGCATATAAACATTCCTTAAAAACATGGAAAGAATTTTGATTATCCTAGGTCCACATTTGAAGTCCATGATGGATTTAAGAATAAGTCTCATTCGATTTTGTAATACACTCTCAAAATCTACCTTGGAAAATAAAATGTTATGGAAATAACCCTCCATGTACTCTAATCCCACCCAAATATCTATGATTTCCTAAGCGATAGATCTGACTTCCATGGGGCCTTTCTATTATTGATTGATCCATGAAAACTGATGTTTACATTGTGGCTTACTAAAAACTTGAACAATATTTTGTAAGAGGTGTAAAGCATGCGATAGGTGATCCATTTCTTGTTTTCATGGATGAGCTTGTTCATACCTTCATTCCTGTTGGAGTTAGACGTCTGCGGAAGCACACGAACAGCACAAGGAAGAAGAAGAAGCTTGGAGCACAACACACAATACTCAATGTATTACTGGAGAATGTACAAAGATAAGTAGCCCATTGGAGCAATAGGCGTATATACAAGCGGGGGGAAAAAAACCTTCTAAAGAGGGAAAAAAGTGCCCCGGCAGTCCTAAAGTGTTCACACACATCACTACCTAAATATATCAACAAATCCCCCCTAGGAGTGATGCGGTGAACAAGTAGCTGGCACTCATGGATAAGGAAGTGCCAAGCTATGTGGAAGTCAATCCACAAAAGGAAGTAAGCCCAAAGCTTTGCGCAAAGCTTCAAACTTTTCCCTGGGCAGAGCCTTCGTGAAAAGGTCTGCAATGTTCTCCTGCGTGGGCACATATGCCAAGCTGATCTCCCCAGCAAAAAACCTCTCCCTGACATAGTGATAATGCACCTCAATGTGCTTACTGCGAGCATGGAAAAGAGGGTTCCTCGTAACTGCCAATGTGATCTGACTGTTAGTGAAGATGGTGGTGGCAGAAGATTGGCCAACACCCAAATCAGCCATAAGGCATCTGAGCCACACACACTCAACAGTCGCTGTGAAAGCTGCCCTATACTCAGCCTCAAAACTAGAAGTGGCCATAGTAGGCTGCTTCTTGCTCAACCAAGACATACATGAGCTACCAAGCATGAAGCAAAAACCACTGGTGGACACACAAGTGTCATAGCAACCAGCCAATCTGAGTCAGAAAAAGCATGCAAATCTGGTGGTAGTGATCCCCCCTTGGGATAAAGCAACCCAAGTAGCCGAGTACCACTCAACTAGCGAAAGATGCGCTTAACTGCCTTCCAATGCATGACTCCTCAGCAATGCATAAACTTGCTCATCTGTGAGACAGCAAACTAAATATCTGGTCGAGTAATGCATAAGTAAATCAAGCATCCAATAGCCTGTTGATAGAGAACAACATCAAATGAATCTCTAGCATCATGACGACTCAATCGTAAACCTTTCTCCATAGGAGTGGCAATAGGCTTACAATCTTCAAGGCCAAAACGGTGCAATAATGTGATAATATATTTCGTTTGACACAAAGCCATTCCACCATCAACTTGCATAAACTGAATGCCCAAATACTGATGCAAATGCCCCAAATCAAACATCTCAAATGAGGCATGCAAATCAGCCTTGAAATCAGCAATATGCTTCTCAATAGGACTAGTGAGCAACATGTCGTCAACATAGACAACAATGATCAGAAGCACATCATTAGCACGCTTAACCTATAAGGTGCTTTCAGTTGGACTGTTCTCAAAACCATGTGCAACTAGATAGGCATGTATCTTCTCATACCAAGCACGTGGTGCTTGCTTTAAACCATATAGTGCCTTCTTTAATCTGCACACCTGGTTTTCATGCCCTTTCTGCACAAAGCCATGGGGCTGAAAAACATACACTTGTTCATGCAAGTCACCATTCAGAAATGTTGTTTTAATGTCCAACTGATGTACATTCCAACCATGATGGGCTACAAGTGCACAAATGTACGGCATGTAGGTGCAAAGGTCTCATCAAAATCAATGCCTCTTTCCTGCGCATAACCCTTTGCAACAAGCCTAGCCTTATACCTCTCAACTGTACCATCAGGTTTATGCTTCAGCTTGTATACGTACTTAGTACCAATAGCCTTCTTGCCAGGAGGCAAGTCACATAAAGACCATGTACCATTCTTCATTATAGCATCATATTCAGATTGCATAGCAGCCATCGAATTTTCAAAATTCTATGCTTCATCAAAAGAAACAGGTTCATTCTCATCACAGAGACTAGAGGCAGTCACAGCATAGCAATCTGATGCAAAGGAGGAACTATGAGAGCCTGAACAAGTATGATATGACAAAGGTGCATCTAATTTGCTGTCATGCAAAGTCTACACCAGCCATTTTGGCATAGTTTTTGCCTGCTCAATATCAGCTCTCTCATCAACAAGTACATCATGTAAATCTGCATCAGAAATGGAATGATCTACATCATCATATGAAACCTACAAAGGCTGAGGAGTTGCCTCATTAGGACCAGCACTAGACTGTCTACCTGTAAAAAGAGGCATCAAAGTATCATACATGTCTTTGGAGCTAACAGATGTCTCCTTAGTACATGAAAGCAATGGCTGAATAGCATATTCCACAAAGACAACATCACAGATAACCAGAATGCGTTTATTCTGTGGATGATACAGACGATAGCCTTTACTTTCAAAACTGTACCCAACAAAAATACATTTTACTACCTTATCATCTAATTTTTCGGGATATTGTTCAGGCACTAGTGCATATGCCAAACAACCAAAAACACGCAGATGAGCAATAGATGGCCTGCGATCATGCCAAGCCTCATATGGAGTGATAGACTGCAGCGCTTTAGTGGGACACCTGTTCAGTACATATGCTGCACGCATGACAGCCTCAAGCCAGAAACTATGTGGTAAAGCCTGAATTTTGACCATGCACCTCTCCATCTCCATGAGTGACGTGTTTTTTCGTTCAACAGCTCCATTCTATTGAGGTGTATACGGCATGGTAAACTGGTGTTTTATCCCACGTTCAGCTAGAAATGCATTAAAATCAAAAGACATATATTCCCCCCCTCGACCAGAACAGAGGGTGTCCATTTTACATGGTGACAGATTTTCAACCAAAACCAAAAACTGTTTAAAGCACATGAACACTTGGGACTTTGCTTTGAGTGGATATACCCATGCATGCCTGGAAAAATCATCTATGAAAGTCACGAAGTAAAGGTAATTTCCAAAAGAGGATGTCTGCATAGGATCACAGACATCACTATGTACAAGCTGCAATTTCTGCGTAGCCCGAACTGAACCATCTTTCGGAAAGGAGGAATGCTGCATTTTGCCCAAAATATAGCCTTCACAAACATGTTTTCCAGGTGCCTCAAGTTTGGGCAACGAGGACACCATTTCAGATTTCTGCAGGCATAGTAAACTAGCAAAATTCAGATGACCAAAGCGTGCATGCCAAAGCTTTGCATCTGACATAGCCTGCGAATCATTTACTGCACATGCCAAATCATTTATAGATCTTTCATAGTCTATGATCTTATACAGCGCACGACATAAAATGCCAGAAGCAATAATCACATCGCCATTTGACAGATCATGAACTATACACTTGTCATCAACAAATTTCACAACCAAGCCAATCTTGGCTAATGCAAAAACTGATAACAGGTTCTTTTTGATCCCTGGCACAAATAAAGCATCTGACAAAGTGAAAGAACTACCATAAGCAGTAGTCAAAATGATCTTACCAACTCCCATAACAGGATAAGAGGAGTTGTTGGCGCATGTAACAGTATTCCCTATAGGGGCACGCTCGAGTGAAGAGAAGAAACTGTGCTGCGAGGTAATATGTTTGGTCACCCCACTTTCAAAATACCAAACATCTGAGTCTACTATAGACATGCATTGCTCATGAGAAGATGGGTCAAAACTGTAGACAATAGTAAACGCCCATTCTTCTTCCTGCACAAGATTTGGAGACTCTATTTTTGGTGTAGAGGCCTTTGCAACAATCATTCTAGCCTCTTTCTTCTTTGCCTCTTTAGCAGCCAGTTTTGGACAGTTCTTTATGATATGATCATTCCCTTTACAGTACTTACGAAACAATTTCTGCTTTTCTGATTTCTTCTCATCTTTATCTTCCTTCTTCGAATATGCAGAATTAGCAGATTTCTGCTTACTAGTTGAAGAGCTCCATTTTCCTTTGCCCTTCTGACTAGCTAAGAAAGCTTGATCTGCAACTCGCATAATGGACTTATTCTGCCTAGACTAATCATCGTGCAACAGAACAGAGACTAACTCCTCAAATGATAAGGCATTCGGATTGCCTTTCATCATCAAATGAAGAGTAGAAGCAAAACTCTTATATGAATCAAGAAGACTATTCAGAATGGTCTGCACAAGTGAGTTATCTGGTATAACCTCATCAGCAGAAATCAATTGTTCCTTTAGGTCTTTGATCTTCGTTAGGAAATTGTCCATAGAATCACCTTCATTCATGTGCTCACTCTCCAACTGTTTTTGGAGGTAAGCAACACGAGCCTCATTCCTAGCTTGGTACAATGTGGTAAGTGTATCCCAAGCATCCTTAGCTGTTCTGTAAGAGCGAATGTGAGGAATAATGGCACGTTTGACAGACAAAGCTATCAGTGCATGTGCCTGGGCATCTCTGCCATCCCAGGAATCTGCTCTGTAGTAGGTGCAGTAGAAATAGCAGCACGAATAGGAATTTGCAGAATATCATCTTCGACACCATCTTCATCAGCTACAACACCTGTATTTGCAGTACCTGTAGTCAGAGGTGTAACAGGACGTCTTTCAATACCCTGTAGAATGTTCCACAATCCTTTTGCAATCAATACATGTCACGTCATATAAGCCCATAATGGGTAGTTGGTACCATCCAACTTATCCTCAACATCCAACATATGGAATACATCACTACTTTCAGCCATGATCGGTGACTAAAATACCTTGATGCAGAAAATTGATAGTATCTCAAAAAGTTGAATAGAACTGCCGAGACGAGTTCTGCTAGACCTATAGCAGACTTCGAGACGCTTAAACTGGCGAACAAAAATTGGTATATACCTTTGGCACAAAAAGACGAAATAGCTTGCACAAGCGCTATGATAGTGCATTCGGAGGTCGAAACGAGCTTAGATTGCGATTTCGGCACCACACAGCAAAGTTGTTTTGATCTCAGAAACACGATGAGTATGCTCACCAAAATTCATGCGATACTAAGACTGCAAACGGAGGAGTGTCAACGGTGCCCTAGATGAAGCGACGACCTGCTCTAATACCAATTGTTGGAGTTAGACGTCTGTGCAAGCACGCGAACAACACAAGGAAGAAGAAGAAGCTTGGAGCAAAAATTGCCTCACCCAGAAGCACTTGCTTCCAATTGATGCGTTCTTGTAGTAGAAAGATTTTTTCAAGAATCTGCAAGATTGAGGCAAATTTGGGGCATGAGAAGAAAATGTGTCCCAAATCCTCAATGTTGTGATGGAAGCTTTTACACCATGATGGAACCCCACAAATTTTGCTAGCATTTACATTGGTACAAATTCCTTGGTGGAAGATTTGCCACAAGAACCAATTTCTTTATCTCAATGATGGGGTGCGAGAGAGACATGAACTTTAGATACCATCGCAAGCTCTTCCAAGTAAACCACCACTTCTTATTAAGTGTGATATCATAGTCTTGATTCTCCTTGATTCTACGAATTTTGTTCAAGCTATTACGGTTGTGCCAATCCATTGGCCAGTTTTTTTATTCTAGAGGTGTTTGGAATATCAAAAACCCTTGTTCCAAAGCTTTTAAGATTTTAAAAGGTTCCATGGCTCCACAACTCTGATGCCCTTGATAGGGAACAAAATTGAGTCATTCTGGAGAGAACCCTTGACTTCGAGTAGATCATGATGAAGGTTTGTAAAATCCGAACATGTTTTTACAATGTCTTCAATCAGCCTTTTTGCTCCCACGTTTCCAAAAGAAATTCCAACACATTGAAGTAACAACATAGGATTCTAAGGAAGCAAGAGGCTATCAAGTGTCTAGTCCTACCCATTTTGGTTTGGGAGATAAATAGAAGCAATGACAAAGGCAGGTGACCCACAAAAGGAGTTGCAATCCATTTGGGATGCGGTTCAACACAAACTTCAGTGACAATGTAAGCATGTCCAAACCATTCCTTGTGTGATCAAGCTCTGGATGACTCCAGTACTAGAGGCCGCTGACCAAAGACCTCGTCCATTGGGCAACTCTTCTTTATCTCTTCTTGCTTCCTCCTCATATCCATTTACAAGAGAGTAACCAATGGGGCTTGACTCAAAACAGCGGCATAGAGTCTCTATTGGCGTTAGCCAAGTCATGATGGACAATGTCCTTATCGACCGAGCACACCAAAACCATACCCATTTGAAAAGGGGAAAAAGTAAAGAAATTCCGGAGTATGAGAGTATACCCAGCGATACTCACATAACCGAATCCTATCTTGATGATAGAACAAGGAAAGGGAAGACCAATACTGAAAATATTATGCCTTATGTGCACCAAAACTTGAGATAGACGATCACGTGAAAAAGGGCCATCATGACTTGCTTGACCAACAGCATGAAAAAAAAAATAGAAAGTGACCCAAAAACATGATGATTCTCGCACTCCTTACATCATGGGATACTTGTCCTAGTAGTCCTCAAGAAATAATAGAGAAGATATATATTTGTTTTTATAAAAATGAAGTTGGGCATTAGCCTACTCTCCCGGACTTGTATTAAATAAAGAAAAAGAAAAGTACAAGAGAAGGGGACTAGTGCCCATGGAACCGCCCAAGTCGCAGAAAGAAGGGAAGATCTTACACAGTTGAGATGGCATTACAAAGAAGGTTAATCACCCTCTTGTGACCCTCATGTGGGGCCAACTTGGGTATAAGCTTGTTGTTGATGAAAGGGAGCACTTGATGATGCCTAAAGGGGGGGGGGGGGGGGGGGGGGGGAGATTTCTTGCAGTTAGCGATTCTTTTATCAAGGAGGAAGAATGATTTCTCAATCGACCACTCTTTGGGGGAGTCGCCAAAGTTATGAGCACATCTTTCCTGTTAGATCTTCCATAGGACCTCCCCTCTTATGGAATTCTAGAGAGTCGTGAAGCACCCAATCGCTTCTCCCAACAGCACTTGTTTCCAACTGATATGTTTCTAAAGTCTAATTTTCTTTCCGACAATCTTCGATTTGGGAGTTGGGACAAGTAAACAAGATATGAGAACATCTTCGATGGCCCAATAGCAAAGCTTGCATGAAGGAGGCACCCCAAATATCTTTCTAAAAACTTAGCATTGGTCGAGATTCCACGATGAAGAATTTGTCATAAGAGGACACACTTTTTGATTTCTATGAGAGGGCGTCGGATAGCCATGAACTTCATGTCCCACTATAGTTGTGTCCACAATAGGCACCACTTCTTGTTAAGGTTAACCTGATAATCAATGATTTCTTTGATGTTCGGGATTTTTGTTAGGCAATTACCATTGTGCCATCTGAGACCAAACGGGCTTGGTGTGTCGTGCCCCATGAGAAGGCGAACTTTAGAGTGGTCCCAAGCAAGATGTCTGCTTTGCAAAGTATTCCATTCTTCATAGGTAATGTTGACGTTAGGGTCAATATCCTTGAAGTTGATACAGTGGTTGGTGTCTTGAATCTAGAGATGTTTCCATTTTTTGAAGCCTTTGTTGCATAGCCTCTTGGCATTTGGAATGTTCCAAAGCTCCACAATCCGGATGCCATGGATCGAGAACCAAATAGAGTCGTTTTGTTTGATACTGGCTACCCACTTCCCATCTTCACTAATCCTTGTGAAGCTTTTGAGTTTATTGCAACTCTTCCATAGGGAGCACACAAGCTCTGAGCCTTTCGGGATGACCGGGGTCGGGGAAAACAAAAGGTTCAAAATATCAATATTCTTCCCATTTGGGAATCCCACGAAAGTCAACATGTTCTTGTTTCTGTACATCAACTTGGCCCATGAGGCTTCCCCATTGCACCACGCCTTAATCATCCGTTTTGCTGCAAGTTTGTTAGCCGTACACCCAATGTCCAGAATGCCAAGACCCCACTATCTCTTTGGCTGGAGCGGATGGACCACTTGATCTTGGGCACTCGCCTCGTATTGTAGTCACCCGTCCAAAGCAAATTTCTACAAATACTTTCCAATTTAGATAGCTCTTGCTCTTTGGGTCTCCAACAAGAGAGGAAGTAAACGGAAGAGGAAATGAGGAACGTGTTGATAACCATTGCACGACGAGCGAGATTGATTTGCATACCTCCCCAATAGTTCAACTAGCTTTTGAATCTCACCACGACCCAGCTCCACGACTACTCCATCGTGATACCAAACCTCAAGGGAATCCAAAGGAGTGGAAAAATTTGGCTATGAGGTACGAGTTGACAGCCATGATCAAAGAGAAGGTCGGATCCCGACAATAGCTCTGAAAGCAGTCTTAGAGTGTTTAATTTTGGATCCAGAGGCTTCACAGAAAGTATCAAGGCACCTCCAAAACGTCTCCAGGCTGGTACTATCGTTGAGGACTAATGCGGTCATACCATCGATGAAAAGTCTAATGCTGATCTAGCCATGGTCATGAGGCAATGGAAGGCCTTTGAAATTACCTGCTTCCACCTCTTGAGTCACCAGTTGGCTAAGCCCTTCCCTGGCAATGGCAAAGAGAAGGGGAGCCAACGGGCACCCTTGTCTAATCGATCTTCTTAGTTTGATCACCCTTGACAGTTGTCAATTATCATTAATTTGAGTCGACGTGTTTCCCAGAAGGGTCGAGATCAACTTGATGAATGTTTTATTGTAGTCGAGATCTTTAAGTGATTGTAAAATATAGTCCCATTCCAGCCTACCATAAGCTTTTTCAAGGTTGATTTTGAGGAAAACCACATCTTGTCTTGACTAATTCGCGAATTCGAGACCTTCCCAAATATCTATAATGGCTTCCAATATTGACGTGTCTTTGATGAAACCTTTTTGATCCTTGCTTAGTTACGCTCTAAGAAGGTTGGAAATTCTGTTGGCTATGACGTTGGCAATGATCTTATATCCCATTTGGAGCATTGTAGTCGGATGCTAGTTCTCAATTTTGTTGTTTTCCCCTTTTTTGTGTATTAACTTGATGATGCCATTGTTGAGACAAGTCGGAAGCGCACCAAACCCCAGTGCCTGTTCTCAGAGCATACGAAGAGGGGTGGCAACCACCAACTTGAAAGACTTAAAGAACTCATTAGTGAGCCTGTCCGGCCTCGGGCGTTTACCACTAAGGAGGCCTTCAATGATTTCTTCTTCCGAGATGGGAGCATCCAGCAAGCAATGAAGGTTGTGTGGGATCCTATGAGAGATACCCTAGATATTGATTTCGAACTAACTTTTAGAGAAGATATTGATTTCGAACTAACTTTTAGATTGAATGTTTTTCTTTCGTTTTTTCTTTGTTTTCAAGTTTTTCTTCCTCTTTTGTGTTTCTTTTGTTTGTTCTCTCAACTTGTTCTTCTTTGCATTTTAGTAGAGTTCTTTGAGATGAGTAACATCAAGCTAAACGAGAGAAGAGAAACAACCTCTAAGGAAAAAGAAACCCTTAAAATAAGAAACAACAAAGCCAACTAAAGTGAGAGAGTGATACCTCTGCAATCCAGGTCCTTGAGTCGTCCACATTCGCTCAAATCCAGACGTTGCAGTGACGTCGCATTGAGAGCTAAGCTCTTTAACTCTGGGCAGCACGTGATAGTGACGTGTTCTAAGTTTCGTAGCGGGGCCTGCAAATTTTTATCCTTACATTTAAGTGCAAACATGTTGTTCCATAACAAACGGCAAATATAACACTCCTCCCACTCACGTCGTCCACACTCTCAAGGCTGCCGACCATATCGGAGAAAGGTCCTCTGTCCAATCCAATCTCCCTTTGCATATTCAGACTCAGTCTCCGGAGGGTCGTGGGAAGGAAGGAAAGAGTGGTGAGAGAGTAGCAGCGATCGAGGATGAGATGTTGCAACGACGAAAGACCTGCGTTATATGCCAATGCAAAAAGGTGACGCTAGTTAGAGCAAAAGTTTTAGGTTCTGTGGTGATTGAATAACACGTGAACTTGTACGCTTCTTGATTCCACCATTTGTTCAACACTTTTGCAGCATCCACGAGGAAACAAAAGCATGCACGATCTACAAACGCAGCGAACACGATTTAGGAACACAATGAGAAAAAGAAAACGTATTAGGCTTAACTTCTTCAGAGCTCATATAGGAAAATTTTACTCCAAAAAGCTCTTATCAATCTAATATATATTTTTTTCCTGAAGTTAAATCGATTGTCTTCCTTAATCCAAAGGTGGGTTCGCAGTTCTTAGTATGATCAACAGGGCAAACAAAACTTTTTGACAAAAGTCTTCATTCTAGTGGATATCTAGGAACTCAGATAACCTCTTCCTTGTAGCTGCTGCAAAACCAAGTACTCTTACCCTATTTCCTTAAAAATTTAACTTGAACGTCTTTAGGCTTGTTGTCTCACTCCAGAAAGCATTGAATTGACGCACGGCTTCGAGGCCCGATTACGCACAAGCACCAAGAACAAGAAGAAGGAGAAGCTTGGGAGCGCAAGATGTAATCTATTACTATCTTTGGAAGGTAGAAATATATAAAGCCCAGTCATAAATGTAGGAGAAGGAACATCCAGCTCCTGGGAATCGCCAATGTTTTTTGAATTTGGATAAAGAAGACTCTAGAAAAATGTACCTAACAACCAAATCAGCCCAAACGTTTGTGAGAGACACACACACACAGACACTTGTGCACATAAGAGTGTCACAACATCCGACCAAATACGCGGAACACTCCTTGCAAAATTTAGTCCATCAACTTCATTGAATATATCAAAGAAATGAAAAAAAGAAAGATATCTTCATTGAAGAAAGAAAAAAAAAAGATATATTGTACATTAAATAAAAAATATGAAGGTTTTGAAGACATTGATGGAGAATTGAGTGGTCCATAAAAGAACCTGGATGAGTACCTTGGAATGCGCTCTTTTGGGAGTGCAACAATAACAAAGGAATATTCAGATGATATGAAAAGAAGAATTGGCGCAAGACTAAGGAGATCTCAGAGGATGCAAAATTTATTTTAGTGACTAACATATAGTAGCTACATGGCTTTTCATCATGGTTACTACACTAAGGTAATATGAGATGTTGAACCTTCTTGTTTTGAAGATGCAATTGAAAATGCAGATTGGGAGGAAGCTATGAATGAGGAGAGAGTTGAACTTTATGCTAATGAAACATGGAAGTTGGCTCCATTGCCACAAGGAGAAAACCATAGGTTGCATGTGGGTTTCCAAATGAGAAAATTTCCACCTTGTAGATAAAATGGCTACTCATTAAATACCTATTGCATTTGTTACAAAAAGTGGATGAATTTTGCATCATATGGCTGTAAAGAATGCTTTATTACATGGAAATTTGTAGGAAGAAGTATACATGGACTAGCCACAACGATATAGTGTGTGCTCCTCTCTTCATGTGTGACAATGTTTGAGAGCTCTCTTCCTTTTCTCCTTTCTTTTGACATACAAGACACCTACAAATCACTATTAGACACTAAAAATAAGTGTTCTATATTACCACGTGATATGTATTGGTGACTACAAGTCTTATGTGATTGTCACTATACTGAAGAATAAGGCTATCACTAAACTAAACTATAGAAAGATGGATTAATTACAGTCTCAAAATGTATTTCATTGTAGTAAATAACTATGGTTTAGTATTGAATGCTCAATGCAAAAGAAATATGACATAATATAGAGCTTTTATATGAAAGAAATTATATCAACATAAAGAAACCATAAATCCCCATAGAAACATATCTTGAGCATGTTTTCAAGTAAAACATTACTTTCACTATCTTGTAGATGCTTGAGCTTTTCAATAAACATATTTCTAGGAATGTTCTAATGTGACCTTTTGAAATTAACTTATATCAACATAAAGAGACCATAAATCCCCATAGAATCATTTCTTGATCATGATTTAAAGTAAAAAATGACTTTCAATATCTTGTAGATGATTGAACATGTAAGTAAACATTTTCCTTGGAATCTTCTAATGTACCTTTTTTATCTTATCGTAGCCTATGCCTCACCTATAAACTCATGATTAGTTGTTGATTTGAAGAAAAGAAACTTGACTCGCATGAAAACTTAATGTGAAAAACATCACCACGTTTACGTGTTCTTTATTGCATCCTCTTCATGTGTTTCTCTTCACTTCTACATCCACTTCATGCTAGAAATTTCTATCGTTGGGTTCATTTTTCCCTTCCTACAGTGGTCAATATTCAAGCAGCTCATCTTCTCTTGGAAACAAAAAACTCACGTTGTAGCTTCGTTAGTAACCATATTTTCATAGCCTAAACGCAAGATTTTAATAAAAGAACCGAAAAAAATCTCACATACTTTCTACCACTACGTTTCACACAATAATTCTATTTCTTGACACTTGTGCACCATAATTCCTTTAACACTTGGCACCAAGTAGTGTACTCCTTAAAAATGTTGGAGTTTGAGGTCTATAAAGCATGTGAACAACATAAGGAAGAAGAAGAAGCTTGGAGCACAACACACAATAATGAATGTATTACCAAGTGAATGTACAGGAATAAGTAACCCATTAGAGTTAAAAGCATATATACAAGAAGCACATCTCACAAGCTTGAATTGTAGAAAAATGAATGTACAACGCATCTCACAAGCTTGAATTGTAGAAAAATGATTTTTGTACTAAATACCAAATTAGAAAGATAATATGGAATACCAAAATACTTTGATATTGAAGAAAATGTACCCAGATAACCAAATGGTAAGTCCCCATGGAATGTGTGGTGTGAGGGCTCCATAGCTTCCACACACAAACTAAGAAGACTAAGTAACTAGACTCATAATAGGAAGAGAGATGCACCTTCCACCCAACCAACCCCTCCAATATATAACTCTAAGTACAAGGGGGTAAGTCCCTCTCAATGGGACATGTGTAAATTCCATCACATGGGCTCCTAAGGTAGTCACATGGTTAAGAAATCACATGAAATCACATGGCTTCTAAAAGAAGACTCTCCAAGCTCTCATGTACAAACCAACTGGGTAGGAGAAGTTTCCAATCAAGCCTAAGGTACTCAACCTTATAGAATTAGGCCTAAGGTTCAAGATTCATTTAAACGGGGTAAAGGTTTCACACCTAGAAAGACACGGATTCTACCCCTTAAACCCATGTAATTATATAGCATTCTCTTTCCTCCTCCTAAAAGAAATTTTTTCTTAAAAAATGAGTGGAGATATATGCCTTAGGGTATTCCCTCGTGCCCCATATTCCATCCCAAGGATCATGGTCTTAATCTCTCTAATTCCACCTCTTATTTTGTAAGGGGAATTCTATCCCAACTAACTAGTAAAAGAAGAGAATCCATGTGTGGTTTGATCCCTACCCTAATCATTCAAGGCTTTATCTAGTTTTGCATATGATATAAGAACGAGTTGAAAATGCAAAGTATGGAAAGAATGAAAAGGGTGGAACAGAACCTCTTTGCCTATTTCCTTGTTTAAGGTATGTGCCAACCAAGCTTCCATACGCCAACATGTGAATAAGGTTGACACAAAGTTTCTTCACCTAGATTGCTATCTTGGTCCATCTTTATGCACCACTAGTGCATGAACCTAGCAAAATAGATGAATGGAGCTTAAGATTTTCCTTATCTGATTTAGTTATCAAGGAAAAATCCATCTTGTTTTAAAAGGAATATGAATATTTCATAATCCCTCCTAAATCACTTCATGTTATGTGTACACATACTCTGTTCTTTTAGGTTTAGTAGAATGGATGGGTTTAACTATTTATAATTTCGCTCCAAAATAGAGGAGAATCTATGTTCATAATTCCTTGCCTAAACAATAGAATGGTATAGGTGGATTATATATCAAATTTCTAATAGGATATAACATCCTCTTCACTTTTAGAGAGAATTTGAATAGCTTATTTAAAGTGGGTTCAATATTCTTTCAAAATTCATCCACTTTAAGAAGCTAGAACCCATAGGGATCAATCTAACTATTTAAGACTCCAACTCGTCAAAATCTATTTTGCTTCTTCTTTTAAAAAGATTAAGATCTTTATAAATATGTCCCTAGATGGGAACTTATAGTGTAAAAGATCGTGCTATCTTCAATACCTAATCCTTACAGATCTTTAGTTGCATCTCAAAACTTAATTTTCTTTTTGTGTTCCTTCTAACATTCTCTCCTTTGTATTCTAGATCTGGTCTAAAATGTCTTATATTGACATCCTAATTAGACCTCTCTAATTCTTTTTGTTGACTTGAACTATCAAGTATCTAGAGGATGATGTTTCTCATCATTCTTTCAAGCTTGTCCTAAGACCATCTTTATGTTCCTTGAACTCCAAGTCATGACTTTCAGATGAAGCTTTTAGAGCTTGGACTTTTGGAGTTTACCCTAAAGCTCCAAGAAGTTGAGCGTCGCTTCATTTGTAATTCTCTATAAGAGATAGATCCTTAGGTATCTTGATGGAAGAATTCTTCTTCCCTTTGAGATGATAATTGAAGAAGATGGCTATTCCTAAACATTATCTTCTTGATGTATTCGATGGGATCATGAGTTCCTTTTTCTGTTGGGCATCAAGAAAAAGTACTGAATGGGAGTACCCACCATCCCATACTAGTGGGTCCTTCATCCAATCCACATATATGTCTTTATACCTTCTCACCTCTTTGTCATTTTTTATGCCCTTCATTTGCTACCATCCATGGTACAAAATTATGAGAGCAAGGGCTAAGGTGTTTGGATACACCACAACTAATCGCACTTTAATATTTAATTAACCATTAATGTGGTGTGACTGATCTTATCAACCTTAAAATTTGACTTGATCTTTAACCTACTTGGGTCTTTTTACTTTTCTTCTCTTCTTTAGCCAAAATAAGAGATAAGACTAGGTCTTTCTTGAATAGATCCCTTTTCTAGATATTGTGTTCAATTTTTTACCCATGAGTTTTATTAGGGGATGTGACTTCTATGCTTGATAAGAAACTATTTTCTTTAGGTCTTATCTATTAGAATCCAGAACTTAATGTTGTGTTATCCCATGAAGCATCAAGATGCCTTTAGGATTATGTTTTTTAGCTCATCCAACTTCATTTCCTTACCCACTTTGGATCTGTACAATCCTTATGGTGTATAAAAGTGTTATCTTGCCTTCAGGTTCTTTGAGAACTCCCAATCCTTGAGAGCATCTAGTGGGAAGATGCAATGAAAGATGTATGACGCACTACAATAAAAGGAAGTAATTAGAATCTAGCAACATCTTTCCTATCTTGTCCCTAGAAATATCTTATTTGGCTTTTTAAAGCATAAGATATAGGTTCTTGGGGACTTTCTCCCCTTCATAAGAGTTGTGATCTTCAAACACTGCATGAACTTTAATTGCAACTTGTGCTCTTTCTATTGCTCTTTCGAAGTTGAGAGAGTTTATTTTCAATCTTTTATTGTCCCCCCCCCCTCCCCCCCCCAGTTCAACGAACTATTCAGAGATTTTAATTCTCCTCCAAGCTTTTTAAACAAATGTCCCAAAGTTTCAAGTTTGGATTACTTGTAAATTCAATTTTTGATACCACCAAATGTACTTAAGTGGTAGTGTAAACCTAGATGACCCATACCATCTAACTGACACTTCTAATTTAGTAAAGTTGAGTTTGAATTGGATCTTTGGATCAGACCTTGTTTTATTCCAATCAAGTAAGAGCTATTACTTCTTAGACTTGTAAGTGTCATTTCCATTGGGAAGCATAACCATCGCTCATGTCACATTGAAATTAAGTCTTAGTTGTAGTTTTAACTTGACAAGAATTGTCTCAAAAAATGACTTTTTAATTATTTCTTGAATCAAATGTACTCTAAAAGATCTTTTTTATGTCACTTGATAATATAGCTAGTTTATATCTCAACTAGATAACATCTTTTTTGACACAATGAATAATTTGAACAAAGAACAGTTAAATTGCCAATCAAATCATTATATTTAAGTAGATGGTAATGTTCTTTTACATTTTGATTGGTCCTTTCCTTCTAGGAAACTAGACAATGGTATTTAAGGTTTATTACAACCTTTGAGTTTTACCTTCTCTTCAAGTCTAGAAAAATGGAAACCTCTGAATAGTTCTTTAGTTCTTGCAAAGGAAGAACTTTCTTGAATAGGAGAACCAATACTTCAATCTTTGAAAACTATTTATTATCTTATTTCTTCTTCCTTAGATCTTGACAATATCCGGTCTAATTTACCATCATTGCATTGTGGTTTTTAGAAGAGAGAAAATTTTGTATTAGTACCTTAATTCTATGGCTTTGTTGATGAGGCATACCATGGGATTTTAGGGAATTTGAAGTTCCATAAGAGGGATCTTAAGCTAAAGGTATTTTAGTATTATTTTTTTTTTTATTACCAAGCCAACAATAAAAGAATTAAATGGTTTAAAGTGGTGAATTGGCCTCATCACCATTATTCCTAGAACCTAATAGATTCAAATGTTACTTAAGATTAACTTAAGGAATTTAATCTCCCTCTCATTTCAAAAAACCCGTGTGATATTCCCCATATGTATACCAGTGTATGCCAAATGCTTTCACCGAAAAGGTGTAGCATGCATAAGCTTTGGAAACTGAACCCCTCCTTAAACCATGGTAAGTTCCAAGTTTGAAACTTTGTACATTGAAAGGATGGTGCAAAATTTCCATGCATAATTTCCATGCATCTTTTTATCTGTAAGTTGCAACAATGCATTCATCATAAACCATGACCATACTTATGCACATACAATTTTTTGTTTCCTTAACCATGTGGAGTTGATGCACAATGTAAATAATCTGCATGATTAATTGTGTATGTGACCAAGCGAATAAGGCCACCTTAATCTATGCATCCATTTTCAAATGCATTTCTATTCATGACATGAATTGCATGTTCTTTGGTCTGTAAGGAAAAGAAAAGGGGTGCAAATACTTATTTGGAAATTAAGCATCATCCATCTATTCACTTTACTTGAGTTTTCTCATGGTGATAAAGTAGACATGAGCCATCCCATCTCGTCCAATGTTGAAGTTATCCTTGGGCATTATGATATTGACTTGTGTGCCCATAAGTGTTCATTTACCTTTAATGAAATCATGCATCTATGCATGCATTTTTTAAGGGTACAATCTGTATACATAGTTCATTAGATGTCAAAAACATGTACCCCTTACTCGTGAAAACCGAAATTTATGAAAAGAACCTTGCTTCTTATATAAGTATTTTTATTTTGCAGAGAGTTTCGATTTCTATATGAGGAGCAACACACATCATACATATATGATGAAAATTAGAGTATGTAAATACTTTTCCTAAGCTCCCATCGTGTTCCTTGTGTGCTCCTTGGATCATATTTCTTTTGTCTTTATGCTGGCCTCGTAGTGCATAGCTTAAAAAATGGATATCTTCTTCTAAAATACTTAAAAGAAAACTTGTCTTGTGTTTTAAGTAATTATTCATGTAATAGCAAACATGAAGAAAGAGAGAAGAAAAAGAAAAAATATGGTTATTCTTCTAAGTTCATTTGGAAAACCCTTATAATCTTCCTTGATCATGGTTTCCCTTTTTAAGCGAAGATACTCTCTATATTCTCTATGAGAGCTGTTACTAGATTATTCTTCCTCAACAATAATTAAGGCTACTTATAAAATATAGATAAATCATTATAAGTAAATGATCTCCATGTTTTTATCCGATGGCTCTGGAGAGCACCCACTTACTTTATAAACTAAAACAAAACTACTTCAAAAAATCTATAAGAAACAGTTTAGAGAAACCTTACATTCACTACAACATACCAAGGGTATACCGACATTCGGCATACCAACGGTCCGCGTCGGTGTCGGTAAGACCCTTGGAAGATTTGGGAAAACCGCTTAGCCTCGGAACAATTGCGTCGGTATGAGCACTGGTATAAGCATCGGTAAGTTACTGGAAATTATCGATGCTCATATGGATGCTCATACCGATGCTCGGTTTTTAACCGGGTGCAGGAGCAAACATTTGACATTTCGGGCATTTTGAACTTAGATCTTCTATTGTCGACTTTGCGCGCATGAACAACATATCTCTGTTTATTTGGGGGGTCCCGTGGGCACTAGTCCCCTTCTCTTGTACTTTTCTTTATTTAATTCAAGTCTGGGAGAGTAGGCTATTGCCGAACTTCCTTTATATTAAAAAAAAAACATATCTCTGTTTGTCACTCTTTCTCTCTTTCTCTCTCTCTCTCTCACTCTCTCTCTCCCCTTCCCTCTCTCTCTCTCCCCCTCCTTCTCTCGCTCTCTAGATCTAAGCACACCTCTATCTTTCAAGATCTGATGTTTTCGTAAGTATATCACACATACTGTAGCACTCTTTTTTCTTTCTTTATGTTTTGTTCTATTCTAATATATTCTCTCATTAATTTTGCAAGAGATTTTGGGATCAAGTCTTTGGAAATTCAACGAAAGACAAGTTTAAGTGGATTTTGACGACCACGATTCAAACAACTACATCGATGTAAGTGATTGTTTTGTTTTTAATTGACATAGAGATATATATAGATACATATATATATATATATATATATATATATATATATATATATATATATATATATATATATATATATATATATATATATATATATATATATATACATACATACATACACACTCACATATGTATAAACACACACATGCATATCCATACACACATACACACATGCATATGCATACACACAATGCATATGCATACACACAAATCATATGCATACACAAATGCATATGCATACACACATACACAATGCATACACACATACACAATGCATATGCATACACACATGCATATGCATACACACATACACAATGCATATGCATACACACATGCATATGCATACACACATGCATATGCATACACACATACACAATGCATATGCATACACACAATGCATATGCATTCACACATACACAATGCATATGCATACACACATGCATATGCATACACACATATACAATGCATCTGCATACACACAATGCATATGCATACAGACAATGCATATGCATACACACAATGCATATGCATACACACATGCATATGCATACACACATACACAATGCATACACATATACACAATGCATATGCATACACATATGCATATGCATACACACATATACAATGCATATGCATACAAGCATGCATATGCATACACACATACACAATGCATACACACATACACAATGCATATGCATATACACATGCATATGCATACACACATATACAATGCATATGCATACACATACAGAATGCATACACACATACACAATGCATATGCATACATGCATACACACATGCATATGCATACACACATACACAATGCATATGCATACACAATGCATATGCATACACACATGCATATGCATACACACATGCATATGCATACACACATGCATATGCATACACAATGCATATGCATACACACATACACACATGCATATGCATACACACATGCATATGCATCCACACATGCATATGCATACACATGCATATGCATACACATGCATATGCATACACATGCATATGCATACACATGCATATGCATACACATGCATATGCATACACATGCATATGCATACACATGCATATGCATATGCATACACATGCATATGCATATGCATAAAAAAAATGCATATGCATACACAATGCATATGCATATGCATACACACATGCATATGCATACGCACATGCATATGCATACACATGCATATGCATATGCATACACACAATTCATATGCATACACAATGCATATGCATACATAATGCATATTCATATGCATAAAAACATGAATATGCATACACACATGCATATGCATACACACATGCATATCCATACACACATGCATATGCATACACATGCATATGCATATGCATACACATGCATATGCATATGCATACACAATGCATATGCATACAAACATGCATATGCATACAAACATTCATATGCATACAAACATGCATATGCATACAAACATGCATATGCATACAAACATGCATATGCATACACACATGCATATGCATATGCATACACATGCATATGCATACACATGCATATGCATATGCATATGCATATGCATACACACAATGCATATGCATACACAATGCATCTGCATACACACAATGCATATGCATACACACAATGCATATGCATACACAACACAATGCATATGCATACACACATGCATATGCATATGCATACACAAAATGCACATGCATATGCATACACACATGCATATGCATACACACATGCATATGATACACACAATGCATATGCATACACAATGCATATGCATATGCATACACATGCATATGCATATGCATACACACAATGCACATGCATATGCATACACATGCATATGCATATGCATACACATGCATATGCATACACATGCATATGCATATGCATACACATGCATATGCATATTCATACACATGCATATGCATATGCATACACACATGCATATGCATACACACAATGCATATGCATACACAGTGCATATGCATACGCAATGCATATGCATACACACATGCATATGCATATGCATACACAATGCATATGCATACACAATGCATATGCATACACAATGCATATGCATACACAAAATGAATATGCATACACAATGCATATGCATATGTATACAAACATGCATATGCATATGCATACACACAATGCATATGCATACACACATGCATATGCATACAAACAATGCATATTGATATGCATACAAACATACATATGCATACACACATGCATATACATACACACATTGGATCAGATGGGATCTTCACATTGGATCAGATGGGATCTCCACGTACACCTTGGGGAGCGCATGACCATGAAGACTCCAAAATATATCACATACGTAATGGAGCACCAGTCATGGATGCAGCTGGGAAGTCAATGCGTCAGCACATATAACAGCTTTGATCCATAGAGTTTGGACATTCTGTAATGTTAAAATGGAGCGAACAAGATAGTGATTCTAAAAATTATATCACACAATGCATATATGAAGAGTACCAGCCAACACCTGGGAATCCTATTGTGAGTTCAGAATGGATTCAGCATACAACATGCGAGGTGATGTCTCATCGATGGTTTGAAGCTTGCGATGCTTTTAGAGCAGGCTTACCGAAGCTTGTGTGGTTAGATTGAAGAGTGGGAATCGATTCAGGATGATGAGCAACATACTCGTGATCGATATCGTCAACAGAGAGATGCGACGGCCACACGTTTGGATATGGTTGGAAGGTTGCATTTAGGTAGCACGGCATACGACAATATGCGCTACCAATTTGTAAGTATGATGTTAATTATTGAATTTGTTTGTGTTCAACACATCATGTATGTTCATCTAACAGTTTTCATATTTATTATACGAGTTGGCAGTGGGTCGTCCTCCGACGCGAACCAAAGAATCTTATGGATATCGTCATGGATTGGCTGCATTGTTGCAAGACTTAGACGGATGAGGTGCAATCATTTCATGGGAGAATCTATGATTAGATAAACTTATAGCTTGGTTTCATATTTTTAGTTGTTGTTTATAAATGTCATGTCAATTTGTCTCATTTTACACATATGCTTTGTTGCAAGATTGCAGGTGTAAATGTTTTGATCCCCTTGCATATATGTATGGTAGTGCTTTGCCACAATTTTGTATTAAAATCCTATGTGGCAATGATGTACCATAATTTTGTATTTGATTCCTCTATGGAAGTGCTTTGTCACATTGCCACAATTTTGTATTATAGTCCTATGTGGCAATGATGTACCATAATTTTGTATTTGATTCCTATATGGAAGTGCTTTGGCACACTCTTGTACATCCTTCATTTATGGAATATAAAACTTTTTGTACATGATTCATGGTTCATTTTTTCTCATATAAAATCATGTTTTGGTTGCCATTAGAGTGCATAACACATGTACTCAGTTTAGAGTTGGGAAGAGTGTATTGTCTTTTGCTAAACAACATCATGGTGTAGCAAAAGACAACATACTCTGCCCGAAAAAATTGTGCAGATATGGTCGTTGGTATGGGCATCGGTATGCCCAATACAGTCGTTGGTATGGGTGAGGTACACCCAGTAGGGTCGTTGGTATAAGCGCAGGTATGAGCACCGATATTACCGACGCTCATATTGACGCCCGTACGGACACCCTCACCGGCGTTATGTTTTCGACGCCCATACCGACCCTGACACCGGCATCGCGAAAAAATTATGCCCATTCATTTTCCTCGGTAGCAGCGTCCGTATACCCTCGATATGTTTTAGTGATTGATCAAGAAAAAAAGACAAAAGCATCTTTATGACTACCCTTTCTCTCCATCTCATAATTGTGCCTAGAATCATTACTACAAAAATGAAGCTTATGCGATTTTCTCCTCAAATCAATTCATGCGGCAAAGCACATATGTCTAAATGAAAAGAGGAATCATAAGCCCTTCTCATGACTGCAAGTTGACCTTGTTGAAAATTTGGATAGTTCTGAACATAGATCAGAGGTAGCTTCCGTCTATCTAATTGTGTGTTGTACCAGATTTCTCTAGTCCAAGAGATTGTATATCCCATATGAAATGGCTAGAAAGTCATCATCTAAGACCCGTCAAAAATGCTTCTTACGTAAAACCAAAGAACTGAAAGAACAAAATTAAGGATGACTTACCTCTAGAGCAACGACGTCAATTACTGGGATCTCGGCGCAGCATGTGGGGCATATATCCGGTATATCACATACAGAGAGAGTGAGAGGGCTTCATATAGTAAACGATCATAATCTATTTAGCATCTCGTAAGGAAGGAGGGACTCCGTAGCTGTCTGATGAATTCACACCTGCACGTCAGAATGATGCGGGTGCTTGCCTTGGCTGCCCGATGGGTGATTGAGGTAGCTATGATGGCAGAGTTTTCCATACTTCGTAATAGAGGATCCCATTAAGCCCTTTTGCAACAAAAAGAGGCTCATGAGAAATTATTAGAAGCCTCAAATAAAAAAAAATATCGAGTTAGAAATGTTGGCCACGTGAATAATTAGAAATTTAAAATCTCATGGGAGCAAAGGCGACCTCAATCACTATGAGAGAAGCTAGAGAATCACTGTGAAAGCTCCATAGCTCCCACACACAAACTAAGAAAACTAACTAGACTCACACTAGGAAGAGAGATGCACCTTCCATCCAACCAATCCCTCCAATATATAGCTCTAAGTCCAAGGGGGTAAGTCCCCTTCAGGGGGACATATTTATCTTCCATCACATGGGTTCCTTAGGTGGTCACATGATTTTCAATCCTAGGAGATCACATGAAATTACATGGCTTCTTAAAGAGGACTCTAAGATCGCACATACAAACCAAGTGGCTATGAGAAGCATCCAATGAAGCCTAAGATACTCAACCTTAGAGAATAAGCCCTAAGACTCAAGATCGATCTAAATGTGGTAGATAAACCATAAATCCCAAGGGTTTTTCCACACCTAGAAACTCAAGGGTTCTACCCTTAGACCCATGTAAATAATTTTTTGATAAACTTTTAAAGTGAAAGATGACTTTTGATATCTGGCAAAGGACTAAACCTATAAATGAATTTCCCCCCTAAAAGCTTCCACTACATCCTCTATGAATGCACGTATCTAAGCACACACTTATTGAATTCACTTTTTCCTGCCTCAAGTGACCCTCTTCTCGTTTCAAAAGTACCTCACCTTTTGATTTAGTTTTATAACCATATTCAGGGATAAAGGAAAGCTACACCTTTTTAATATGCTCAGAATGAGATAGATGTTGGGGTTTTTCGGAGACTATTAGATCTAGTATTTAGCATCACACCTCTTACATGTTTTTGGCATCCAAATGCTTGTATGTACTTCTTAATCACCACAATATATTCTAAGAAAAGAAATATGCAAATGAGCAATAAATGTTTTGAATCCATTTCGAGCCTTCTTAGAATCTATAAACTATAATTAAAACACCTACCAAATACAATTGATATCAGATCCTCAAGCCTAAAACTACATATTTTATTTCTAAATGTTTTTGTGGTATTTAGGGTATTATGCATTATTTTTTTCTCATGCTCACCTATAATTTTGCTAAACTCAAGTGGCATGAACTCCCCTTTAATAAAAATCATGGGTCAGAGTAAATAAAAAATGGACCTTTCACTACGGAGAAACTATCTTTTTTACCAGCACTCATTCTAACATATTTTTCAAATAAAAACATATTTTTCAAATAAAGAAAGTTGTATCTTACCAAGATTGAAGCTCTACCCTAACGTTTTATAAGGTTATTCAATTGCTAGGAGAAGATTACGGAATGTTATTATTCTTTAGGCATAGAGGACTACAAAAATATTAATAATTAAAAATTGCACTCCAAAATTATGTTGTGTTCATCTCTTGTAAGTTCTGAAATCAAGGTGCATGATCATCCATAGACTTTTCATTGTTTGTTTTGTTATGCAGCCAATGAAACAACATTCTACATCATGCAAGAAAATTCGCAATATATTGCATAGCCTTTTGCAATCTATTCATTCGGCCTTGAGTACTGCTCCTGTGGCCTTGCTAATTTATAAAAGCCATTTTAGTAGTTTCTGTTAAAATATGATCCTTTTTCCCCTCATCAATGATCTAATGGTCTCCCTTAGAACAAAGATAAGCCTATGGACTAAGGAAACTCTAGAATTGAATCATGTCACTTGAGGAATCTGTGAGAATTTTGTTCATTTGATTATTAAAGAATCATTGTCGAATGCGCTAGACCTCGCATTTGGGAGCTTAAAGTTATTGTTAAGTGGCATATTTAACTTCTCACAAGTACGTGGCTCATATATAGCTCTATTGTTTCCGCGCCCTACTGGTTGAATCCAAAAGATTCTAGATGGCCTTGTGGATTTTATGGTACTAATCTATTGCATGATCAACCTATAGCAATTTTTCTACTTACTGAGCCGTTGCTCAATGAAATTCTTAGTATGAGGTTATTAGTCCCATGTTATCATGCATACTTCAAATTCTTGAGAGTCCAAGAGCCCTCACCAATGGGAACATTTTCAAATAAAATCTATAAAGAAGGCTTCCACACTTCATAAGCACTAATGTCATCTATATGGATGCACCACCTCTACCCAATCATAGGCCTAGAAACTAGAGTGGCATGTTTTAAATTTTCAAAGTGAAACTTGAATAAATTCCTATACATGCACATAAATTGCAACCTTCTGTACTTAGTTTATTTCATTCCTTACTCTATGAAACGTTATTTCTCTTTGGCTTAGAAAACAAAACTCTCAATGCATGTGTACTGTATGTACTTGTGGAGGAACTCAAAGAATGAACTAAAAAGAACAGGGGAGCTCAAAAGAAGTGCATTCAATGGAATCTAGCTCTATAGGATGTGAGCAAAGCACCATTTTGAGTTACATAAATCGGAACACCCGTGTTTCGGATTTAAGGATACTTATACCAAAAGATATCAATCAAATACTCGTCACAAAATCCATGGAAAAATATGTACTTGGATAGGGATGAAACGAGGTGTATGGTCATGATCACTATTAGTACACTAATTACATAAGAAGCTTGATTCTGGAAAGTTTGACAAAACATTACCACAACTATCTAAACCTTGGGGAAATGGAGGATGCATTGGATTGCATGGCCTAGAGTTTTTTATTACATCTAGAAAAACCGGATAAATGGAGTATATTGAAAAAAGCACGAACCACAAGAAAAAATGCTTTGTACTCGCAACGCCACTATTTTTACGAATAGTGTGAATCTAGAAAAGACGATAATAATACATTCAAAGTAGTACAAGGAATTTTTGAGGATATGTGCCTCTCGACCCAAAGCATATGACTTCTCGTATGAATCCCAACGCTTTTAAAGATAAGGTTTAAACAAGTCCTGATTTATAAGGTATTGGCAATCAAGCACCCCCAAGCTTCGGAACTATTGGTGGACTTTCATTGGTGCCAACTGCATCACTACTGGAAAAGATGAGATATTAGTATCAATCACCCAAAGATGAATTTTGAATCCGCCTCATAATGTTCAAAGACTTGGTTAAAATTTGTTAAGATAACATTTCATTAGGTTAGGTGCAAGATGACAGCGCTCCAATGTAAAGGTTCAATGAAACATGGTCGGACGGAATCCGTCAAAAGACAAAATGAAAGAAGCTCCTTAAAATCCGTTTACTTTAAAATATTCGCGAGTGAAAGTGAAAGTGCTACCTCTACAATGCAAGTCCTCGAGTCGACCAGATCCGCTCAAATCCAATCGTTGCAGTGATGTCGCGTGGAGAGCTAACCTCTTCAACATTGGAGAGTCCTGCAAAGTGAGCTCTTGTAGGTTTGGTAGAAAAAACTGCAAAGATAAACACATTGTTGTGAGCTAACGTACGAGAAGATACGCAGAGATATAACACTCCTCCTACTTACATCTTCCACACTCACAACGCTGCATAATCTCCAACTCAATGTTGAGAGGGTTGTGGGAAGGAAGGAAAGTCGTGTGAGAGAACTGCAGCCATCGAGGATGAGGTGTTGCAACGACGAAAGACCTGTCTCATATGCATGCCAAAAAGTACCAGAGACAATTTTTAGATGCTGCTTAGATCAACGAATGCGTTGAAGAACATATAATTTTGCATGCTTCTTAATTAAACGAATCATCCAATACTTGCGCACCTCCATGCAAAAGTAAGAACGTGCATAATCTACAAATGGAATGAACAGACCATGTATTTCGTCACAAAATAGAAACGTGCACGATATATCGTAAAATAGAGGCAAGCATTAATGACGGCGCATAAGAAGCCGCATGTAAGAACATATGCTCAATGAAAAAGCCAAGCCCGTGTGTTACTCTCTCTCTGCTTGTCTCCATCACCATGTCTGCACGTACAGCTTCGCCACATAGCTGATGCGCAACTCCACACAATAGGTACCGTAGCCAATGTAGTCGCATCTGCCACCAAGACTACCGTTCTTTTGCTTCGCCAAAACATATCGTTCGCCATTCCAATTAGAAGCGCACATAGTTTGACCATTCGCTTTGCGGAAACACCAAACTCGTTTGTGGAGAGACGTGTGCTAGAAGCCTCTAAGGATGCTCCCATTCATTCCTGAATATTCTCATTGGGGACGTCAAAATCTTTGAGTCCATAAAACATAGATAGAATAGGTGTGAACAAATCATCAAATATCTAAGACCATAAAATCTTTTGAAGCTCCATATAAACCTTCCAAAGATCCAAGTTAAGCATCCGCTAATTTAGTCCAATCAGAGCATGAGCTCGAACATCCTCAAATTTCAGTTAAATAGACTCTATTGGAAACACTCTTAGCGACATTCATAAATTTTTGGAGCAAAATCAAACTATTTCTAGTATATGTGATAGTGAAAGGGGAAAAGCGAGGTTATGTGCAAGATGACTGCGATCGATTGTAAAAGGTTCAAATACATATGTTCTAGAAACTTCCTATAAAACTTAGAGAAATAAGGTTTATCGAGATTCGCTTCCTGACCCTCGAGTCTTTACATCCGCTCCAATCCAAATTTTGTGGCGATGTAGTAGCGTAGAGAGCTAATCGTCTCAACCTTGGCCATAGATTTATCAGCGTATATATAGTCCATGAAAACAAAACGTCGTAGCGAGGGAAAAAGTGTTTTGGATGTCCAAAGAGTTTTCCTATACCAACAAATCCCCTATCAAATTGATGTGGTTAACAAAAAGTTGGAACGCATGCAAAAGTAGAGCTCAAGCGTGTATCACAAAATTAGAGTAATCATCTCTCACAAGACAAAGCGTTTCTAAAAATCTGTACAACATTATCATTTATAAGAACATCAGCAAAAATCATCTCTCTGAAATAGAATTTCTTCTTAGCATAATGATAGTTAACCTCAATTCTCTCGGTACGAGAATCAAACATTGGGTCCCTTTGCGATTGCCATTGTGGTTTGACTATGAACAAAGAAGGTGATGGATTACCGACACTCAAATCGTCTATTAAGTTTACTAGCCATACACTCACTCAATCTTAGCTGTGAATGCTTCTCTTTGATAATCCTCACATTAAAAGTGGAGGATATGGTACTCCTTGATTAACCAAAATATCCATGGGCTACGAAGCATGAACAGAAGGCACTTGTGGACGTAGAAGTTTCATAACACCAAACCCAATCAAAGAAAAAGGAAACATATGTTAATATTTTGATGTTGATTTCCATTCGAAGAAAACAGCCCAAGTCACTTTGATACTAGATAAGACAAAAGCGATTCACTTCATTTCCTACGAAAGCTAGGCACTTGGGCTGTGCAAAAATATAATCATGTGAGGCATCCAAGAACTTGTCAATACAAACCATCATGAAATGTATTTTCAACATGATGAAGACTCAACTGTATACATGAATTCGGAAGAATTGCAATGGATTTGTAGCTCTCAAAACCAGATCACGGTAGCAAACCTTCATTGTATATTGGTTGACACAAATCAATGCCTCCATCAATTTTCATATTCTAAACCTTCAGATACTTATGTAAACAGTGAAAGTTGGACATCTAAAATTAGAAACCTATCATCACAGGGAAAGTGCACAACATATAAGCAACATAGGCAATAGCTCTAGAAAATAGCTTCTTCAGAAAGCATCTACCTCGTGACCATCATCGAGCTATCATAATCTCGTTCACACTAAGACTCTCAATCACACTCTCACTCTCACTCTAACTCTTAATCGCACTCTCGCTCTCACTCTCACTCTCACTCTCCAAGCCCAATAACTCAAAAACAATAAAAAATTAGCTTAAGCTTGTGACAAACACTTTTATTGAATCTTTTGATTTGCATAATAGGATAGAGATGACCTAGGTCTAAATCTGCCTCCAAGCATCACTTTTGAGCCCTAGAAGTTTAGAGTTTATAGAGAGACAATAAAATCAAGGAAACTTCTTATATCTAACTAAATTTAGACACCCAAACAAGGTACTTAAACCATGATTCATAAATATTTCAAATAGACACTTTTATTCTCTTATGCATGCTCTAGCTTTCTCTCATACAACATTTCTCTTAGTTCTTTGAACTTCATGTTTTATTTTCAACCATAAAACATGATGCTAACAATGTCTAGAGAGAGAATATAAAAGCTGTAATCCCAAATTTTTGGCTACATGCATAAAATGACCTTATTGTTCATTCTAAGCATTATCCTGATAATGTAATTTGAAAAGTTCAAAATTAATTATCTCCCTCTCAAAAGGCCTATTAAATATGTACTAGGGTCCTTTGGATGCTATTGGAATCATGGGAGTGATAGTCTCAAAGTAATGTGTATATGGGAGATAGTAAGCACCAATGGTTTCCCAGCTTTGAGATGATATTTTATGAGACTTCTTAAGGTAAAGGAATATGGGAAAACAACACACAAAGATCATCATGTACAATTTGTACATGAGGATTGGTGGATGCCTAGAGTATTTATATATCTCAAATGAAAATGTTTTCTAAAGGGGGAAGAATGTTATAAAATAATTTTATGACATGATCGGCGGACAATCTCACATGGATCTCAAATCGGACATCATTTGGTTATTCAAGTGCAAAGAAGATATCTCAAGAGTAGACTTCAGAAAAGGTGCTTATGCTCTCTAGACAAATAAAGGTGATTGTCCTAGTGGATGGTTTCTAGTGCTATGATATTCATGCAAGCATTTTTTGCCCGAAGAGCTATAAATCCTTCTAGAAGCACCCACTTAAGTTAACTCCAGTTAACTAGGACACATTGTGCACATCTAGTCACATGGAGGAAACTTGGATGGTTGGTATCCACTTGCCTTAGTAGGTAGTCCCCTAGAGAGAGGTATCTATAGAGGCATATGGTTGAGAGGAAAAGAGAATCATCTCTATGTGTGGTCATCATAATTTCCTATAACGATTGACAATGCAATTAAATTTTTAAGTGTAGGAGCAATAGACCTATGAATCTCATACACAGGTTCAATGTGTAGCTCACACATTAGATTTACTTTTGAAAAATATAGGTAGATTATCTTTCATCAAAAAAAAATTTGTTAAATGTGAATCATCTAGTCTAATTTATGAAAGAGAATCAATTTTCATATTTTCTCTTTCGTTAAAATCCTTCCAATAAAGCACCTAATATATTTTATGCTACATAATCTATAAAAGCCTATATTTTGCTTAATGGTCCATTCAAAATCAATAGCACTTTTAGAAATAATTAGGGATCGAATATGGGAGACATGACTAGAAAAGTATCCTTCTTATCAATTTTTCACTTCAAAGTGTATCTTTCTCATATAGAAAATTATTGTTGCATAATCTATTAAAGAGTATTGATATTAACAAACATTTTGTGGAACCTCTATGAGTTATTTACATGGATACATTAATGATAGGAAAAGTTTATTGGACTATGTGAGAAGCTATACATAAGGTAATAGAATTTAATTATTTCTCATTAAGAGAAAATAACATAAGTTGTATCATTGGGAAAGAAATCATAGGTCATACATACTCATTTACCTAGAACAACATTCATAACAAAAATATAGTTATTTTTTTGTACATATATATGATGTTGTTTACAAAGTTGATCAATGAACTATTTGAAGTTTAAACTTTTCATTGAAAAGTTATCTCCTATTCTATACAAATAAGAGAAAATGAGCTCTTCCAATTAATTTCTCTCATGATTATTGACCATTCTAGTGATCTTTGTAGATCTAAAAATTAAACTATCAAATAAATTTAACACTTTTTCAGTATATGTAATCTTTAAACCTATCAAAAATCAATAATCAAATAATCTCATATATAGATACAAAGTTAAGTAAATAAATATATAGATAGGATAGAATTTTAGGCATATTCATAATAGATGGATAAATAAATGAAACGATAGGTAGATAAACAAATATATGGATATATAAATGGTCAAGGAATCAAACAATGCAAAAAGTTCCTATAATTCCCTACATTATGTATGATTCACTTCTAGTGAATCTATGTGACTATTGTTAAATTAAGTGTCAAAGAATGAGACAATCACAATTCCTCTTATACACTACCTCGAATATGGTATGATTATTGTTAGATGAATCCATATAACTATTATGAATGTACGAATCAAAGAATTAGTCAAACACAATACCACCTAAACACTCTCTATACCATGTTTCAATTGTTGGTGCATATATCAATCCTACACATTTGGCTAAAGTTTATGTACAAATTGAAGCTCCATGGAAACCAATGCGAGGAAGATTTTATTTTTTTACAATTTGTAAAAGTCACTTTGATTTGGAAGAATATTTATATCTACCTCTAAGCTCATGGAGTTTTTTAGTTAGAAACCTCACGACTCTAATTGAGAGAATATCTCCAAGATTAGAGGACTGCTTTTAGTGAGAGCCAATTGAGGATTCAAATTCAAATTCAAATATCACATCTATAAAAGATGGCTGGAAAACTCACGGGACAAGAGACTCCATTTTTTGAGTTCTTCTTGATCATTCTGTAAGAGAGTGAGGCTCACATCATAGCCTACACTACTCACCATCACTAGGCATTGATTATCGAGCCTATGATCTTGTACAACATTGTGTTCTAATACAAGAGATCTACATTTCTCATCTATGGTCTCTCTATCATAGTCACTCATAACAGTCAACTTGTATTGCTCATATCTCAGTCAATACTTGCCCACTTTCAATGTTCTATAGCTTTTTGGAATCCACTCCACGTTCTCTAGATGCTCAAAAATTTTGAATATAATCCATTAAGCCAATTTGGAGAAAAATGCGTCAAAGCACTCACTCGTGAAACTCTATAGACGTCCTAAAAAATCCGGGGTAATGATTCAATTGCTAAATTGATTGCTCTATTTATAGTGCATCATTTTAAGTGATTCCACTTGGAATCAATAGCGTGATAAGCTCATTTGATACCTCTAAAAGTAAGTTTTCTAATTCCTATTGTATTGGACACACTGAGCATAACAAGCAGTAGGTGTGTGAACAAAAATATAAGGTTTTCATTAATCCTTCAACTTGGAAGTAGTCTATTTTGGTTCAATCATTTCTTGCATCATTTCCAAAGTACATAGGCACTTTTATACTGTCATTAGAAAGCTACAAAAGCCCACAACTCAACTCTAAAGCTTCAAGGGGTTGGTACAAAGCACGATTTGGCAGTACCTTCTCATTTCTTGGAGTGTCAATCCATGTTTCCCAACAGTGGTATGAGAGCAAAGATAAGGTAAAATGGGAGATGGTTTTCCTTCTTTCATTGATAAATTGTACAGGATCAACTATCAAGCATGGTCCTTCAGGATGAAGACATACTTGCAAGGAAGGAGTCTTTATGGATACATCTTAAGAGATGAGGAGATGCCCATATTCAGAAGCAAAGGACAACCTACAGGAGAGGAGCATGAAAGACTCAACACATGGTGTGCCAAGGATGCATTAGCACGGTCTTACTCACTTAACTGAATTTTTTATTTTCTTCTTCCACATATTAGGAAGTGTAAGACATCTTAAGAGACTTGGGAAACATTTTCTTCATATTTCAGTTCCAACACAAGGGCTAGGAAGAACCAATCGTGGATTGAGTTTACCACTCAAAGAAAACAACCCAAGCAAGGCATCTTAGAGTATGTGAGCAAAGTCAAAGATGTAGCGGATCAATTCGCAAGCATAAGAGAAGAAATGGAAGCGGAGAAGATTGTAAGAAATAATCAATGGTATTAAAGCTGATGAGAAATGGGAGAGCTTCATAACTCCCATGGACTTGTACATGGACATGCAGATTTTAGACCTTACCACTCTCATGGGGCAACTATTTACACATGAATCCAAGCTCAACAAGGTTGGAGATTCATCAAGAGGTAACTACCTCTTCTGCCCTATACACTGATAAAATTAAGTCCAAAGAGAAAGGGAAGAACAAGAAGATTGATTTGAAGGAGCTACCTCCCAAGCCATCTATGTAGGGAGAGGTAGAACCTCAAGAGGAAGGGGTGGAGGAGGTAAGCAAGGTAGGGGGAGACCTTATAACTCCTCACCATCTAATATTTATGGATTGTCAAATCGTACTATAGATCAGTGTTATAGGAACTTCAAGAATCAAAGAGGTACAGGTTATCAAAGAGGTGGATACACACAATCAAGAGGAAGATTAAATCACCATCAAGGATACAATAACAACTACAACAACAACTACAATAGCAACTACCAAGGAGGCTACAAATCAAGGAAAGTTTACAACAACTACATAGAGGAGCAAGAAAATTCTCTTCTGATTATGAATATGACTTCAAAACCAGGTATAAATGACGACCATCTCTTCTACATTGACTGAAGATGCTCAAACCATGTGGCAGGCAATGTAGCTCTTCTCTCTGACCTTGATGAACCAAAGGCTAAGCAGCAAGTACAAATAGGTGATGACACCAAGCACTCAGTGATTCAAGTAGCAAATGTTAAGAGACCTTTGATGGAAATAGAAATCTGTTGAATAGGGTTCTATATATACCCACAATTACAAAGAATTTTATGAGTGTTGGACAGATTGTGGAAAAGGGTTTGCAGGTTACGTTCAATCAATATGGAGCATTTCTGGAAGATCTCCAACATGGATTCAAGAGAATTTCCAAAGGAGAAAAGGCACATAAATTATTCACTTTTGAACTTGAGGATACAAGGAACATTGCACTTTATAGCCACAAAGATGAAACACTATGAGAGCTTGAAATCTAGAATAAGAGATTAGGGCATGTTGGTGAAAAAAATTTAAAGCAAATATGTAGAGCCCAATCTGTGCTTGGGATACCTAATGTATCCAAGCAACAACTGATTTATAAATGTGGCGCTTGTCAGTTTCGAAAATCTCACAGGTTACCCGTCTCAAGGAAAGGCTACATGCCTGAGGACTACCTAGAGCTTGTCCATACATATGTATGGGGACCAAGTAAGGATCCCTCAATTTCTCGATCAAGGTATTATGTATCTTTCATTCATGACTTTAGTAGGTGGACTGTATTGTACTTTATGAAGCACAAAGATGAAGTACTCAGTTGCTTTAAAAAGTATCTTGCACTTGTTGAGAACCAAACAGGGAGAAACCTAAAGAGATTAAGAGCAGATGCAAGAGGTGAGTACTTCTCAAATGAGTTTGATGCATTCTTGTAGGACAGAGGAATCAAGAGAGAAATTACAACAAGGTATGCCCCTGAGAAAAATGCGGTGGTAGAGAGGAGAAATAGATTAATTGTTGAAACAACAAGGTCAATGTTAAATGAGAGAAAACTACCTAACTACTTGTGGGCAGAGAGTGTATCTACTACCACTTATCATGTAAATAGGTTGTCATCCAAATCTCTTGATGGGATGACTCCATATGAAGCATGCCATGGTAGAAGACCTTCACTTGATCATTGCAAGATCTTTGGATGTGTTGCTTATGTGCATATCCCTTCTCAAATAAGAGGTAAGCTAGAACCTAAGGCAGAAAAGTGCATCTTCATATGGTATGACTTGAATCAGAAAGGATACATGTTTTACAATCCTTCCAACAAAGGATTCATGGTCAGTAGAGATGTTGTCTTTGATGAGAATGAATCTTGGTCTGAAAGTGAATGCAAGAAAGTAAACCTACCTTATGACTTGGAAGAGGAGTTTCCAAGCATTACTAAGGGGGAGCCTAATCAGATTGAAGACATCAACTCAGATGATGAAGACACCATCAACTTAGAAGAATTGAAGGCATGGAAGTTCAAAGGCAAAGTCAAGATGAAGAAGTTGGAGGTTATACTTGAATCATCCAACCAAGCAATCAGAAGATTACAAAGGGAGAGCAAGAAGCCAATCAGATATGGGTATGACACTTACTTAGTTACTAAGCACTATTTATCTTGCAAAATACTTGTCATTTGAAGAACCAACATCATATGAAGAGGCAAAGACCAAGGCAGAATGGAAGGAAGCTATGGATAAGGAAATTGAAGCACTCAAGGAGAATGATACTTGTAAACTAGTACCAAAGAAGGAGTCTATGACGGTAATTGGTTCTAGATGGATCTATAAGATCAAAAGAAATTTTGCTGGATCAATAAACAGGTACAAAGCTAGACTTGTGGCTAAGGGTTTTCCACAAACCCAAGGAGTTGATTATGACGAAATCTTCTCACCTGTGGCAAAAATGCCAACTATCAGAGTATTGGTAGGTGTAGCTACATCAAAGAATGGGAACATGTATCAATTGAATGTAAAAAATGCATTTCTAAATGGCTGGATTTTAGAGGAGGTGTACATGTCTCAACTTCCTGGCTATAAGGATCCAAACAAGGTAACACATATATGTAAATTGAACAAAGATCTTCATGGATTGAAGTAGGCACCTAGGGCATGTAGCCATAGCTTGACTACATACCTTCAAGATCGAAGATTTATCATGAGTAAAGCAGATACTTCTCTGATTGTTAAGAGGAGAGATTCAGAGGTAATATACCTATGCGTATATGTTGTTGATATCATACTCACAAGTAATGATGCTTATGGCATCAAGCAGATCAAGAATCAGATCATGGAGGAGTTCAAAATAAGTGACCTTGGATCACTAAAATATTTTCTTGGACTTCAGTTAGTCTATACTAACTCTGGAATCTACATTACTCAGAGAAAGTATATACAAGACATGTTAAAGAAATTTCATTTGTAGGATGCCAAAGTTGCAAGTACTGCAATGGAGCTAAACCAAAAGTGAAGTGCTCATGAAGGTGATGTGCTTGAGAATATTGCAGGTTACCAGAGCATAGTGGGAAGCTTGAACTATGCTACATTGACAGGGATTGATATTGCTTATGGAGTAAGTGTTCTACGTCAGTTTATGCACAAACCTAAGGCACCTCATTTGGAAGTTGCCAAGAGGATTTTGAAGTACCTTAAGGGCACTCAAAATCAAGGACTATATTTTCCTTACACCTCACACTTGGACATTAACATATATTTAGATGCACATTGGGCTGGTTGCAAAGATGATAGAAGGAGTGCCTCAGGATACCTATCATTTGCAGGTGATAAACCTATATCATGGTCTTCAAAGAAGCAACCTACTGTTGCTTTATCTTCAACACAGGTAGAGTATAGAGGATTGGCCAATGCTACTCAAGAGGCCATATGGATCAGATTGTTATACACAGATTTAGGTTTGCATATGACATCTCCAATGATTTTTGGAGATAATACAAGCTCATTTCATCTTGCAGCAAATCCTATTTATCATGCTAGGGCCAAGCATGTAGAGGTCCACTATCATTATGTGAGAGAAAAGCTATTGAGCTAGGAAATGCAGTTGGGATATGTATCAACTAATATGCAATGTGCAGACTTATTGACTAAATCATTAGATGGTTCAAAACTTTGCAAGTTTATGTCTTTGATTGGATTACATGACATTCAAGAAGACTGAAGAAGAAGAAGACCAAGCCAAAATGTTTGGCTTGAGGGGGAGTTGTTGGTGCATATATGAAGCCTACATAGTTGGCTAAAGTTTATATACAAATTGAAGCTCCATGGAAACCAATGCTAGGAATATTTTATTCTTTTACCATTTGTAAAAGTCACTTAGATTTGGAGGAATATTTGTAACTACCTCTAAACTCGTGGAGTTTCTTAGTTAGAAAAGTCACGACTCTAATTGAGAGAATATATCCAAGATTAGAGGACTACTTTTAATGAGAGCCAATGGAGGATTCTTGACCATTTCGAGTTCTTCTTGATCATTTTGTAAGGCAGTGAGGCTCATATCATAGCCTACAATACTCCCCATCATTAGGCATTGATTATCAAGCCTATGATCTTGTACAACATTGTGTTCTAATACAATAGATCTACATTTCTCATCTATGGTCTCTCTGTCATAGTCACTCATAACAGTCAACTTGTATTGCTCATATCTCAGTCAATACTTTACCATTTTCAATGTTCTATAGCTTGTTGGAATCAGCTCCAAATTCTCTACATGCTCACTAATGTTGAAGATAATCCATTTAGCAAATTTGGAGAAAAGTGCATCGAAGCACTCACTGGTCAAACTCTACAAAGGTCCTAAAAAATTTGGGGTAATGATTCAATTGCTAAGTTGATTGTTCTGTGTATAGTGCATCATTTTAAGTGATTCCACTTGGAATCATTAGCTTATGAAGCTAATTTGATACCTCTAAAAAGAATTTTTTTAATTCCTATTGATTGGAAGCGCTGAGCATAACAAGCTACAGGTGTGTGAACAAAAATGGAAGGTTTTCATTAATCCTTCAACTTGGAAGTAGTTTGTTTTGGTTCAATCAAGTACATAGGCACTTGTATAGTGTCATTGGAAAGCTAAGAGGGCCCACAACGCAACTCTTAAGCTACAAGGGGCTGGTACAAAGCAAGATTTGGTAGCACCTACTCATTTCTTGGAGTGTCCATCCATCTTTCCCAACATGACTATGGGCCAATGAATTTATGTATTTATTGTGAGAGTAAGAGTAAAAGAATAAGTCAATCACAATGGTTCCTATACATTCCCTATATTATTGAGAGAGTAAGAATTGAGGTGGAACTTCAAAAATCTCAATAGACAAGTAAACTCTATATTCCTATACTATTATGAGACAAAAAATCAATGTTGCAAGTCATACAATCACAATAGTTTTTTTCTCTTATTTAATTTATATAAGTACATAAATAAGAAACACTTTCATGGGTCATAACATCTATACTTATTATTATAGAAAACAGTATGAATATCAATTACAAACCAAGATATTTCCTATACGTAACAGGTGCTAATGGGAATCCTATCATATCTATGATATAAACAACAATAAATAGTAACATAAAAATAATAAATTAAAAATGAATATTTACGTGAATGCTTAGCTCAAGTAATCGCTCTGAAGGCTTTTGATTTTTATGCTCTCTTTTGATCGAAAGGCTCATATGCGCACTTTGATTCTAATTAGAGGATATATAACCTTTTGAAATATCTAACCTGTGAACAACAAGGTTTTCAAGTGAAAACGCTTTCAATCGAAAACGTGTTCGATTTCAGCATTTCTTGATTCAAAAAATATCAATTAAAAAAATATATAATGATAAAAATTTATATTTGAAGATATTAAAAAAACCGAAATTTCTAGAACTCATTTGGTATTATTGTACTATTCATTTGGTGTTAATTTACTATTCAATTGAAATCAATGCAACCTAGGCCCATAGAAACTACATTCGAATTACGTTAATACATTTAGCTGATTGGTGATACCAAGGATATCTTTGAATTTCAAAACTTTAAACGTAAAACTCACTTATAACATCATAATCATCGCGCCTCGTACATTGTTTCTCGAGGACTAATACATTTGGAAAACAAACCAATAACATGCAGATGCGGAGTGAATGTCTCGCAACCATGCCAATTTAACAAGTTATCATTGCAACAGGGAACAACGAGAGAGAGAGAGAGAGACTAACAGGGGTAGTTCATCTTCACCTTGAATATTTTGGAGAATCTTATTAAGTCGACAATGTTTTTGTCCACTTTTTGCATAAAATTTGTCAGATGAATTTGTTGTTGAAGTTTTGGTTGGTTATTGCATTGGCTCATGGGCCGTTGCTTGAAAATATTGTATGATTGCTTGCATTTGATTTTGCTAAGGATTGGGAAGGTCTTACCATAGGTTTTATCACATGGGCAATATTTAATCCCATTATTTCATGGAAGACCGAAAGAAACTATTTACAAAGTCAGCTAGCTCAAACCTAGAAGCTTAGGATTGTTAAAGACCTAAAACAGCTCTAAAATTATTGTATCTTTTTGGATAGATTTCACTTAACTAATGATTGTGCCTTCCTTAACAATTTACTAATGAGTGATGCAGGCTTGTTGGATGTTGTAGCCGATGGCTTTCTGTGTCGTTCTTAAAACTATTGCTTCTTCTTTTCCATGGAAAATGATAGATTTCTCTCGAATTTATGCCGTATAAGGAAGATGGAGAATAAAATATTTATTTCTGATGTATGTTGTAAGAGCACAACATGCATCTTATAAATCGGAGAAGACGCGCTTAACATTCTCCTTTATCTCCTTTTGGTTTCTTTTTTCAATGAAATAAATTATGAACTTCTCTACAAACATTCGGGGGCTACTAAAGGTGGCCTTCTCAGGTAGCATTTCAAGGTCTGCTTTACGTTATTCTCGGCTGGAGACTTAATTATGTGAAGAAATTGAGCTACTTTAGGCACAATATTCCTTATGAGTGACTATCCAGACGTTTAGCTGATACAAGAGATCATATTAAATGCAGACAGAGGCTTGTGCTTTAAAAAATAATTCGTCGTGTCATGTCACAAAAGTATGAACTTTCCTGATTTTACATGTGGTCTTCAAAGGCAGCACCAAGTGTCTACTCAATGTTGCTATTGGTTGGACACTTCAAATTGTAAAGATTTGAAGCAAACGTGGACACGTCCTCTACGCTGATAAAGTAAGTTGCACTTAAGAAATATTCTACGATGTGAATGCTATATATTGAACAACAAAATTGGTTACATTCTTGATGAGAGACAGTAGTTACCACCAACCCCAGATCGAAGACAACAGGGTGATTTGCGAAACCAAAAACAACAAAGGAAACGGCCCAGAAACGCTCTAAGTGTTGCACGATTAGACCCCTCCTTTTGATTCCTTGCAACATAGTACATGTTGCAAATAAACCCCCTCTTTTCCTTTCATACAGCTGGAATATTTTATAGAAGAAGAGCCTACCATGTTTGATGCAGCTTCTAGCTATGGCTAACCGAACAACAAGCGGGCCTGCCTCATAGTTTGCTTGCCTTGTCCTTGTCATGATAATTATGTGTGTAGCGCTACCGTTACCGAGCCTCGACATCAGCTCCGACATGTTTTCTTCTATCCCACCAATCGTGCTCGCTTTGATACCAATTGAAGAACTTAAAGTCGGAGCAGGGAGCTATGTGAGAGGCCAAGAGAGAGAAGAGCTCTCGTACACACAGGTAGAGAGACGATAATGATTCTGTAGGAAGATGATAGCTCTCTTTAGAATGTATGCACACGAATAAAGACATGGAATTGTGTCATTTTTTTCATTGAGTAAAACAAGTGTATACATACACGACGGAAAGGCTCGTGCAATAACTTTGTTCATGGTTTGGTGGAAAAGATAAGAGATCTAACAAACGGGCTACTCAGGAGCAGGCTACGCATTTTAGAAGTATTATACGACAAAAGGCTGAGGTTACACCAATATCCTTAAGGTGTGTTGAAGCGTATTGCTTTATTGAACAAACTGATAAGCACATATCGAAAAGACATCATGACCTCATATCCGAAACTAGTAGGTGATCTAACTTTTGACAATATTTCTTGCACTCTTCCTTGGAAAACTATCTTTTCTCAGAGAAACACTACCTTTTTGCGGTGTATATGGCATCACGCACTAGTGTTTTATCCCGCACTCAGTCAAAATTAAACTTAAAAGACATTTAGTGTACCCTTGAAAGTAGAGCTTTCTAAGGTGTCATCGACGAAAGTTTGGATCTTTTTATTTTCGAATAGAGATGGTTCATCCCTTGTTTCTCCTTGATCATATGAGAATCTAAAAAATTGTTCTTTTTTCAATTCCCGTCGCGAGGCTACGATTTCTACAGAAACTTAATGCAATTTAGGAGAATGAAACTTGGACATTCATCTGGACGAAAGTAATTAAGAATTTTCCCATCCTTTGTCCTACCAAGCCCTTCAAGAAATTTCATATTCTTTCATAATGCGGTTGATATTTATTTAGATAACAGTTTTCTACATATAATAATGAAAAGGGGACGAGGCTGGAAAAAATAGTTTATCTATTTTTTCCATGAAACTGGACAAACTTCTTGAAAAATGAAAGAAAAGTAATCCTGGACAAACTTCTTGAAAAATGAAAGAAAAGTGGAAGTGCTACCTTTACAAGCCAAGTCGTTGAGTCCACCACATGCGTTCAAATCCAGACTTTGCAGCGATGTCGAGTCGAGAGCTAACCTCTTTAACTTTGGGCAGCGCGTGATAGTGAGGTCTTCTAAGTTTGGAAGCGAGGCCTGCAAACATATACCCATACATTTGAGCGAAACATGTCGCTAACACACGAGAAGAAGCGCAAACTTAGAGGATCCCTCATACGCACATCTTCCACACTCTCAAGGCCGCCCTCCCTCAAACTTCTACGACTGATTCTCAAACTTATTTTCCGGAGGGTTGTTGGAAGGATGGAAAGAGTGGTGAGAGAGAAGCAGTCGTCGATGACGAGGTGTTGCAAGGACGAAAGACCTGTGCCATAATGTATGCAAAAATGTAGCGATAGTTAGAGCAAACGTCTTAGATGCTTCTTAAACCAACGAATGATCGAATAACACAACAATTTTACGCTTCTTAGTTCAATGAGACGTTCAAGACTTTTCCAACATCTGTGAGAACGTAAAAACGTGCAGGATGTGTTGAAGAAAAAAAAGAGGCAGGCATGATCATTTCTTTTAATTTCAAGCGTTTTCCACGAAAAAATATAGCTAATCATATAGAGGTAATAAATTATATTCGATAACCAGAATATTAACACATATCACTACGAGAATATACTAAGAAATTGTCCAACTGAGACAAAAAGTTGGAACTCATATATAAGGAAGTAACGAAGAATGTATATTCTAATCAATCCATCAAAATATGAGTACATCCAAAGACTTTCGAAAAATCCAGACATCTCACAAGGCAAAGCCTTTGTGAAAATATATATTACGTTGACATCTATGGTAACATAAACCAACATCATCCTTCTATCATAATATCTCTATAGTCGTTTATAATCTTGGAATATCTTGCATCTTGTGGGCATTGTATCACATCAGATCCTTTAGGCCCAAGGATGATCCTAGCCATAGATAGGTGGGATTTTGAGATGTCTCAATCATTGCTTTTGTGCCTTGACAAATATAATCCTTCATAGTCATTTATCAAACAAGAACAATGTCCTAAAACCTAATCAAATGTCTTCTATCTTGGTTCTAGAGATTTTTCAACATGGAAAAACCTTTGCTCCAAATCCTCTTGTCCCTCTATAGATTCCATTCTTAGCTCTCATTATACCAGTGATTGTAAACCAAATGGAATCATGATGTCTAATTGTAAACCAAATGGAATCATGATGTCTAATATCAGCATCCCACTTCTAGTCATTAGTAAAGAACAAAATGTTTTCATCTTGTTATATCCTTCCCATAGGGAGCATATCATATCAAAGTCCTTAGGGATAACTGTTAAGGGAGAAAATTGAAGTGTTATTAGATCAAGATCCTTCCATATAGGGATCACTGTGTGTATATGTGTGAGAGAGAGCAAATTAGAGTTTCACAAAATAAGATCACACCAAGAACTGTTATTGCTACTCAATGCTTTGACCACCCATTTTGCCATAGAATTATTGAAATGGATTTCTACATATAGAATGCCTAGACCATCCATGTGCTTTGGAGTAGAGCATACTTCTTGCTTGATAATCCACACACCCCTTCTATTGGGATCTCTAGTCCTCAAGAAATTTCTATAGAATACCTCCCACTTCTCCATCTCCTTTTTGCTTCACCTCAAGCAAGCCAAGAAGTGGATGATAGACGTGATAAGTAATGTGTTAACCACCATTTCTCTCCCCATGACATTAAGATTTATTCCTTCTAGTAGTGTAGTTTATTCTCAAGCTTTACAAGAACCTCATACTAATATTGGCTCATAGAGAAACTAAAACCCAAACAAAAACGTACTTAGTAGAGGATTTGATTATAAGGAAGTGCTTGGAAACATTGATCCTCTCAAAATCTTGGGAACTGCACTAAAATTGTCTTGAAATGGGGTTTTAACTGCTCATTATCAACTTAGAGGCACATAAAAGCACTAAGGCAATTACACAATCAAGAGATACACCCAATGTCATTCTACATAAACACATTGGACGCATCAGCCAAGAGTCTAAGAGCCATCACATCTTGACCACGAGGGCAGGGAGAGGCCACAAATATGGCCCAATTGCACTTGGTTTCAAACAAGGGAGCTCATCCTATCCTTCGTAATGGCAAAAAGAAAAGAGTTCAATGAACAACCTTCTTTTATGGATCACTTAAGGAAAATAGTTAGGAGAAAGCTAGTCATTAAAGTTGTTTTGCATATTAGCATCCTCGAAAACATGGAAATTATTTGATGATCCTACGACCAAAATCAAGGTAATTGATGAATTAAAGAGTAAATTCATATTCTAGTCTCTCATACACTATCAAAATCTATCTTGACAAAGAGAATGTTTTGGAAAGACTTCTTCATGTAGTCTAATCATTCCTGAATATATATGATTCCCTTAAGGATAGATCTGAATTTGTGAAGCCTTTCTACTTATTGATCCATGAAGAAAGATGGTTTGTAATGTGGGTAGCCATGACCTTGGTGAATATTATGTAACAGGTCTAGAACCTGGAGAAGGTCATCAATTTTCTATTATATTATTATTATATTTCTTCTGGATAAGATTATTCAAGCCTTCATTCAAGCATCTTGGCAATGCACGAATTCTAAGAGACTCTTGTTAGAGCAAGTAATACAGGATTATAAAAACATTTTTAAAAGTTTGGAGGAAATTGTTCGTAAGTTTGTGCGGGCCCAAGATTTTACCTTTCATGAGGGCGTCAATCACTTTCTGGATCTTCCGGTGCAAAAGGGTGCATCAAAGAGTGTGCCACATCCTATGGGATCTTTTTGGATCTCAGTTTTGAGATGAGGGAGATTCATTCACGTCTTTGAGGGGAAAAGAGAGGTCAAGATCCCAAACAATTTCACGTAGTGATCGTGTATGGACTCAAAGTTCTCCTCTTTCAATGAGTGTTTGCTATCATTGTGACCAATCATTTAATAAAGGAATTCTTTACTACCTTTCTTCTTTAGATCTTTCCACATTTGCTTTGAAGGTTTTTCTACCTTAAAACCCACTAGTCTTGAAAGGATAGCTAAAGATTCTTCCTCTTGACTTCCTCCTCATATCTGAGAAAGCTTGTGATATTAGATAGACCTTTCTACAAGTGGGATTTACGTTTTGTCACTTTAGTATCCATGCAAATGAGTATTTTGTAAAGACTAACACTTATAATGCTTTAGGTATACTTTTGAATTCTATGCAAAATGATATCAATCTGCTTGAGTGCATTCATCCAACTCCTAGTAGGGGACGACAAAATGTAGAAATCTTGTCTCTAGAAAATTTGATGTTCCTTGTTTGATTGAGGGAATTGAGAATACTGAAGGTCCAACATCAGACCAAGGAGATTTCCTACCTTTGATGAAGGTCTTAGAATATATTATAATCAGATAGTGGTATGACACAACAATGTCCATACTTTTGGAGAGGCACAAGACACCCAAAAGATTCATAATGTTTTTGGAAATGTAGCAATTTTCAAGCCTACCCTTCCAAAGATCAACACGACAGAGAGTAACCAATGGGGGGTTTGCCTGCAAATGGAGACATAAAGTGGCTTTTGAATTTATCCAAGTGTTTTTGGACAATCTTGTTATCTACGGAGGACGACCCAACCATACCTAATTGAAGGGAGAAAGACAAACGAAATGTCTGTGTATGAGAATTTGCTCACTCATATCCACATAACCAAATCCACCCTGATAATAGAAGAAGCAATAAGAAGCCCAATGCTGAAAATAGTATGATCCACACTAAAACTTGAGGTAGGGTACCACCTTACAAAAGGCAATCGTGACTTGTTTAACCAGCAGCATGAAGAAAAAAATGAAAATAACCCAAAAGCATGATGAGTGTCCACTAGAATCTTTGCGACTTACATCGTGGGGTGCTTTTCATAACACTCCTCAAAAACTAATACAGAAGATCTTGATTTCGAATTAACTTTAAGATTGAATGTTTTCTTCTCCTTCCCTTTCTTTTGTTTTTAATATTTTCTTCTTCTTCTGTGTTTCTTTTGTTTTCTCTCTTAACTTGTTCTTCTTTTCATTTTAACACAGTAACAGTTAAAAGAGAGAAAAGATAGATAGATAGATACATAGATAGATATATACGTAGATAGATAGAGTTATTTGAGACGACTAGCAGCTAAAAACATGATTAACAACTGAAAGACATAAAAGAGGCAATCTTGAAACCCTTAAAAGAGTGCTACGCAGTGACGAAAATAAAGAAACAGGAAAGCTAACAAAAGTAAGAGAGTGCTACCTCTACAATCCAAGTCCATGAGTCGTTCACATCCTCTCAAATCCAGTTTTTGCAGCGACGTCGCATCGAGAGCTAACCTCTTCAACTCTGGGCAGCACTTGATACTAAGGTCTTCTAAGTTTGGTAGCGGGGCCTGCAAATATTTACCCTCAACTTTTTTTTTAGTGCAATCATGTTGTTCAATAACAAACGATAAATTTAACACCCCTCGTACTCACCTCGTCCACACTCTCAAGGCTGTTGACCATATCCGAGAAGAGCCCTCTGTCCAATCCAATCTCCCTTTTCATATTCAGACTCAATCTCCGGAGGGTCATGGGAAGGAAGGAAAGAGTGGCTAGAGAGTAGCAGGTGTCGAGGATGAGGTGCTGCAACGACGAAAGGCCTGCGTCACATGCCAATGCAAAAAACTGACATTAGTTAGAGCAAACCTTTTAGGTGCTGCTTAAATCAACGAATGATTGAAGAACACATGAACTTGTACGCTTCTTGGTTCAACCATTTATTCAACACTTTTGTTCCATGTGAGAGAAACGAAAAACATGCACGATTTAGGAACAGAATGAGAAAAAGAAAGCGTATGAGGCTTAACTTCTTAGACCTCATCTGGAAAGATTTTATTCCAAAAAGCCCTTACATTAGAGAAGGTCTGGAACCATATGAAACTAATATTTTCTTTTTCATAAGATCAATATATTGTCTCTCTTAATCCAAAGGTGGGTTGGCGGTTCTTAAAATGATCAACAGGTCCCAAGATGTTGCAAATTAGGACCTAGAGTTTTTGACAAATGTTTTGATTCTAGTGGATATTTAGGAACTCCAGCAAAATCTCCCGCATAGGTAATCCGGACTCAAAAAATCTTATCCTCGAAAGCGTCTCTTTCGAAAGTCTTTCGGCGTCTTGTCTGTCTCTAGCAAGCGTTGGATAGGCGCACGGCCGTTCTAACGTTTCAATAAGAATTTCAGATATGTTTTTGCTATAGGAAGTTTTCACTCATTTTGGCTCCCCAATGTTCAAATTATTCCTACTATGGTGAAAGTGATGTGATGAACTGAAACCTTTGAGGCCAAGGAGCAGGATTGTGCACAAGCAACATGAACAGGAAGGAGGGGAAGCTTGAGTATGTATTACGAACTTTGGAAGGTAGAAATGTATAAAGCCAATAAGGTTTATGGGCATAAATGTAGTTGAGGGTTAAAAAACTTCCTATAGTGGTACGAAAAATCCTAACACTTCCCAACCACACATCCCTACAAGAGTATACTAACAAATATCCTCTACAATTATACGATCAAACAAAGAAATTTAAATTGACATCAATCTACAAAAAGTACGTAATCCCAAAGCCTTGCGAGAAACTTTCTCATTTCTCAGAAGACAAAGCCTTATGAAAAGGTGTAAAACATTGTCAAGTATGGGAAGAATAGACTTTGTAGAAGAGAGTCTCCTCCAGCTCGCCGAACGATATTGCAGTTTAATTTGCTTAGCGTAAACAAAGACATACAGTTCCTTTCCTTGGAATTGCCAATGTTTTTATGGATTTGCATAAACATGACTACGGAAAAATCTACCAAATAAACAAATCAGGCGAAACATTTCTGAGAGACACGCTCAATCTTAACTATGAAAGCTTCCTTTTTTTTTTTGAAATAAGGAAGTTTGGCCTTGGCCTACTCTCCCGAACTTGAATTAAAATTGAAGAAAAAATTAAAAGTGGATGGGACTAGCACGCTTGGGACCCCCAAATCCCACAAGGAAGGGGCAAAACTTGTGGCTCTAGAACATGTTACAAAGGAGGTTAATAACCCTCTCATTCCCCTCATGTAGGGCCCGCTTTGGTTTAATCTTATTGTTCTCGATGAGAAACACTTCACAATGCCTAAGGGTGGCAATCTCTTGCAAATGGAGATTCTTTTGCCAAGGACGAACAAAGACTTCTGGATCGACCACTGTTTGAGAGGGTGACCAAAGTTGTAGGCATAGAGCTCCCTCCAAATCTTCGACAGGGTTTCCCCTCTTACAGTGTTCCATAGTGCATAGAGCAGTCGATTGCTTCTGCTAACATCACTTGTTTCAAAGTGATTGGTTGTTGTGGTCTTTAAATATTCCCAAGGGTCTACCAAAGCAGGAGACACTTGGGGCACATGAAGAAACTATGAGTCAAATCCTTAATGCTATGATGACATCGCTTGAACCACGACGGAGCCCCACAGATTTTGCTAACCTTTAGATTGGTCGAGATAGGATTGTGGAGAATTTGCCACATGAGGACTGAATTTTTGATCTTGATGAGGGGATGCTTGATAGGAATAAATTACAAATCCCAATGCAGCCTAGTCCAAGCCAAGCACCACTTCTTTTTAAGTGTGATATGGAAGTCCGTGTTAATCTTGATCCTAGGAGTTTTGGACAGCTAAGTGCCATTGTGCCATATAAGACCCTCTAGGCTACGAGGATCTTGCTCACAAAGGAGTCATGTTTTTTATCGTTCGCGATCAATGCATCTACTTTAGACAATGATTGCAAAAGGCTCGAGCCTTTAGGGGAAACACGAATTGAGGAGAATAATAGGTAAGAAGGCCCATTTCCTTCCAACTAGGGAGGTCTACCAACATAATCTCGTTCTTGTTCCTAAAAGTGAGCTTGGCGCAGGAGATCTCACTATTGCACCATGCCTTGATGATCCATTTTGCTGCCAATTTGTTAGCCATGCCTTCAATATCCATAATGCCCAAACCTCTCAATCCTTTTGGCTGATGCAAGTAGACCATTTAATTTTGGGAACCCCCTTTCCATTAAGGTCCCCCATCCAAACAAGGAAAAGAAGCTTGCAGGGTTCCTTTATGAGAAATTTCACAATTGATTTTCCTCGAGATAACTTGTATTGCAGCTCAGAAAAGGAGATTAAGAAGCTCGAATTCATAGGAGGGAATATGTATGAAGTAGACATGAAAGAAAAAACATGGGAGAATACCATCAACAAAGAAGATAACCAAGAGGGTTGTACCACCAATAAGAAGGAAGACTTCACTACTAGCAACAAAGACAATCCCGATAGTGAGAGCTCTATCATTGGATCGACACTCCTAGAAATGGTGCTAAAGCCACTATCATAGTTTGTGATGCATAAGATGAAAAAACCATTGAAAATGCCCTGGAAGAGCCCCTTAAGGGCAAGATATATGGTCAAGACCCCTCATTTTTTAGGAAAGAAGACGAACACAAGAAGGAAAAAGACAAGGTCCCTCTCCACAAAGAGGGAAACCTTAGATAATGATTATTACATCATTGAATGTCAGGGGGTTGACTGACCCCTCAAGAGTGGCTATTATTGGCGAGTGGTTTCAAGATAATAGCCTAAACCAAATTTCATCTCCATCCAAGAGATTAAAATCCATGGAGAGGACCTCAAAAATGACTCAAACACATCTCCTCCACTCATTTCTAGGTTAGCATCTCACACCCTATAGGGGACGATGGTACAACTATTGGAGTAGATAACTATTGGTCTGATAGATTAGTCAACTCCAATGAGGATATTAATCATCGTTCGACCGCTTTACCCAACTCTCGGGGGGGGGGGGGGGGACAAAATAACCATCACAAAAACCATCACAAGAGTCTCTCACATGAGAATATGGCAAAATCTGAGATCTCGCCTTGAGGCATCCATCTTAGATATTGAGGTCCTTGAAGTTGTCGATAGGCTCCCCAATGAAAAAAAGCCCCGGTGGTTATCAACACGTTCCTCCTCTCTTCTACCATCTATTTCCTTTCTTGTTGGAGACCGAATGAGCAGGGCCTGTCCAAACTGAATAGTATCTGTAGAAACTTTCTTTGGACGGGCGATCATAACAGAAGGGGGGTGCCTAAAATCAAATGGGCCATCTGCACTAGCCCTAGAGATAGCGGGGGGCTTGGTATCCTGGACATTGGGTGTATGGCTAACAAACTGGCAGCCAAATGGATGATTAAGGCTTGGTGCAATAGGGAGGCCTCGTGGGCCAAGCTGATCTTCAGAAACAAGAATGAGTTGGCTCTCATGGGGTTCCCAAACTGGAAGAATCTTGACATCATGACCCTGCTATTCTCCCCGATCCCCGTCTTCCCGAAAGGCTCCAATCTCGTGTGCTCCCTTTGGAAGGGCTGGAATAAAGTCAAAAGCTTCACAAGAATTAGTGAGGACTGGAAGTGGGCGGCCGGAATCAGACAAAACGACTCTATCTGGTTTCCGATACATGGCATCCGGAGTGTGGAGTCGTGGAACATTCAAAATGCCAAGAGGTTATGGAACAAAGGATTCAAAAAATGGAAACACCTCTGGAAACATGACACCAACAGCTGGATCAACTTCGAGGATATTGACCCTTGCATAAACATCTCCTACGTAGAATGGAACACTTTGCAAAGCCAATGCCTAGCATGGGATCGTCACAAGACACACCTTCTCATGGGACACGACACACCGAACTCGCTTGGTCTCAAATGGCACAATGGAAATAGCCTACTCAAAATCCCGAACATCAAAGAAACGGCTGACCACCAGATCAGCCTCAACAAGAAGTGGAGCCTGTCTTGGACGCGGCTTCGATGGGACATGAAATTCATGGGTATCTGGCACCCCCTTATAGAGATTAAGAAGTCTGTCCTCTTATGGCAAATTCTTCATCGAGGAATTTGGACCAACCATAAGGCTAGCAAACTTTGTGGGATTCCTCCTTGGTGCAAACGCTGCCACCGGGCTATCGAAGATGTCCCACACATCTTCGTTACTTGCCCCAACTCCTACAGAATCTGGCAGACGGTTGGAATGAAAATCAGACTTCAAAAACAGCTTAGTTGGAAACAAGTCCTTTTGGGAGAAGCGATCGGCTGCTCTGCGACACTCTGGAACGCCATCAGAGGGGAAGTCTTGTGGAAAATTTGGCGGGAGAGGTGTGCTCTCAACTTCGGCGATCCCCCCAGGGAGTGGTCGATTGAGAAATCACTTTTCCTCCTTGGCAAAAGGATTGTTAACAGTAAGAAATCCCCCCCCTTCAGGCACCATCAAGTCCTCCTTTTGATCAACAACAAGCTCAAACCCAAGTGGGCCCCGCATGAGGGCGATGAGAGGGTGATTAACCTTCTCTGTAATGCAACCTAGGATTCATTCAAGCTTCCCCTGCTTTGTGGGATTTGGGGGGTCCCGTGGGCGCTAGTCCCCTTCTATTGTACCTTTGTTTCTTAATTTAATTCAAGTCAGGGAGAGTAGGCTATTGCCGAACTTCCTTTATATTAAAAAAAAAAAAAGCCCCGGGCGAGACAATCTCACAAATGAATTTTTCAAATCCTTTAGACTAGTAGTGGCCACCCCGTTACACCTGGTCTAGCAAGAGGTGTTGGATTTTGGCATGCTTTCGAAATGCTTAAACAAAGGCATCATCAAGCTAATACATAAAAAAGGTAAGAAGAACAAGATTGAAAACTTTTGCCTCATCACAATGCTTCAAACAGGATACAAGATTATTGCAAAAGTTATTGCCAATAAAATCTCTTACCAATTGAAGAGGTGGCTTAGTGACAACCAAAAAGGATTCATCATCAATATTGTAAGCTATTATAGATATTTGGGAAGGTCTTGAGTTTGATGAAGAGTTCGAGCAAGATGTGATTTTCCTTAAAATTGACTTTGACAAAGCTTAGGATAGGCTGGAATAGAACTTTGTTCTCCATTCGCTCAAATACCTCAGGAGTAGTAAAAAGATTTACTAAGATGATCACTACTTTGCTAGGGAACACATGGACAGAAGAAAATATCAATGGTCATCTTTCAAAGGCTATCAGATTAAAATGCTTTATTAGGCAAGGGTGCCTGTTGGCCCCTCTACTCTTCGCTATCTCCACAAAAGGTTTTTGTCGTCTACTGCAACATCACATGGAAACGGGCCATATTAAAGGTCTCTCTTTACTGCTCAACCATGGACAAATGATCATGAGGCTATTTGTAGATGACATGAATGCTTTTGTTCATAATGACCTCACCAGCATTGAAACCTTTTGGGGATGCCTTGATACATTTTGTGAGGCGAAACTACTCAAAAATTGTGTTTAGATCCATCATCGAACCCCTACCCCAGCTCTTGGTTGACCATGGCTGCCAAATTATGCTCTCGCTTAGTTCTTTCCCCCACTCGGTATTCCGATGGGCTTTGATGTCTCGTTGGAATAGCACTAGAATTGAGTTCTCTCAAAACTTGATAGAAAGATAACATATTGGAAGGGCATGCAAATCAACCTTGGGGGGTGAGCCATGGTACCTAATACCTTCCTCATCTCCTTGGTCAATGTCTTTCTCTCTTGCGCCGGACCAAAGGATCAACAACTTAACAAATTGGAAAGAAACCATGAAAGTTTCTTTAAACTGTTCATGTCAATTAGAATTGATTGCATAAGGATACGCCTTGCTCAACCAAGATACGCATGATCTTGCAACATTAAAAAAAAAAAGAGCACTATGGACATACGAATGTAATAACATCCGACCAAACACGAGACAAAGAACGAAGCATAATATACTTGTTATAATTGTTCTCATGTAGAAGATTGATACTTGGACTATGCATAAATCTACCCAGAGCTAAAAAGTAAGCTTAACTTAACCCAAAGTGAACCATTCTGCTTTTTATACAAATCACCATCACATGCGTTTCCAACATCATGAAGACTCAAGTACAAACATATATCCATTTCAGTGGCTGTATATTCAAGAGGTAAAAATATCAATTGATACAAAGGAATGCCTCTATCAACTTTCAGATACTAACTCTTTGAGCAATGATCGAAATTGTGCCAACATAACTTTTAAATTAAAAATACGCATTCTTTGAGGACCGGTACATAGCATATGATCACCATATAAGAAAATAATTACAACCACATCATTCGCGTGCTTCGTTTTCTCAATCATACTATTATCAAATGAACGTAGTAATAAATAGACATGTGGCTTTTGATACGAATCATGTCGTAACTCAACATTGACATGGTGAAATCCCTCTCGAGTAGCACTTAGTTTAAAAGAACTTACCCAACCCTCTCAAACAGAAGATAGTTTACAAGAACTTACCCAATGCTTGCTTCCGCTGTAGTGCACAAGACCATAGGATTAGAGAATGCAGTCGGAAGGAGAAATCCTTGTGCTTGGAAAAGACTAAGAAAAATGTTTAGGTCATTATGATCCCTAAAGAAGCTTCCCCATAACTAGTTCATTCCGTAGAACTAGAAAACGTTAAAGAAATACAATTTGAGGATCATAACTTAAAGACCTTCACGAAAGTAAGACATAGATGGAGAAGAGGTCTCTAAGAAGGAGGAGGTGGACGAATTGCATTGATCCCTACAACTAACAATAGTTTCCAGAAGTTTGAGGAGTCCAATATCCTAGACTACCATCATGAATGGAATCAAAAGTTCAACAAAGAGAAAACCCCAAAGAATTCTTCCACACGCTCGCAAGACAACCAAGAAAGAGCCATGTCGAGTAAAGAGGATTGTCTCACCTACAGCAGAGAAGATAGCTCTAATAGTGAAAGTTTGATTATTGGTTCCACATTTTAGGGTTCCCTTCGAAGAGCCCCCTTCTTGGGTTCCCTTCGAAGAGCCCCTTAAAGGTCTTCTCGTGTGTGCTAGAAACCTCAACCTCTTGAAGAAGACAAAAACAAGAAAAAGAGGGACAAGAATAAGTCCTTTACCAACAGAAATACCTCCTTTTGTAAATGGTTGTTTTTTGCAACATTCCAATACTATCTGACTACTCAAGAGGGATCGTGTTTGGTCAATGGATATTAGATAAAAATGTGAATTGATACTTTATTTATCTTCAAGAGTTCGAAATTGATGGGCTCAAACTACAAAAGGTCAAAGTGTATTTCAGCATCTCATGTAGGGGTCACCACACAACGCTTGCGTGGGAACGGTCGTGTATCTATTGGTTTCAATCTGATATGGTACTCCCTATTGGGGGATACTATAATTTATTAGAACCATTGATGAACTATTGCATCGTTTCATGGACCTCTTTAGCTCACCATTGCCTCTGTATATGCTCTTAATTTCTGACATGAAAAGACTCACTAGCTAGCATTCTTTAGACTCTTTGCTCTTTGATGTCATTCTCTATGAGGACTTTAATACGGTGCAAGCTATGATGGATAGATGGGACCAAAGGGGGCATGTTGTTGATGGAATCGAGAAAGATGCCTAGGACAAGGTTAATCTACGCCACAATTTGGTAAAAGTCAAAGTCATTCCATAATGGTGATAGAATTTCTAGCTAGTTTAAAAGAAATTTGCATTAGACTCTTGCTCCTTTTCCGTGCATGCCATGAAGAAAAGAACGATTACTCTAGAACATACGATCGGTTGAAGCTACTAATGAACGTTTTTGATTGAGGTGCACAATGATCGCCAAAAAATTATAGCACCAAGAAAGATTCCTATAGCTTCCAAACATTAGCACATGATTTCCAGCGTAATTATAATAGCTAGAAAGAGTCTTAATCCAAAGGATTTATAGACTCTTAGGGTCTACCTGTGAAGTGATTTTAAAAGCAAATATTTAGAGAGAAGTATGAAAGTACACATATATACATACATACACACGCATATATATATATATATATATATATACATATATATATATATATATATATATATATATATATACATATATATATATATATATATATATATATATATATATATATATATATATATATCCTCCATTCCTTCATAATTCTTTCACAATAAGTAAAAATATTCCCTTCGATATGTTTGACATTCTCTTCTACTTCGATAATTAAAAAAAAAATCCTTTTGTTCAAATAAAGTGTATGGTAGTAATTATTGAGTATGAAAATATATGCATTCATTTCTAACTTGATGTCATGACGAAGTCGTAATGAATTCAAATAATTAACGTAGTCGTACCAAATCTCTCAAGGGTGTCAACCTGCGTACGTTTCGATATCCTTCAAAACTATAGGAAGAAAATAATGTGAGTTCCGTCCTAGCACGATATAAGGAGCATTTTCCTACGTAGAAGGGATATATATATCCTCCATTCCTTCATAGTTTTTTCACAATAAGTAAAAATATTCCCTTGGATATATTTGACATTCTCCTCTACTTCGATAATTAAGAAAATCCTTTTGCTCAAATAAAGTGTATGGTAGTAATTATTGAGTACGAAACTGTATTTATTCACTTCTAACTTGATGTCATGACGAAGTCCTAATGAATTCAAATAATCAAGGTAGTCATGTCCCAGATGTCTCAAGGGTGTAAACCTGCATAAATTTCGATATCCTTCAAAACTATAGGAAGAAAATAATATGCGTTGCGTCCTAGCACGATATAAGAAGCATTTTCCTACGTAGAAGGGATGTGCATGTTCGAGCACACAACTTTGGAAATCTAGAATTAGATAGCTATCACTTTTGAAAGCAATAGGTCGGAAGAATCATATCCCAAAGTTTAGCAAAAACACGAGACCCTGAGTGTAGAAATAGACTATCTTATATCACCATGGATGCTTCAACTAGAAATAGATTATACCACTCTTGCTTTTTTTTATAAAATAAACAAATTCTATTGTGCATGTTCTAGAAATGTTGCCTATGCTCACATCAAAGATTTATACAACTTTTAGACATTCAAATAGTGCTTAAATTTCTAATCGTAAAGACAAAAATTACGATAGATGTCAAGAAACCCGCGATAAAACATAGAACACCATGAGAAACGTAGTTTCCACATGTTTTGGAGCAAAGGGCTACAAACACCAATATATGTTGAGATACATTTTCCTTTATCGACAAGGAAAATAGTTGCATATATACACCATGCCATTATATATCAATGTGATAAATACCTACACACTGTAATATAGTGCTTTCATACCTCATGGAAATATTGCATAATTCATGCATCTCCATACCGCACTCTGAACAAAGCAAGAACTAGTTTGTTTGAGTTTACACTTTACATAAATCTGGATATTTAGATTGACATTGGCATATTGTTGTATACATAAGAACATGAAAAAATTTGAAAATAAGAAATGAGAGACAAAAGTAAAAAGTTAGTTTGCAACACTAAAATCATAGTTTGCATACAAAGATACATAGTCAAGGGAGACTTTTGTCTAGTTACAAGGGTTTATAGACATATTTTATCATGAGGATGCTTATATGATTCTTCTAAGGTTCTTCAGCCCTCTCGCTTATGCTATCTTCTATAGCACTAAATTTTGTCCTTCTCATTCCATTCAAATACTACACAACCTCCATTTGATCCTTCCTACCAGCCTCTTGGAAAGCTCTTCGCATAACCTCAATAGATTGATCTCTCTCTTGTTCTCTCTACTCGAAGATAAATTCATTTCTAAATACATGCTCTAATGAAGCTATAGGATGCCATGTAATGTGTATGATCCTTTGATTGCAACTAGAGAAAAATCCAATTGATAAATACCAGGGTCAAAAAACTCTTCGTTTCCTCTTGCATTTGGTGGTGAAACTTTGATAACGGGTGTGAGGTTGCTTTTGGGCTGACGTATACCTTATATTCACAATCATCAAAAAAAGGTGGTTTCTCATTAAAGGCATTATATTCTCTCTAGAATAGATGAAGCCTTTTATGCAAATCCATATATTCATAACCAAGTGATCATATCTAGTGCAATGACTCTAAGAGAAAGTTTTTGCAATGGAACTCATTGACTCTCTAAATACAATCCCAAAAAAAATTTCTACGTTCGTTTTCATTTTTGTGATTTATATGAAAAACGTGCAACAATCTAGAAAAGCATGAATATCCTCATGGCAGAGGATATAAGAGGTGTTGTCAATATCATAGTGTTGCAAATCTTGTGCATATTATCGAGAGGATTCCCCACAATTAAGTTCAATTATGTTCAATGACAACCCATTTCGATCTTAAATGAGCACCTTTAAGTCTTGTACAAGTGGTTTTGGTATATAGACATAGTTCAAACCAAGTTGGCCTCACCAAATGGGTTGGAACAGGTGGTGCCTTCATACAATCTATCTAATTTATCTTGAAGACTGTCCATCCATTTAGTAATTTGACATATTGCTCATGTATTTGACTTTCTATGTATCTTCTTAGCCAACAAAACTATTGTAAGCCGTCGTCTACAAGGATTTAGATGTTTCGGTTTCGGCATTCTAACCAATGCCAACCTTGTAGAATAAACACAATGAATCAAAAGAATTTAAATAGAAATAAAAAAAAATAGTGAAAGAGTATGAATCATTCATAATATTCAAAGTTCATGCCAAATAAACTTCACTATACTAAGTAGAAAAAATAACTATTCTATCACATTAAAGGTGCGAATTATCTTATTCAAGATGTGTACCAATCAACTATGTCAATAAGGACATAATGCTTACCAGTCAAACTTATCACGAAGGATAGAATCTTAATCACAATTCTAAGAAAAAGACATCGACACATGTCTTTTGGACTTCGGCCCAAAGACCTACTACATAATCTTGAGTAAACATACTACTCCATAATTGCATGTAACCAACTATAAATACGTTCGCACATAAAATTTAATATTATTTCTTATTTTGCAATTGATAGATGGAGAATGAAAAATTGTGTGGATACCAAACTAAGGAATGCGAACCACAAAAGCTACGTAAGACAAACAAGAGAAAATCCTTCTTAAGCTTTGTCTAGATGATAATAAATCAATGTGGAAGCAAAATGCGACATGTGTGGGGATCAAGTCAACTAGATATTGAGAATACCATTCATGAATTTCCATGCACATGAACATACTTTTACATGCATTTGACGAGGTGGATTTTTTTCATAGCAAGAGAAGGTTTCAGAGGTTTCTTTATCATAGTAACAAAGGTGGTAGACTCAATGCCTAGCACTATAGGCAGTGATTTACCATTCAAAGATATTTGTTTGTATGCGTTTAGAAAGATATGGAGGGATCTGCTAACGCATGGCTCATCCTATTCATGTACCACAATACTTTTGGTTGCCTCTAGCTCCAGAAGATCTATGCCACTTTCTATTTTATTGTTATCTCCTTTGTTGGGTCCCTCTGGGCTAGAGTGATATGAGCTTTTGCTTCAAGAAATTCTTCAGTATATTCCAACCTTTTCTCAATAGGATAGTCTTGTACAACAATAAATAAAAATATACACTCATATGATCCATTGATGGATTACGAGCTCATGCAAAGAAAAATTGCATTGGGATTAGTTTGTAATATACCATGCAAAGTATGCTAACTAGCATAAGTTATGTAGCTAGCACAATCACTAATCTAGCTAACACATGCGTTACGCTTATTAGCACAACTACCATGCTAAATTTCAAAATATGTATCCTAGCTAGAAAAGGTTCTATATTGACTAGCACTATTCACATGCTAACCAGCACAATTAGTATGCTAGCTAACAGAGGTTCTATTCTAATTAGCACAAAATGTATGCTAACTAGCACAATCTATATGTTAGCTAAAATAGACTCTGTGATGATTGGAATAATTACTATGCTAACTAGCCTAATCAATATGCTACCTAGCATAAGATCTATGTTAATTAGGATAATTTTCATGCCAACTAGCATAAGTTTTACATTAATAAGAAACAAAACTATGCTAACTAGCACAATTATTATGCTATCTAACACACTTTTTAGAAAAGAGAATATGTGAAACGGTTGGAGTTAGACCTCTGCGGAAGTACGCGAACATCATAAGGAAGAAGAAGAAGCTTGGAGCACAACACACAAGACTAAATGTATTACTAGAGAATGTACAAAGATAAGTAGCCCATTAGGGCAATAGGCATATATACAAGCCGTGGGAAAAAAACCTCCTAAAGAGGGAAAAAAGTGCCCCGGCGGTCCTAGAGTGTTCACACACATCACTACCTAAATATATCAACAAATCCCCCCTGGGAGTGATGCGGTGAACAAGGAGCTGGCACTCATGTATAAGGAAGTGCCAAGCTATGTGGAAATCACTCCACAAAAGGAAGTAAGCCCAAAGCTTTGCGGAAAGCTTCAAACTTCTCCCTAGGCAGAGCCTTCGTGAAAAGGTCTGCAATGTTCTCCTTCGTGGGCACATATGCCAAGCTAATCTCCCCAGTAGAGAACCTCTCACTGACATAGTGATAATGCACCTCAATGTGCTTAGTGCGAGCATGGAACACAGGGTTCCTCGCAACTGCCAATGCGCTCTGACTGTTAGTGAAGATGGTGGTGGTAGAAGACAGGCCAACACCCAAATGAGCCATAAGGCATCTAAGCCACACACACTCAATAGTCGCTATGAAAGCTGCCCTATACTCAGCCTCAGTAGGCTCCTTCTTGCTCAACCAAGATATACATGAGCTACCAAGCATGAAGCAAAAGCCACTGGTGGACACACGAGTGTCATAGCAACCAGCCCAATCTGAGTCAGGAAAAGCATGCAAATCTGGCGGTAGTGATCCCCCCTTGGGATATAACAACCCAAGTAGTCGAGTACCACTCAAGTAGCGAAAGATGCGCTTAACCGCCTTCCAATGCATGACTCCTAGGCAATGCATAAACCTGCTCATCTGTGAGACAGCAAACTGAATATCTGGCCGAGTAATGCATAAGTAAATCAAGCATCCAACAACCTGCTGATAGAGAACAGCATCAAATGCATCTCCAGCATCATGAAGACTCAATCGTAAACCTGTCTCCATAGGAGTGGCAATAGGCTTACAATCTTCAAGGCCAAAACGCTGCAATAATGTGTCAATATATTTTGTTTGACACAAAGCCATTCCACCATCAACTTGCATAAACTGAATGCCCAAATAGTGATGCAAATGCCCCAAATCAGACATCTCAAATGAGGCATGCAAATCAGCCTTGAAATCAGCAATATGCTTCTCAATAGGACCAGTGAGCAGCATGTCATCTACATAGACAACAATGATCAGAAGCACATCATTAGCACGCTTAACATATAAGGTGCTTTCAGTTGGACTGTTCTCAAAACCATGTGCAATCAGATAGGCATGTATCTTCTCATACCAAGCACGTGGTGCTTGCTTTAAACCATATAACGCTTCTTTAACCTGCACACCTGGTTTTCATGCCCTTTCTGCACAAAGCCACGGGGCTGAAAAACATACACTTCTTCATGCAAGTCACCATTCACGAATGTTGTTTTAATGTCCAACTGATGTACATTCCAACCATGATGGGCTGCAAGTGCACAAATGCTCCGAACAGTAGTCATACGGCATGTAGGTGCAAAGGTCTCATCAAAATCAATGCATCTTTCCTGCGCATAACCCTTTGCAACAAGCCTAGCCTTATACCTATCAACTGTACCATCAGGTTTACGCTTCAGCTTCTATACCCACTTAGTGCCAATGGCCTTCTTGCCAGGAGGCAAGTCACATAAAGACCATGTACCATTCTTCATTATAGCATCATATTCAGATTGCATAGCAGCCATCCAATTTTTTGAATTCTGTGCTTCATCAAAAGAAACACACTCATTCTCATCACAGAGACTAGATGCAGCCATAGCATAGGAATCTGATGCAAAGGAGGCACTATGAGAGCCTGAACGAGTACGATATGACAAAGGTACGATATGAAAGTGTTTGCCTGCTCAATATCAGCTCTCTCATCAGCAAGTGCATCATGTAAATCTGCATCAGAAATGGAATGATCTGCATCATCATATGAAACCTGCAAACGCTGAGAAGTTGCCTCATAAGGACCAGCACTAGATTGTCCACCTATAAAAAGATGTTGGTGCAGATCAATCACCAATTGAATGTTTGAAGATTAAAGAATGAAGGATGAGATCAATTCTTGAAGCTTGGAAGAAGGATACATTTAGAGGATATGAGAAATGTACACATATGTACATTAGTATAGTGATAGTTTATTTAGATCCTTAATTAGTCATAGACTTGTACAAATTTCTCTATAAATACCTTGAAAATGTCGAGGCGTGATATGAGAGCATATGAAAGAACAGATAGAAGTCAAGATAGTAGAAGTTAGATGTCATGAGACATATGTAAAGTTAGTTGAGTTTCCTCTCATCACTCAACTGTAACTTTCTGAGTAAATGAAGAAATATTGCGCCCGATCTTTTCGTGTCTGCTCCGTCTGTGGTAGATCATTTGTGAAATCCTTTTGAGGATATCTAAGTTCATAGTTAATGAGTCTATGGCTTAAGTTTCAGAGTTCAATTGTAAACAGGCTAGGAGAATTGTGTGTAGGAACATTCATATGTGATGAGTGTTCACAGTCTTCTGAAACAGGCGCAGATTTCGAGTCCAAAGAAATGAGTAGTGCTCAGTGCACAGTGTAAAGTTTTACACATATGATAGCTCAAAATCTAAGTTGAGAGATAAGCTATCTACAGCCAAAAGGATTTGGTAAAACGGGTTCGACATTGTGAGAACCAAAGTTAAGAAGTTAGGGGTGTCAAATCGATTTCTCAGAAGTGCACATTTAGACATAGGTAACTTGTGAAGTTGATTTCTCAAGTTATACTAAACCTTTTGAAGAACTTTAGCTTGGAGGAGGTGCGCAACTTCTAGGCGACACTCCATACAAAATTTCATAGAAAACTTTACATGTTTGATAGGTCAATGAGAAGAAATTGTGCAGCATACTTTCTGTGTTTTATCTTCTTCACAGAATTTTTCAACTTTTGATAATTTGGAGGTTGAACTTCTAATTTGGTGAAAATTTTGACTTACTCTTGATATAGAGGTGTGTTCTAAATTCAAGAGTAGGTTGTTCTTTTGGAGATTAACACTCTCCATTAGTGGTATCAGAGCAGGAGACATCAAATCAAGGAAAGGAGGATCCCGATTGCTGCAGATTCAAGAAATTCAACAATTGAAGAACTAAAAGATGAAAGCTTGAAGGCAAAGCCTGAGAAGGAGACCATACGACATCAAGAAGGACAAAAGGAGTCTAATTCGAATTAAAGGTACATATATTGTTCATAAAGGTTGAAGATTTTAATACACAGGTGGACACAAGATGGGAGATTCTCTACAGATAGAGAAATTGGATAGGCAAAACTATCCTGCATGGTCAATGAGGATGGAAGCTCATCTTATGAGCAAAGATTTAATAGCCTACATCATAGGAGAAGAAGAGAAGCCACAGTTCAGAGATCCTAGTGTTCCAACTAGGGAAGAGTTAGCAGATTTGAAAAATTGGATGAAGAAAGATGCTCAAGCTAGGAGCATTATATATATGGCAGTCAATGATTACTTGTTACCTCACATTCGAGGTCTTGAAAGTGCAACTGATATTTGGAATGCTTTGGAGGAGCATTTCCAGAATACTACCAAGTCAAGGAAGGCATCCTTATGGGCAGAATTTACAACCTTCAAGAAGAAAGCCTCTCAATCTATTTCAGACTATGTAACAAGGATGAAAGACATTGCAGATGCATTAGGAGCTGATGATGAAGACATTGAGGAGGATAAATTGGTAAGGCAAATCCTTACAGGTTTGAGAGGTGATGACAAATGGAAGCCATTCATTTTCTCTACAGAGTTATCACTTGATCATTTCACTCCTGATTTAAATCAGTTGCTAGGTCATATGCTAACATTTGAGCAGGATGTTAAAGGAGATGGTGACAAGAGTGCAGGTCATGCAATGTACTCAAAGGACAAGAAGAAGAATAGCAAAGGAAAGCAACAAGCAGGTGAAGATGAAGGTACAACTAGTCAAGCCAACTTCCTAAGAGGAAGAGGAGGTGGCAAAGGTAGAGGAAGAGGTAGGAATAACAAAGATGGAGGCAAAGCATGCTGGATTTGTGGTAAGACAAATCACTTAGCTAATGATTGTTGGCATAATAATCAGAGTAATGGTGGATATAATCAGAACTATAATTCAAGAGGAAGAGGAGGCAGAAATCAAAGAGGTAATTTCAGAGGAAGAGGTGGTAGGAGTTACTTTGGAAGAAATGCAGGTAGAGGTTTCCAAAGTCAACAATATAAAAACACCTACTACAATTATGCTTCAGATCAAAAGGAGGATTCAACATTGATAATGAATGCAACTTGTGAAAGCCAGAGTGAAGATCAGAGAATCTTCTACATTGACTCAGGGTGTAGCAATCACCTGAGTGATAATATATCTTTGATGACTGATTTAGAGAATAAGGTTTTTAATCATGTTGTTCAAACAGGTGACAACACAAAGCACAATGTGAAGTCAATTGGATCAGTGAAGGCCAAGGATGGTAGTACCTTATTGAGTAAGGTCTTCTATGTTCCTACAATTCCTAAGAATTTGATAAGTGTAGGACAAATTGTTGAAAAGGGATATGAAGTAAGGTTCACTAATGATGGAGTATATGTGGAAGACCCTAGTCAAGGGTATAAACAGATTGTTTCGGGGAAGAAAGAAGGAAGATTATTTACATTGAAGATTCAAGGCAATATTGGTCATGCTATGTTCACATATGGAGGACATAAGATCTCTGAGTTAGATCTTTGGCACAAGAGGCTTGGACATTTCAATGAAAGAGGTATTAAAGACATGATTAACAATGGTTCAGTGCTTGGATTGCCTAATGTTGCAGGTCAACATATGACATACAGATGTGAGGCTTGTCAATTAGGTAAGGCTCATAAGCTTTCCTACTCCAAGCATGGTTTTATGTACTCAGAGAAGCTTGAATTGGTACACACAGATGTGTGGGGACCATCAAAGGATTTCAGTATAAATGGGTCAAGGTATTATGTGATTTATGTTGATGATGCTACCAGATGGATCACTATCTATGTGATCAAAGATAAGTCAGAAGTGTTTAATACATTCAAACACTATCATGCATATGCAGAAAGAATTACAGGACATAAGTTCAGTGATTACTTGTGGAATGCAGGTATAAAAAGGGAAGTTACTTGCGGGTACTCTCCTGAACAAAATGGTGTAGCAGAAAGGAGAAATAGAACACTTGTTGAGTTTGCAAGATCTATGATGAAGGAGAAAAATTGCCCTAATTATTTGTGGGCTGAGGCTGTAAATACAGCCACTTATTTGGGCAATAGGTTACCATGTAAAGCCTTGCAGGGTATGACACCATATGAGGCTTGGTGGGGTAAGAGACCTACCTTGGATCGTTGCAGAGTTTTTGGATGTGTGGCATATGCATATGTGCCATCACAATTGAGGCACAAGTTGGAGCCTAAAGCTGAAAAATATGTTTTCGTTGGTTATGATGATAAGCAGATGGGCTATAGATTGTGGAGTCCATCTACAAAACAATTCATGGTTTCTAAAGATGTTACATTTGATGAGCAAAGTACTTGGTATGCAGGTACAGTCAATATCAATATAGGTGATGAAGAAGAAGTGAGCCAAAGGAAAGGTAAATCAAAGGTTCAAATATTTGATGAACAAGAGAATAATGAAGTGCAGGTTGAAGTGGAAGAAACACCAAGATTTGATCCTGAATATGAAGAACCAGAAACCTCAAGAAGTGGAGAGCTTAGGAGGTCTACAAGGAATAAATGGCAACCTACAAGGTATAGCTATGATACTTCATTTTTGGCCACAAAAGATTATGCTTATGTGATGAAAACAGATGAAGACCCTTCTACATATGAAGAGGCAAAAGGTAAGGAAAAATGGGAGAAAGCTATGCAAGAAGAATTTGATGCACTATTGGAGAATCAAACATGGGATTTGGTTCCGAAACCAAATAGTCAGAAAATCATTGGATGCAAGTGGGTTTAGAAGACCAAGAGGTTTGTAGATGGAAGTGTGTCTAGATACAAAGCTAGACTTGTTGTCAAAGGGTTTGCTCAGACTTATGGTGTTGACTATGATGAGACTTATAGTCTTATGGCAAAGATGACAACCATCAGGACACTTATAGCTATTGCTGCATGTAAAGGTTGGAAGTTATGTCAACTTGATGTGAAAATGCTTTTTTGAATGGTTATATTTCAGATGATGTGTTCATGGAGCAACCTCAAGGTTTCAGATATAAAAGGTATCCAGATCATGTGTGTAAGCTCAAGAGAGCTTTGTATGGCTTGAAGCAGGCCCCAAGGGCATGGAACTATAGCCTTGTAAAGTTCTTGAAAGAACTTGGGTTTCAGGTGTCTAAAGCAGATAGTAGCTTGCTTGTCAAAGCAAATGATAATGGTTTCATATACATGTGCATATATGTTGATGATATAATCCTTACACGTACAGATGAAGAAGGAATACAAAGACTCAAGAAGCAAATGGAAAAGGAGTTCAAAATAAGTGACTTGGGAGACTTGTCATACTTCTTGGGCATGGAGATTACATATACTCAACATGGAGTATTTGTGACCTAAGAAAGGTATTTGAAGAACTTGTTAATCAAGTTTAAAATGGATGATTGCAGGGTAGCACCTACACCAATGGAAGTGAATCACAAATTGAGTAAGTTTGGAGGTGTTGAATTCAAGGACATGAGACAATATCAGAGTTTGGTTGGTAGTCTTATCTATGCTACTTTAACTAGACCTGATTTATCATATGCAGTAGGGGTTTTGTCTCAATTCATGCATTGCCCAAGGAAAGAACATTGGATTGCAGGTCAAAGAGTGTTGAGGTACATTAAGGGTACACTCAATGAAGGTTTGTATTATGGGTTCACCTCAGATACAAATATCAAAATTTATAGTGATGAAGATTGGGCAGGTAATCCAGATGATAGAAGATCAACTTTTGGATACATGTGTTATGTGGGAGATAAACTTATCTCATGGTGTTCCAAGAAGCAACATACAGTTGCTTTGTCTTCTACAGAAGCAGAGTACAAAGGCATGGTTGAAGCTGCAAAGGAAGTGATTTGGCTCAAGACTTGGATGAAGAGTTTTGACATTGTGCATGGGGTACCAATTATATATGGAGATAACATGAGTTCATTGTATTTAGCTGCTAATCCTGTTTTTCATGCCAGGACCAAACACATTGAGATTCAGTATCACTTTCTAAGAGAGAAAGTGATGGATAAGGAGATTGAAGTCATACATACTTCAACAAAAGATCAGATAGCTGATATGCTTACAAAGAGCTTGGATGGACCAAAGCTACAGAAGTTTAAAGACATGGCAGGTATAAAGAAGAAAGGAGAAACCTCAATTGATGATTGAGGGGGAGCTGTTGGTGCAGATCAATCACCAATTGAATGTTTGAAGATTAAAGAATGAAGGATGAGATCAATTCTTGAAGCTTGGAAGAAGGATACATTTAGAGGATATGAGAAATGTACACATATGTACATTAGTATAGTGATAGTTTATTTAGATCCTTAATTAGTCATAGACTTGTACAAATTTCTCTATAAATACCTTGAAAATGTCGAGGCCTGATATGAGAGCATATGAAAGAATAGATAGAAGTCAAGATAGTAGAAGTTAGATGTCATGAGACATATGTAAAGTTAGTTGAGTTTCCTCTCATCACTCAACTGTAACTTTCTGAGTAAATGAAGAAATATTGTGCCCGATCTTTTCGTGTCTGCTCCGTCTGTGGTAGATCATTTGTGAAATCCTTTTGAGGATATCTAAGTTCGTAGTTAATGAGTCTATGGCTTAAGTTTCAGAGTTCAATTGTACACAGGCTAGGAGAATTGTGTGTAGGAACATTCATATGTGATGAGTGTTCACAATCTTCTGAAACAGGCGCAGATTTCGAGTCCAAAGAAATGAGTAGTGCTCAGTGCACAGTGTAAAGTTTTACACATATGATAGCTCAAAATCTAAGTTGAGAGATAAGCTATCTACAGCCAAAAGGATTTGTTAAAACGGGTTCGACATTGTGAGAACCAAAGTTAAGAAGTTAGGGGTGTCAAATCGATTTCTCAGAAGTGCAGATTTAGACATAGGTAACTTGTGAAGTTGATTTCTCAAGTTATACTAAACCTTTTGAAGAAATTTAACTTGGACGAGGTGCGCAACTTCTAGGAAACACTCCATACAAAATTTCATAGAAAACTTTACATGTTTGATAGGTCAATGAGAAGAAATTGTGCAGCAGACTTTCTGTGTTTTATCTTCTTCACAGAATTTTTCAACTTTTGATCATTTGGAGGTTGAACTTCTAATTTGGTGAAAATTTTGACTTACTCTTGATATAGAGGTGTGTTCTAAATTCAAGAGTAGGTTGTTCTTTTGGAGATTAACACTCTCCATTAAAAGAGGCATCAAAGTATCATACATGTCTTTGGAGCTAACAGATGTCTCCTTAGTACATGAAAGCAATGGCTGAATAGCATCTTCCACAAAGACAACATCACGGCTAACCAGAATGCGTTTAGTCTGTGGATGATACAGAAGATAGCCTTTAATTTCAGAACTGTACCCAACAAAAATACATTTTACTGCCTTATCATCCAATTTTCTGCGATGTTGTTCAGGCACTAATGCATATGCCAAACAACCAAAAACACGCAGATGAGCAACAGATGGCTTGCAGTCATGCCAAGCCTCATATGGAGTTATAGACTGCAACGCTTTAGTGGGACACCTATTCAGTACATATGTTGCACACATGACAGCCTCAAGCGAGAAACTATGAGGTAAAGCCTGACTCTTGACCATACACCTCGCCATCTCCATGAGAGACCTATTCTTCCATTCAGCAACTCCATTCTGTTGAGGTGTATACGGCACTGTACACTGGTGTTTTATCCCACGTTCAGCCAGAAATGCATTAAAATCTGAAGACATATATTCCCCCCCTCGATTAGAACGGAGGGTGCCCATTTTACATGCTAACAGATTTTCAGCCAAAACCAAAAAGTGTTTGAAGCACATGAACACTTCGGACTTTGCTTTGAGTGGATATACCCATGCATGCCTAGAAAAATCATCAATGAAAGTCACGAAGTAAAGGTAATTTCAAAAGGAGGGTGTCTGCATAGGACCACAGACATCACTATGTACAAGCTGCAATTTCTACGTAGCCCGAACTGAAACATCTTTTGGAAAGGAAGAACGCTGCATTTTGCCCAAAATACAGCCTTCACAAACATGTTTTCCTGGTGCCTTAAGTTTGGGCAAAGAGGACACCATTTCAGATTTCTGCAGGCGTAACAAACTAGCAAAATTCAGATGATTAAAGCGTGCATGCCAAAGCTTTGCATCTGACATAGCTTGAGAATCATGAACTGCACATGCCGAATCATTCAGAGATCTTTCATAGTCTATGAGCTTATACAGCCCATGACATAAAATGCCAGAAGCAATAATCATATCACCATTTGAGAGATCATGGACTCTACACCTGTCATCAACGAATTTCACAACCAAGCCAATCTTGGCTAATGCAGAAACTGATAACAGATTCTTTTTTATCCCTGCCACAAATAAAGCATCTGACAAAGTGAAAGAACTACCATCAGCAGTAGTGAGAATGATCTTACCAACTCCCATAATAGGATAAGAGGAATTATTAGCTCATGTGACAGTATTCCCTGTAGGGGCAGGCTCGAGTGAAGAGAAGAAACTGCGCTGCAAGGTAATATGTTTGGTCGCCCCACTGTCAAAGTACCAAACATCTGAGTCTACTGCAGACATGCACTGATCATGAGAAGATGGGTCAAAACTGCAGACAGTAGTAAACGCCCATTCTTCTTCCTGCACAAGATTTGCAGACTCTGTTTTTGGTGTAGAGGCCTCTGCAACAACCATTCCAGCCTCTTTCTTCTTTGCCTCTTTAGCAGCCAGTTTTGGACAGTTCTTTATGATATGATCATTGCCTTTACAGTACTTACAAAACAATTTCTGCTTTTCTGATTTTTTCTCATCTTTGTCTTGGTTCTTTGAATGTGCAGCATTTATAGATTTCTGCTTACTAGTAGAAGAGCTCCATTTTCTTCCTGCAACAGAACAAAGACTAACTCCTCAAATGATAAGGCATTCGGATTGCCTTTCATCATCAACCGAAGAGTAGAAGCAAAACTCTGATATGAGTCAGGAAGACCATTCAAAACGGTCTGCACAAGTGAGCTATCTGGTATAACCTCATCAGCAGAAATCAATTGTTCCTTCAAATCTTTGATCTTTGTTAGGAAACTATCCATAGAATCACCTTCATTCATGTGCTCACTCTCCAACTGTTTTCGGAGGTAAGCAACAGGAGCCTCATTTCTAGCCTGGTACAAAGTGCTAAGTGTATCCCAAGCATCCTTTGCTGTTCTGCAAGAGCGAATGTGAGGAATAATGGCACGTTTGACAGACAAAGCTATCAATGCATGTGCCTGGGCATCTCTGCCATCCCAACAAATCTGCTCTATAGTAGGTGCAACAAAAACAACAGCACGAACAGGAATCTACGGAATATCATCTTCGACACCATCTTCATTAGCTCCAACACCTGTATTTGCAGTACCTATCGTTACAGGTGTAACAGGACGTCTTTCAACACCCTGCACAATGTTCCATAATCCTTTTGCAACCAGTACATGTTGCATCATATAATCCCATAATGGGTAGTTGGTACCATCCAACTTATCCTCAACAGCAAACATACGGAATACATCACTGCTTTCAGCCATGGCCGGTGACTAAAATACCTTGATGCAGAAAATTGACTATATCTCAAAAAGTTGAACGGAACAACCCAAACGAGTTCTACTACACCTGTAGGAGACTTTGAGATGCTTAAACTGGCGAACAGAAACTGGTATATACCTTCGGCACAAAAGGACGAAATAGCCTACACAAGCACTGCGATAGTGCGTTCGGAGGCCGAAACGAGCTCAGATCGCGATTTCGGCACCACAAAACGAAGCTGTTTTGATCTTGGAAACACCTTGAGTATGCTCACCAAATTTCATGCGAATCTGAGACTGCAAACGGAGGAGTGTCGATGGCGCCCTAGAAGAAGCGACAACCTGCTCTAATACCAATTGTTGGAGTTAGACCTCTGCGGAAGTACGCGAACAACACAAGGAAGAAGAAGAAGCTTGGAGCACAACACACAAGACTGAATGTATTACTAGAGAATGTACAAAGATAAGTAGCCCATTAGGGCAATAGGCATATATAAAAGCCGGGGGAAAAAAACCTCCTAAAGAGGGAAAAAAGTGCCCCGACGGTCCTAGAGTGTTCACACACATCACTACCTAAATATATCAACAGAAACAACACACTTAGTATGCTAGCTAAAAGACACTCTATGCTAAATAGAACTACAAATATGCTAACTAGCACAATATATATGTTATCTAACACACACTCTATGCTAATTAGTACAACTATAATATTAACTAGATTAATCACTGTTATAGCTAAGATATGATCTATGCTAACAAGCATAAGTATCATGCCAATTAGCATGATTTGTATGTTATCTATCAAAGACGGTATGCTAGATAGCACAACAATTATGCTAACAATCATAGTCATAGTCCTCATTAGGAAAGCAACTATGTTATCTACCATAATGATTATACTAGCTAGCACATGCTCTATGCTAATCAAGACAAAAATATGCCAACTAGCACAAGTTCTATGTTTCTTATCACAAGCTCTATGCTAGTTATCACAATTGGTATGCTAACTAGCACACTCAGTATGCTAGCTAGGAGAGAATATACAAAAATTGGCACAAATAGTATGCAAACTAATATAATTTTTATGCTAACTAGTGAAGGCATTATGCTAACTAGCAAAATAACCATGTTAGTTAGTGTAGTCAATTTTCTAACTCGAAAAAGAGTGTATTCTTACTTGTATGCTAGTTATAGCAACATCTATACTAATTAACACAAGTACTATGGTTATTAACACCATGCTGGTACACTATGTTCATTATTACATCCATTGTACTAAATAGCACTCACGTATGCCATCTAGTAGGAACATTCTACTAGTAGCATATCTATGTTTCTAAGGAGTAGTAGTTGTATGCTAATTTCAATTGTATAAAGTAGCACAACCATTATGCTAATGTGTGTATATATATATATATATATATATATATATATATATATATATATATATATATATATATATATATATATATATATATATATATATACACTTACCTACTACAACACAAGGGAGTAACTAGTCACGTAGTTTATGGAGGTAGTCTGTAACACTCAAAGTTGTTCTCATTAGAGTTCTAGTTGCAAAGCAAAGAATCTGGCAATAATGATTGTCAAGAAGCTTGAAGATCAGAGTTATATCATTTCTCCAATGTTTTATCCACCCGCTCTACATTGGACTTTTGTTGAGATATCTAATGCTTTACTTCCCCTCGAAAAGATTCCTTTTTCCATTGAGCAAATTGATTAGAGGAAATAATCTATATGGAGGCAGTTCTTCATCTTTAGAATAAGGTGCAACTATTGCTCATGGGATTGCACAATACGCTCTAAACTCTCCACTTGAACCTTAAAAGTAGAGTAGTAGATTGAACAAAACATGAAATCAATATGAATAAAATTGCAACACACATATTATTGTTCTCATTAAAATTATCCATCAAGAACCCTAGAGTTTCTAATGCTTTTTTGTATACTAAAATCATGATTTCAATGCTAAGTGGTGCGTATAATCCAAGGTCTTTTGTGTTTGAGACAGAATGTCGATTGCTATCCTTCCTTGAGTTTTTTTTATCAAGACAATATGGAAATCAAAAGAATCTTTGCAATCATGATGTGCATTATCCTAGTCTTCTCTAAATACACTTGATCTAACTTCATCTCTTCTTGAGAGTTTCCAAACAAGCTCTCAATCGTGTGGCCAACACTCCTATATGATTATTTTTGCTTAGGAAAATATCCTTGTCGTAGGGGCTCTATCATCAAAATGATTCTAAATTTTGGATTTATGCATATGGCAACTAGAGCATCCTTTCTAATTGACGTCATTCATAAGCTCAGCAACAAAATTTACCTAGTTCAATCACACACATTTACCATTTGCCAAACCTATTAAGATCACTTCTTTCACATAAAATTTGGCATGTTGTTGTTATTTACATGTCAATGGGTGTCCTTTGGTACACCATCTGGTGGAAGAGCATAAATTACTCATATACTTCTAAACAAACTGAAGTGCATTTAATCCTATATTTACTAATATCTATGGGCAACATAAAGATTGAATAATGCTCGTTCTCAAGGACATCCACCCATTTGAAGAAATTCACATCAAAGCCTTCAATAGCAAGGACATGCACAATTTGATTGAGTAGCTATAACAAAAAATTCTTTTTGGACTAGGTAGCATATCTTTGGTGCTCTTCAATAGACTACATTGATGCAAGTTAGGATGATTATAGAAAACATCATACCCAAAATCAATCAAGACTAAATAATGTGATCGTTATGGATGCACGATGGTAGACAACCTAATGGAATCGATGTGCATAGACTATGAGAGAGAGAGAGAGTACCTAGAAGTGAAGCTAAACTAGAAACTAAAGTTAGAGCTTAAACTCCATGTTTCCACATGTTTTTGTAGAAGCGTTGGCCATATTCAAATTTGAAAAAAAGTAGAAATCTTTCTTGGAGGCAATCCGTTTAGGGAATAGTGATGGGTTTCTATTCACTAGATGGTCTTTTTGTTACAATTGGTCGTAATTTGTTTCTCCCTTTCACGCCTGTAATTCCTAGCTTTTAACAAAACTTTATTTTACGTTTCGAGAAAAAGAAAATGAATGAAAAGGCTAAAATCTTGAACTATGTATTGAAATAAATTTTGAGGATCAGTACTTAACGTTAAAAGTGAGGAAACTAGACTTGTTTGACTTTATGTCATAACAAGTGTAAACTTTTCTCATACTTGATTCTTTATTCTTAATGATCTGTGATGATTTTAAATTTCAAAGTATTGCAAGGTAATAGAAAACATGCTTTCTGCTGCAAGATGAGTTCCCCTTAAGCGTCGCATATTTACTTTTGAAAGCCTTTTCATTTTTGTAGATAGTAAACTAACGGTTTTTATAATTTTAGTTACGAATTCCAAAATAATATGTTTTTCGAGCATGTTAAGTACAAAGTCCTTTCCTATCAGTTCTGGGACGCAATGAGGTCTACGGCCATATTCCCAAATGATGTTATGAATTTTGATTTCCACTTTCACTTATATATGTATGTTTGGACAAAATCTCCATAAAATCAAGGGAAATGATAATCATTCCTTTATATAAAAATTATGTATGGATAAATTTCCACAAATGAGAAGAAAGTGAGATTGCTACCTCTACAGTCCAACTCCTCAAGTCCAACACATCCACTCAAATCCAATACTTGCAGCAATGTCGCGTGGAGAGCTAACCGCTTCAGCTTTGCGCAGCGCGTGATAGTGAGGTTCTCTAAGTTTGGTAGCGAGACCTGCAAAGATGCTCACACACATTTTAGCGAAACGCTAACACACGAGAACAAACGCAAACTTATAACGCCCCTCCCACTCACATCTTCCACACTCTCAATTTCCGAAATCAAGAAGAATCGCCGTTGCATATCCAAACTCAATGTCCGGAGGGTTGTGGGAAGGAAGGCAAGAGTGTTTAAAGAGTAGCAACCATCGAGGATGAGGTGCTGCAAGGAAGAAAAACCTGTGCACATGTATGCAGAAACGTGACAACAGTTATAGGAAAAATTATGTACACCATAATTTAATGACTCATTCAACAGTTTTGCACGACCTACAAACACAATGAACAAGGTATGTATTTGAACACAAAATAAAAATGTGCACGATATATAAGAAAATAGAGGCAGGCATGAACTTTTCTATTAAATGTCGATTTATTCACGTGATGATAGTATGTATATATTTACCAAATCGATTCGTTGTACAAACGTCATGGAGATCCAAACTAAGGATTTACAATTATCTCACTAATATCTTGTATCCATCAAAATCAGTTTGGTGAAATGCCATGGTCAAGTAAACTCAGAGTATGTTCTCTAGTCTTTGGCGGATTTGGGCTTCAACAAACAAGTCTGAGAATGTAGCAACTACGATCAAAATAAGGTATCAACTACGATGAAAATGTATAAACTACGATCAAAATGAAGTTTTTTCACAGGTAGAGGAATCCTCAAGATTTAGTGGGACATCTTTTTGACTCTAAAGCTGAACGCGAGCTGGGCAGTCTTAGTGTCCACATCATGGGATACAAAGATGTTGGAAAAATGGTTGATATTAACCTACAGTTTTGGAGAGAGTCTAACTTTGTTTCCTCATCCAAATTCTTGCATTCTTTCTTAGTTACTAATACATATTCTAGAGAAAAAAAAAATGCAAATGATGACTAACTGTCTTATACCCATTCTTTGCCATACTTCTTGGAAATTCCATGATAGAACCATCATTGCCTTCCAAAATACCATTTTCTTGAGGCGCACATAGTATTCCACATTATTTTCGTATCCCATTCTGAGC